>OZ008358.1:4993774-5593774 GCA_963931975.1 Cataclysta lemnata | reverse complement strand
GCGCGCCATTTTCTTTTCACGTCATAAATTTGTTAAAACCTAGGAGTTCCGTGACGGTCAATCAGCTTGGCGTCAATCTTGCTTTAAACATTTTGGTCGTCTACTACGCTTGCTGGATGCTTGAGTCAAGCATTTAAAAAGCTTTTTAGGTCTGTTTGATTTGTTTACGCTAGCAACGGAAAAAACATACAGAAAATCAACGTGCTTGACTCAAGCTGATTGACCGTCTCGGAACTCCATTAGGGACGGTAATTTTTATTAGGGACTTACAGGTGTGTCTGGATGAATGTTGCGGGTGTGGCTGGGTGGATGGGTGGCTGTTGGAGGTGTGTCTGGGTGAATGGGTGTTTTGAGGGTGTGTCTAGGTGAATGGGTGTTTTGTTGGTGTGTCTTGGTGAATGGGTTTTTGTGGGTGTGTCTGAATGGATAGGTGAGTATTGTGGGTGTTTTTGGGTCATTGGGTGTTTTGTGGGTGTTTCTGGGAGAATGGGTGTTTTGTGGGTGTTTCTGGGTGAATGGGTGTTTTGTGGGTGTTTCTGGGTGAATGAGTGTTTTGTGTGTGTTTCTGGGTGAATGGGTGTTTTTGGGTGTTTCTGGGAAAATGGGTGTTTTGTGGGTGTTTCTGGGTGAATGGGTGTTTTGTGGGTTTTTCTGGGTGAATGGGTGTTTTGTGGGTGTTTCTGGGTGAATGAGTGTTTTGTGTGTGTTTCTGGGTGAATGGGTGTTGTGTGGGTGTTTCTGGGTGATTGGCTGTTTTGTGGGTTTTCCTGGGTGTTTTGTGGGTGTTTCTGGGTGAATGGGTGTTTTGTGGGTGTTTCTGGGTGAATGGGTGTTTTTGGGTGTGTCTGAGTGGATGGGTGTGAATGTTGTGGGTGTTTCTGGGTGGGTGTTGAGAGTGTGTTTGGGTTAATGGGAGGGTGTTGTGGAAGTTTCTGGGTGAAAACAGAAACTGTTGTGGTTGTATATTTTTTTTGTATTTTGCATTTTCCTCGTTGGGGGGGATGAAAAGTTACGTGTTGCACTCGAGTGCAAAGACTTTTCACCTTGTGCTCTTTTGATTCCCTCGCTATCGCTCAGGATTCTAATTTTTGAATCACTCGCTACGCTCGTGATTCAATTTTAGAATCCTTCGCTAGCTCGGTCATCAAAATTGAGCACGCGGTTAAAAAACAACTTTGCACTCACGTACAACAAATAACTATTTTTCTTATATTTGCACGAGCACTACTTATACATTTGAAATAAAACAGCTTTTATGGATAAGATCACGGCCTCCCCGTGAGCACGGCCGCTGTAAATTGATCAGAACATTCGGGTTATTTAATTAAAATACTAAACTTCTTATCCGTAAAAGTTGTTTTGTTCGAAATTATTTTTTTACTACTTAAAACAGTTGCATACTGCTTAAAAAAGTATTTGGGTGATCGCAGAACATTACCTACACCAAGGCGTCAAAACATATTTTCGTCTGTAAATAAAAATAAATTTTGTCACACCTGAACATAAAGTGGACTTTTCCGCCCGCTACTCGTTCGGAAAATCCCACTTCCTAGTCAGGGGTAGAAATAAAACTATGATCTTACCTACCTCGGGCGATAAAAAAAAACTATGTGGATACTATTATGTAATCAATTATGTGGATATTATTACGTATCTGTTTTGGAAAAGTGCTGTGTGTCAAGTCGGCTTATTGGCACTAACTGCCGCACTCAGAGACGTCATATAACGTTAATGAGCTTTTAACGTCAAAAAATGACAATTCAAAACTAGTCGCTATTCTTGCCGGGTCTATGGTCTAGAATTGAATGAAAATTTTTGACATTAAATACTCATTAAAGTTAATTAGCGTCTCTGAGTGCGGCAGTAAGTAAGGGCCGGCGCCACAGATATATCATTAAATTGATATATCTGTGGCCGGCGCAGATGCCGCCAATGTGCGCGACGTTTACTTGGAAGCGAAGTGGAAATGGGATTTTGAATAGATACATATTTACATGACATCGGTATGTATTTGAAAGAAAACTATAGCATTACGGATTTGGGCACTCCTCCTGCTGGTATTGGTACAATTGGTATGTATTTGAAAGAAAACTATAGCATTACGGATTTGGGCACTCCTCCTGCTGGTATTGGTACAATGTGACCCAAAGCTAAGCTGGCCGTGTGAAGACGGCAGAGTAGAATACAATTGTCACCACCCCAAATCTCTCCCGTGGGTGTCGTACAAGGCGACTAAGAATGTGCAGCAGCGATCCTCTTTAACCACCTAGCAATGTACTGCGACTTTTGTGCCCGATAAATGGCAATAGGCTCGCCACCTATTACATGGGAACAAACATTATTGGCGAATCGTGGGTGCTTGCTCACCTCTGCCTACCCCTTCGGGGATATAGGCGTGATTTATGTATGTATGACCCAAAGCTAAAGGTATTTATCTGATTATCGGGCAGTGGTGGGTAATACTGGTAGTCTCTTCATATTTAGAAGATAAGATACGTTAAGGCCGGTCATTGGATGGGTGACCAACAATGTATTATCTTATGTTTCCCATATGACCGTCACTTACTATTTGGTCCTTACGACCTTTGCTTACAAGCAGAGGTCACAAATTGCAGTTGCACAGTGGAGAACATGACTAACACTCCTCACAAACCATATTCCGAGTGAAGGAAATGATAATTTCAGATTATTTATTCTAATGTGTTTGTAGCCGGAGGTCGCACACCTACCATAGCTCACCCACGCTCCCTTGTCATAATGTTGAAAACGAAAACGGCAGTTCGCGACATTAACTCGTAGTACTGGCACGCATAAATAAATATTATTATTTACAAAAATAATCATTGTCGCTTGGCTTGACACAGGTCACAAGTTTTGACATGTGCTTTGTCTGAGTTTCGTTAGTAAGTTTCGCGATAATTATTTTGGCAAATTTTTAGTAAATCGTTCGTGTGTGTTGAGTTATTTGTTACCAATGTCATCTACACTGATTTTCGTCGGGTTGCCGGAGGATTCGAAGAGCTCGATTACAAAGTAAGTGTGTGTTTTGGTTACGTTGATTCACTTTCTTTCATGCACATTCCGAAGCGCTGGTAAAGTGCATATTTTGTATTTCGACTTGGTTTAGATGCAATTACATAGAGAAGAAATGAATTGTTAGTTGGTTTCTTGGATTTTTTCCATATTAAGTGTATTGTGACCTATTTTAAAGTTTTATTTAGTCTCTACTTCAACCTACGCATGCTCAAGGACACCTGTGTAGCAGCTGAGAATGACAATTTAAGTAATATTACAATCTCTTATTTCTCAAATTATTCTAAACATTAATGATTCTTAATACTTCTTGTTAAATTTAGACTCTAGGCACGTGCCTTATTCAATAACTTGCCATCAACTTTGTGTTTAACCCCTTGGGATAATAGCTACACACTATTTACAAATTTTTAGCAATTTTTAAATATACACCAACAGTAAGAGAGAAATGAAAGATTAAAATTGTTAACAGTTAATGTTCTGTCGATATTGTACTCTTTTGCAAGTTATGAACAGCCATTCAGCGCCTGACTATTTTTACAGTCACTGGTGATTGCAATTGTGTTGTATGTTGGCGTAATGCGTCACTTAAATTATGAATAGGACCTTAATCGTCAACTTGGCTTCCATTGCTAAACGAAGGTTTCATCCAAACTTGGAGTTGTTTCTTTGAATACTTATAACCATCAGCCTTAGTCAGCAGAATGACTTAACTGTCTAAAAATTATGACGCACCTGCCCATGATCTGGTTAATTTAGCCGTGATCCTATGATATCCTCCAGCAGCCCCCGTAGCACGGGACGTGGACACATCTCCTTAGGGGGAAAGAAAATATTTTTCTCTCGCTCTAACTCCCACCAAATCCCGAGATAAACACTGTCAAATGGTGGAGAGAGACTTGTCCACGTCACTGTGTTAGGCCCGCAGAAATGGGTTGTTTCTATTTTAGGCCGGAGACTGTAGGGGTTCACCAAAAGGTAATAACATAACATGCCCACAATATGCATTGAAACTCGCCGTTTAAGAAACGAGTCTTATTATTCGTAATATAGTAGACACGACTGAAGAATGTATGAAGCCGACAGGGCGCGGAAACAGCGAGTCTCCGTTCTTATTGAATTATTTAAGTATTATACTTGCCTGTTGTGACGATAAAAGGTATTTTAATGATTATGATAACGTTTAATTCCTTCCTTATTACAGCGATTAGGCTTTCAAATAATTATTTTAGTTTATAATTTAATATTATTATGCCTCCTGCCATCTTAACAAACCTACCCTGTTGGTGTCACAGAATCTACGGTCTGATGGGCCATTCTTTTGTTTAAAGTTTCTTAAGGATTTTAGTGACGTGATGTGAGTCACTTCTAAAGTAGGTTCAATTCTTAACGCATAGTAAAAGTATTTACAATAAACTTACAAATACGGTACCTAATTTGCAAAATTGTGGCATTATCTTGTTCCAAAGATTATGTAACCAAGGTTTAGTGCTCCGTGCCTTGTTCCAATTTTGCGCATATTCATTAAGATCCTTGTCGCACTGTAGAAATAATTAATAATTGTTTGGATTTCGGGGTTTTCTTCAAATTAATGTTTGAATAACTTGATGAGGCTTACAGGAAAGTAATATTGTTAAATAAATTGCTAGAAAATGAAGCATTCATCCATATAATTATTCGTTTATTCCCACATTAAATCAATAAAATACTTCCCTGGAGGGCGGGCTCCAGTGTTTTTTTTATTTAATAACGAGAAAATGTCCAATTTCAATTGATTTTAAATGAAGATAATTGCGAAGTCGGAGGCGAACTACACATACAATAGATCTCTGAGGAATTGGTTCAATTTGGCGAAGATTTATTTCAATGGCCCAATGTTCCTTTGTTCACTAATCACCGCAAATGCTCGCAAACGTGCGGTATTAAATTTGCACTCCACGCTTAACTGAATACATTCGAAAATCAACTAAAAATATATTTGATGGTTTTAGCTAATTCTCGATGAGTCTATGACTGTACCTATCTATGCCGCAGTTTCTCAAAATATGTAGTAGCAACAATTTACTATTCAAATATGTACAAGTTTCTAGTTTCTAGGCGCCAGGGGGCGGATAGTGCTTGTACCTATGTACGGCGCTTTAAGCTAATTGAAGGTGTAGGTTGGTCCAGATTTATGCCTCGGACGACCGTAGGCGGCGTATTCGCCTTGGGATCCCCAATTAAGGTAAACGACAGGCTTGTTTATGCTTTAGTGGTTCATTTGCTCAAATTAGGAGACATTGTGCAAGCTTAATTGTTCGAGTTGTTTTTTTTTGTTTTTTTTGGCAATGATTAACATAAGTTTCTACGACCTTGGAATTTCGCGGAGTATGTTAATCACACGGCCTTACATTCGCCATATTTAATTCTTCAGTTTGGGCATGTTGCGCTTCTGCATTTGGACTATCTGTTCCTTACCGAATCGAATACCGTCTAATCGTAGAACATAAGAAGAGCACTTTTAAACTAGTTAAACTAATACCGTAATGCTGTGTTCCTACTTATGATAAATCTGGAGGAACTCTAGAACATTAATTGCAATCGACAATTGTCAGTAGCAGAGTTACTTAATCAGCCTGTTGGGGCCGTGAAGTATTAGTGCGATCCAAACGCGGGTAAGAAAACGGGACGCTGCTCCACTCGGCTTATAGCGTTGTCTCACTTTAACAATGGGAATTGAGTCGCGTTTAGAGTTGGTGGTAAGGCCCCTGGGCACTTATATTCGAGGATTGAACATTATCCCAAAGGGGTCAACCGGTAACTTCTTCGACAGTACCTGCTGTGTCGAAACTCAACTCAAAACACTCGGTCCGTTTTCATTGATAATTCGCCCCGCTAGCTAATTCAGTCTGAATTGCATCGAAACAACGATTTGGAGTCTTGGAACAATAGAATTGTACCCCTCCGTTCGCGGACAATCGCAACTGTTAATTTCGCATGCTTATTCGAGGCCTTTCTCTTCGATTTTGTCACCGGCTGTCAGGTATTGTTGTGGTATTGAGCACAGATCAATTTTATTCGAGATAGGACTGATATTTTCATTCTGTATTCTGGCCCTGAATCGAACGATATACCTATGTCCGATTTTCGGTGTTTCGACATGAACCTTTCGATCACTTTTCTCTAAATTGTTGCTTAGATTGCTTGTATGTAAAACTTGTAATTTTCTTTTAAGTTTATGTTTTTCTCATAGAAAATTAATTCATTAAGGATGCATGATTTTGGAGTGCAGTTTAGTACTCACATATTTGTATATTATCTTTGTTCTTTCCTAGCTGTACTCTGTTTTGTGTCTAATAAAGTAAAAAAAAAATGCATTTAGCACCAGTACCTTTCTGGATTAGCATGCGGGCGCAAGGCGCCAAATACGGCGACGTTCTGCCTCCGTGGTCTAGTGGTTCACCCACCGGAATTAAGATCCAGAGGTCCCGCGTTCAGATTCGACAATTTGTGATAAGAGTGTCCCTCTGTGGTTGAGGGTTCTAGTGAAGTTCTGGTGAAGCTCGGTTCCATCTTCGGCGTTTATCGTCACTTGCCGTCAGGTGAGATGAAAGGTTAAAGCCTCCCTGTCGAGCATAAAAAAAGTTATCCAATATTACGTGACCTAAGGTCTTATTCGACACCAGATACCCTGGTAATTCGTTGTTATGAATATTGCGATGCACTACCGTCTGACGTAATGGGATTACCGACTCAGACGGCTGGGGGGAGCTAGGTAACACGATATCTCGCTTCGTGTTCCGGGAAGCCCTGTTTGGCTGGTGGCGGCTTTGTAATGCAGATGGCACGTGCCCTTGTTGCACCGCTGTAATACTATACTAGCGGTCGCCCGCGGCTTCGCTCGCGTTGCTGTCGGTTCTAAATAGCCTATTATAGCCTTCCTCGATAAATGGACTCTCCAACACCAAAATCATTATTCAATTTGAAGTAGTAGTTTCTGAAATTTGCGCGTTCAACCAATTAAACAAACAAACTATCCAGGCTTATAATATTAGTATACTTAGATAAGCCCGCGTTCACATCAAGTGCTTTTTAAAGTAAAATCATAAAATGCAGTCGAAAATAATAAGCCTGGATGCTGATGCAGCGACCGTTGACTTATTTTGCTTTTACCACAGACTGTTTCATACACATAAATCACACATATTAATCCCCAATTTTTTATTTGTATCTACAATATTTCACCAACCCAACCAACAGAAGCAATGCTGCATTATAAAAATAAATTTACTTTTACATACATACATAAATCACGCCTATATCCCTGAAGGGCTTAGGCAGAGGTGAACTAGCAACCACGTTTCGCCAACTATGACAAGTCCCATGTAAAAGGTGGCGAGCCTATTGCCATTTATCGGGCACAAAAGTAGCAGTACTATTGGTAATTTGCTAGGTGT
The DNA here is from genome assembly GCA_963931975.1 of Cataclysta lemnata. Classification (NCBI taxonomy): domain Eukaryota; kingdom Metazoa; phylum Arthropoda; class Insecta; order Lepidoptera; family Crambidae; genus Cataclysta; species Cataclysta lemnata. The sequence goes on along the minus strand of OZ008358.1, from coordinate 5,586,305 downwards.
AATAAGAGGAACGCTGCTTCCCATTCCTCGTCACTGATTTATCCTTAGTCGCTTTGTACGACACCCACGGGAGAGATTTGGGGTGGTGACAATTGTATTCTACTCTGCCGTCACCACACGGCTTAATAAAAGGCAAATTTACTTTTGCTATTTATTATTGTAGAAAACAACATAAATAATGAGAAATAGCACGAGACAGAAGAAATGCTGTTCCTATAGGAAAAGGAATATTCTTCAGTTGGAAAAGTTGGTTGATAATTTATTCTCGTAAATTCGTCTCGTTGAACATAAATACATACATAATCACGCCTATATCCCCGAAGGGGTAGGCAGAGGTGAACTAGCACCCACGTTTCGCCAACTATGGCAGGTCCCATGTAATAGGTGGCAAGCCTATTGCCATTTATCGGGCACAAAAGTCGCAGTACCTACATTACTAGGTGGTATAAGAGGGAACGCTGCTGCCCATTCCTCATCAGTGATTTATCCTTAGTCGGTTTGTACGACACCCACGGGAGAGACTTGGGGTGGTGACAATTGTATTCTACTCTGCCGTCACCACACGGTCTCGTTGAAAGCACCAGCTAAACCATTTCTAAACGTATTTGCTTTGATCGAGCCTTTATCATTTTTATAGTGTAAGTGCGTGAGTAAGCGTTACAACATTCGATATCTTACACATACTAGCTTTACCCAATTACTGAAAGAAGGGTTATGTTTTTCGAGCTTTTTTATATGCATGTTATTGTCTATGGTATGGGATAATCACGTGTGATTGATGCATGTAAAATCGTGTAAATAAATCCCTTGTTCCCTGGTGTTTCGACAGCGACCGTTCTATTGGCTAACCGTGAAGTAATAAATGTAGTATTATAGTTGTCGATACTACAGTCATGGTTGGACTGGCGCCGAGGACAATGGCAGGCGCGCCGCCGCCCGCCGCCCTCACGGAAGCTGTCGTTACATGCTTCAATACTCTCGCCGCAAACTTCTCGCAACTTTTGAGCTCCTGGTAACTAGAAGTGGGAAATGTAATGAGATAATCGTGGTTTCGTCGCCGTTGTTTTGTCTGTGGTATCTAATAGTACATTATATACAATGTCGATAAAACAAAGAATATTCGATTTTAATTTTATATAAATGTTAGAAAAATTAGTACAAAGATTTTGGTGGTTAGAAAAAGAATTTCGAAAAATTATGATATTGAGGCGGGAATCGAACCCGCGTCCGCTGCTATCCGGGCAGGTGCCTGATTGACATTTGTATAATGTTAAAATTAAAATCGAATAGTTTATAAAGCAAACCCAAGCTTAACCGAACGCACGGTATTTGTAAAAATATCTGCTTTGGAATGTTTGAAATTTATTTCTACATTGCGAGGGTACCCGTTGGATTACAACGTGAAGTGTAAAGGTTAGAAGAACTTCGGCAAGTTAATTAGTGTCTTGGGTGGCCGAGCGGTCAGGCACCTGCCCGGATAGCAGCGGACGCCGGTTCGATTCCCGCCTCAAGATCATAATTTTTCGAAATAAAACAAAGAATGTCTCAGATCGCAAGTACCTTGGGGAGTTTTGGCCATAACCCACCACGCTGGCCTAGTGCGGGTTGGTGGGTATAAGCGACTGCAGATGCAACCGGGACCAACGGCTTAACATGCTTTCCGAAGCACGGAGAAACTCGAGATAATAAATTTTTGGTCACCCATCCAATGACCGGCCTTAGCGACCATTACTTAGTTTACGCAATCGCAGGCCAATCGCGCTATGCAACTGCGCTAGCGAGCTCCTCTTCATATATTTGTTTCTATTCGTTCAAATAGATTGGATATTTGTAAGAAGCAGAACAGGCAGCGGGTTCGTGGTTGAATCGATTGCATAATATTTTGACGAATCCGATTCTTTCGATTGTTGAAGCGTCTCGCATTAGCCCATCGAATAGTCCCCCCACACTATTTGTTAATTGAAGGGCTATACAATGCACATGGGCAGATAGTGTCAATTAGCGGCCGTCATCGATTACCTTTTGTGAATGGGGCTTAAATTGATTGGGTTAATTAGTGGGATCAGTGTCGTAAGGTGGAATTGTTTGTTAATAGTGTTCAGATGTAAGATTACGATACTAGTGTTGTGGGTTCGATTATTTGTTATTCTTTTCCGCCATTAGAATAGGTATTGCAAAGAGAGGTATGTATATGAGAATGAAATTGAGAACCTCGGCCTGCGATTGCTGAAACTAAGCGATGTCGTTAAGGCCAGTCATTGGATGCGTGACCAAAATATATTATGTCAAAGAATATTGTCATTAGAAAAAGTTCGAAAAATTATAGTCTCTTGATGCGGTACCTAATCGAACCCGCGTCACCACTCCGCCAACCAAGATGTCAAGATGCCTTTTTTTTGTCGGAGTGGAATACATTTACGCACCATACCAGCCGCTAACGACTGGCGTGTGTGGGACTCGTCCAGCACACGAAGCGCCAGCAATACCCACTAAACCACTCCGGTGTTCCTCCTAGCCCTTTAAGCGGGGAAAGTCTGGGATCTGCCTGATGTTAAGATGCCTATCATAGGTATATCCAAGGTCTGTACCCCAGCAGTGGGGATATTAGACCGCGCTGGCGGTGATGGTGAGTCTAAAAAAGTAGGCAGGTAATTGACATGACATCCAGCGTCTTCGCTTGAACAGAGAAGAAATTCCATACACACATACACAATTCCGGCCTATATCCCCGAAGGGCTACCCCTTTGGGGGCAGAGGCGAATTAAACACCCACTTTTCGCCAATTAAGTTAGGTCCCATGTAAATAGGTGGCGAGCCTATTGCCATCTATCGAGCACATAAATCGCAGTATATTGTTAGGTGGTATAAAAGGAAAGCTGCTGCCCATTACTTATCGCTGTCTTTACCCTTAGTCGCCTTGTATTTAGGTAGATACCCTTAGTCGCCTTGTACGACACACACGGGAAAGATGGGCTGAGAAGGAATTCCATCCTGCCGCTAATAGCGTGTTATTAACCCTGCTTAGCCTTTGGAGTCATGAAATTATTGCAGATTAAAGATTTCACATGGGCTCGAAGCAGCGTCGTGTTTTGATGGCCCGTAGCGTATCCTGAGAGGTGTGCGTGGGCGCCGACACATTAACCAATTGGACATTTCCGCGATATCAGACCTACTACGGTAATTGGAATGTGAGCTTGTGGAATAGCGGCTACTTGACGGCCTGTTTGGTCGAATGGTAAGATCAGATCGGCAAAGAGGTCCCGGGTTGTAGGAGCCTATTTTCTCAAAATCGAAAGTATCATTTTCTCAAATACTTACCCTACATGGTGTCTTTCAATTTATTTTCTTATTTTTAAATGCATTTTGACGAAAGAGACATCAACATTGTTTACATTTTTTATCTTGTTATAATTTTTATCTTGTTAAATTAATATAATATGTGTATTGAATGAAGGATGTCTTTGAAATCGTCTCATTCTAGGGAGCCGCGCTCAATGACCATAATCTTTATTACAGTCTACCGACCTTCGTATCATATCAATCCACCCACCTTTAAGACTTTGTTAGATGCTTTATGTAAGTTTGTCAAAGGTTAGCAATTAAAATAACTCTTTCAGGCCCGAGTTCACCAACACTTAAACAGGCGATTATTATTTAACCGTCGGGTTTTGACATTTTATCATATGGAAGAACTGTCAAAAACTGACGGTCATCTTTTAATCGCTTGTTTTACGTGTTGGTGAACTCAGGCCAGTCTTGCTAATGACCGATTAAATATACCACTATCTACGCAATGTAAGCATCCGTGTTTGCTTGACAATTAATCTTGATTTACTTAAGTAGCTATAAATGTAATAACAACATTTCTAGCCGTAAATCAAGTTTAAATTGCCCTTTCTACCACGATCCGATCACACCATAAACCCGCAACACTTAAATTGGCAGCTTGCAAATTTATAGACACTGATGATAATTTCACCGAAATCGGGTTACAATATCGATATCATCAGCAAATGGACAAATAATGGCCGTTTAAAAAAACAACTGTCACTTTCACGAGAGAATAGGAACGAACCATAGACATCGTTGACGCTGAGAGTAAGGGCGAAGCTACATGCCCGCAATGCGACGTAACATGGTCAAATTGGCAGATGACTATAATTAAATAAATAAATAGAATAAAGCATTAAAATAAATATAATAAAAATGTTATAGACAATATCGCAACTATAATAATTATTGTTAAATTATGTAAAAAATATTCATATATAGTAAATATCACATCCGAAATTATATTTAATTTCATTTTAACAAATATTTTTTTTTGTAAAGCTGTAAAAATATGTACTAAATAATTAATTTTAACGTCGTATAACATTTCCCGGAATCATTAAATCATTAAGTCCGCACACTTAATTTGCAAATAAATAAAATATGATGACGACAGAACAGAATACAATTTTTATCACCACCCTCAAATTCTCCGACGGATGGTCGCACAAGGCGACTAAGGATTAATAAAACAGCAATGAGTAACGGGCAGCAGCGTTCCTCTTACACCACGTATACTGCGATTACCTGACAGATGGGACATAACATTATTGGCGAAATATCTGTGTTAATTCACTTCTGCATACCTCTTCGGGAGTAAATTGGCGAGATTTATGCATTACGTATGAAAAATTAAGTTGTACAATATGTTGGAGATATTTGTCAGTTGTCTATATTTTTATATAGCTGCAGATGTTAATGTTGCATCGCAACGCAGTGGTGTGGCGTCGCCCTTACGCGGGGTAATTGGCCCTATTATTATGTTTGATGACCGCTGCTGCTATTTTGTGCGACCAAACAACCTTGATCCTTGTCGTCGTTTTTTGGACATATCCGCCGGTTTCGCTGGCGCAGGCTTTTTCGGAGTGGGTAATCAGTCATTGACATCATAATCATCACCAGCTGATTTAACGTCCCCACTACTGGGGCATAGGCCTTCCTAATGGATGGATGAATATAGGGAGAATGGGCCATAACCCACCACGCTGGCCCAGTACGGGTTGGTGGGCATTACGTTATTAACGACTGCAGATGCAGCCGGGACCACGACTTAACGTGCCTTTCAAAGCACGGAGTAGCTCGAGATAATAATTTTTTTGTCAGCCATCCAATGACCGGCCTTAGCGAACATTGCTTAGTTTACGCAACCGCAGGACAAGCGCGCTATGCCCCTGCCCTATCCGACAAGTTCGTGCGCGACCCTCCTGCGGTACGAGACGGTGGCGGGGACGGGGCACTCTAGATGGGGCGGGCGATGCGGGGGGAGCGAGTCCCGTCCCCGCCATCGCCCCTCATACCGCAGGAAGGTCGCGCACGAATTTGTCGAACCATAGCGACCTCCTCGCGAGTCACTGACAGTTGCGGGGAAAATGGAGCTGAGTTTCACCTGCGGTAATGAGCTGTGATAGTGATGCGGTTTCATGCTGTCGCGACTTCGCTGGGGGCCGTCCAGACTTTACAGCTACCTAATCATTTGCTAATGGTTGTAGATGATTGATTTTTATGTACCAGAGCCCTCGCTAGGTATTATAATTTGCCGAGGAAAACGTTGTTGATGGAAAGCTCGGTGGTGGTGACAGTAATTGATTTTGAAACCGCTCTGACGGCCGGTTTTGTTAAATTGCTGTCAGATTGCTGACTTTTGGTCGCGGCTTCGAAGTCTAGTAGGGCCAAATGTTCGACACAAACATATTGTTTCAATTGTATGCTTTTAAGTATCCTGTTTGCGAGTGTTATGTACGTAATAACGGAATTATGTAATTAAAAAAATATCTGTACCGACTTATATTTAACCTGGGAACAAGGCAGTCGTATGATTAATATTCCACAACTTTAAAAAAATTATGACCTATTTTTACACTTATAATTATTGTAATATTTCGTTCGATTCTCTCATTCCCCCTTCACTCCGATTACTTAAATCCATTTCCATTTACTCCCTCAACTCCTTAGTCGTTAACATCCCATTTGTTCCCTAGAACCTTGTCCGCGTCGGAGTGTCGTAGTGTGGAGGGTCTGAACATCATCCTCAACGAGTTGGAACCGACGGCATCTCAGGAGCAGCGCGGGTGAGTTTTTGAATAAAAATAACACTTATAATAAGTTAAATAAAATAAATGAATAATATAAGTAATCCCTGACCAGACATAAGAGTTTCCGACTTACTCTTATTATGTAGGTAGAAACGCACTATTTCAAAGATTCTGTTCTTAACTATTCGGTATATCTAAGGCCTGTATACCAGCAGTTGGGATGTTCTTAACTATTCGATTTTAATTTCAACATATATAAATGTAAGTAAAATTAGTACAAAAATATAGTGGTTAGAAAACCGTTTGAAAAATTATGGTCTTTATGCGGGAATCGAACCCGCGTCCAATGCGATCCGGGCAGGTGCCTAAACCGCTCGGCCAACCAAGTCTTGGTTGGTATTCTTTGTAATAAAAATAAAAATAGCACTTATATTAGGGTTTAAAGTATGAATTTCCCGTTTTTTACTGAAAATCTAAATTGTTTATTTTTTAGTTTATAACAAATTTATTTAATCAAAATCTATCTATAGATTGCTGCCATCTAATAGGAAGGTTATTTATGCATTTGCGTTAGAACTCTGAGAATCTAGACTGCACAAACTGTGTGAAAGCGTTTTGTACTGCCTCCTGGGAAGAAAACTTCTTGTCACGTAGATAATGGTCCTAATCACGAAAAAAATGGTAGTCCGTTGGAGCAAGGTCTGGCGAATACGGAGGATGACGAATGGTTTCTAACTGCAGTTTCTGAAGGGTCAAAACGGTTTCTCGTGCTGTATGAGGTCTCGCGTTGTCATGGAGCAAAAATAGTGAACATCGATTCATGAGTCGGGGCTGTTTTACTGCTAGTTTTACTAACATTGTTCGGATTCGGCACAATAGACATCTGCCGTTATTGCTTGACCATATCGGAGAAAACTATAGTGAATAACACCATGCTGAGACCACCAAACAGTTACCATTAGATTTTTATTGGTAAGTTTTGCTTTAGGACACTGTTGTGGCGTTTGACCTGGGATCAGCCATTGCATTTTTCTTTTACGGTTATCATAAAGAACCCACTTTTCATCCCATGTCACAATTGGATCCAATATTCCTACATTTCTGTGCCGATTCAACAAGGCAACACAAGTTTCAAAACGCGTTTCTTTCTGCAGATCAGAGGTACCCATTTGTCGTATTTTTTTATTTTATTGATTTAACGCAAATGAATCAATATTGCTGGTAAGGTAACGTTAAACCATGCCGCTAAATCCTGGGTATTTTGACTAGGATCGACTTCCACCATCTCTCTTAATTCATCGTTATTCAGCTGTATGGGCCTTCTTCCTTGTGGCTCGTTCTTCAAGTCGAAGTTTCCATCACGAAAGCCTTTAAACCAAAATCGCACGGTGCGTTCATTAGCAGACCCCTCACCAAACGCAACATTGATATTGCGAGCTGCTTCTGCCGCGTTACTTCCGCGCCGGAACTCGTATTCAAAAATCACTCGAATTTTCGCAGTATCCATCTTTCTTGTCTAACTTGAATAACAAAAACAATTGAAAGTCGATATTCAAATGCTACAAATTTAAAAAAAAAGCAAGAAAAAAGTTTCATTTGAAAACCTAAAACCATGAAAATTCTATGTTAATCTTTATGGTTTGAGGTTTTCAAAAAACCTATTACAATAAAACGGCAATTTCATACTTAAACCCCTATTATTAGGTAATCCCTTACCAGAGACAAGAGTTTCTGTCTTATTCTTAACGCAATTAGAAACGCACTGTTTCAAAGACTCTTATGAACACCCTTATTTCTGTTGCATGCTGAGCTTTTTAAGAGCTCAGCATGCAACAGAAATAAGGATGTTCATCATTACAGTGATGAATAAATGTAGTGATGATGAATGAGTATAGAAAAGAGATGGAAAGGACCATGTCGAGAGATCTATGTAAGAGAGAGTGATTTGTAAGTGTATGATGATGGCAATGAGGTAACGTGCCCGATACATTGCAATAGTGCCCCATGTAATGTGGCACTATTGGCATGTGGTGGCGAGCCCTATGCTAATTGGCGAAACGTGGGTGTTGATTCACTTCTGCCTACCCCTTCGGGGATATTGGCGTGATTTAAGTACGTACGTAACGATGATGAGTATAAAAAATATTATTGCAGACGTTGTCGTTGCATGAATTACGCAAGAGCATGTGACATTGTCGAATTCGGCTCGCCCGAAGTGCCGTCACGGGTTGGCACGGATCCTTAACCGATTTCGATGCGATCGATAAAACAAATAATGTTCGCGTGATTGATGAATGCCGGCGAAAAACCGCCCGCCAGCACCCAGCCGATTGTCTTCTGACCTGCGCCACAAACCTACATACGAAATTGGGCGGTTTCTTTGTGGAATGTAACGCTTCGCTACTTAATTGTGACAATGCAAATTCTTAATGGGACAACCGCTGCTCATTAGAGTTCCCATGGTTAGGAAATTATTTGGGTCGCGCCGCGCGGAAATTGTTAAATTGGTTTGGCTGTTCGCTTGATGGTTCTTTGCTTTTCGTTATTGTTTTTGGAATAAAATGTTCGGAGGAGAGGACATAAAATTTATTGATTATAATTTACTGGCTTCGCATTGGAGTAATCAGAGAATAATTAATAATTACACATCAGAGAATATCATATATCAGAATATATCACTACGAGTTCTCGTAAATCACGCTTTGCGGAAGGATAAATTCTGACATAGTTTTCTTTATGTCTGACTAATATCCCCCATAGGTTTTTCAACCTTAATTGATTTAAAATAAAGCGCAAATTCTACAGAGGCTCGAGTCCACCAACACATAGAACAAGCGATTAGAAGATAACCGCCAGTTTTTGACAATTCTTCCACACGGTAAAATGTCAAAAACTGACGGTTATCTTTTAATCGCCTGTTTTTATGTGTTGGTGAACCCCAGCCTGAGATTATTTGATATATTGTGGTGGTCAGTGGTGGTAATTTGACGTGCCACGTGCCAGTACCCCGTTCGCTAAGAAGAGATCTAATCATGGAACTTACGGAGACAATTAAAAAGTCGTTGTTGATTAATGTAAAGAGAGAGAGAGTAAAAGTCAATTGGGTACTGGCATCAAAGCTCGCTCTCTGCGTCGTCATCCATTACGGCCCGGATATACGCAATAATCATTTACTTGACTAGGTTGTTGATTTAATTGACGATTAATTAATTTACTTGTTTAACTGCGCCTGACATATAAGGAGGTCGGCGTGATTAATTGAGGGGGGCACTGAGAGATTTATGTCGGTTGTGTGACGAGTGATTTGCTAGTTCCATGTCATAGGGATTTCTTTTCTTTTGTGATGAAGAAATCAAATAAAGGTGTATTATAAGTAAGTATTTATATTTATATTATTTATAGCCGTGTGGTGACGGCAGAGTAGAATACAATTGTCACCACCCCAAACCTCTCCCGTGGGTGTCGTAGAAGGCGACTAAGGATGAATCAGTGATGAGGAATGGGCAGCAGCATTCCTCTTATAGCTACCAACTAGCAAAGTACTGCGACTTTTGTGCCCGATAAATGGCAATAGCTAGGCTTGCCACCTATTACATGGGACCTAGCCTAATTGGCGAAGCGTGGGTGCTAGTTCACCTCTGCCTACCCCTTCGGGGATATTGGCGTGAATTATGTATATATGTATGTATTTATATGCCGCGTGACACCACCACTGTGACAGCAGAGCAAAATACATTTGTCACCACCCCCAATCTCTCCCGCGGGTGCCGAACAAGACGACTTAGGGATAAGACATGAGCAACAGCGCTTCAGTTACCATGTAGCAATATACTGGATCTACCTTCCCAATAGATCGCAATAGGCTTGCTCCCTATTACATGGGATGGGACCTTACATACCTAACTGGCAAAAACCGCTACCCTTGGGGGATAAATAGGCGTGATATAATAACAAATACTAATAAACATAATAAAATAAATATTTAAGGGGGCTCCCAACTCTCCACAACAAACGTTATTTTTTTTTGCCGTTTTTTATACATAATAGAACGGAATCCTTCGTCCACGAGTTCCACTCGCACTTAGTCGGTTTTTTCGTACCTGAAATCTTCATCAGCGATAAGCCCACCGTATTCTGGATGCCCCTTTCACTTTACACGACCGACAAATTGTGTGTACCGTACACAATTGTACCATAATTTCACAGCTCTTGAGTTGTAATGGTATGCAGATTTATGGGTAGTGCAAATTTTGCACCCGTAATGGCGGTTACTTACCGTGGTCGGCTATCGTGACAGGCACGGGGCTATGGCCGGACTGTGGGCCGGACGGACACAATTTGAAAGCTCTCTGTTTTTTGTCTGTCAAAATCTGCTATAAAAAGCTTATGATTGACTATTATCATCGTCAGCCTTTCATCCCCACTGTTGGGACATCTGCATATCATCATCATCATCATCAACCGTTTAATGTCCCACTGCTGGGACACAGGCCACTCAAAAGGCATATAATCCAAATCAGACATAATTTGCCCTGTGAAAATGCCGTGTGGTGACGGCAGAGTAGAATACAATTGTCACCACCCCAAATCTCTCCCGTGGGTGTCGTACAAGGCGACTAAGGATAAAACAGTGATGAGGAATGGGCAGCAGCGTTCATCTTATACCTACCACCTAGCAATATACTGCGACTTTTGTGCCCGATAAATGGCAATAGGCTCGCCACCTATTACATGGGACCTTGAATCATTGACATGATTGGCGAAACGTGGGTGCTAGTTCACCTCTGCCTACCCCTTCGGGGATATGGGCGTGATTTATGTATGTATGTAAAATGCAAATAGTGACGCAGTCGGTACCTACGCTTTAAATCAAAGGCCTTAAGCTTGAGATTCATTGCGAAATGTAGACCGCGTGGTAACAACTTACATGGTGGTCACTGTACAATAAGTAGACGTATATTATTGTAATGGTGGTAATATTGTTCTCTAAGTAATTTAGATATCACGCTATAAAGTCTCCTGCGTGCATTGAACGCCTGCAGGCATGATTTGACGAGCGAGGGACTGCGCGGGCGCACGTGACGTCACGACCGTGCCCGACATTCTGATGTCTGAATTACAATTTCAGTGACAAATATGATAGTTTTAGGGCCTGTTTCACAATCGACAAGTAAGTTCTAAGTAGCTTACTTCGCAGATCATTTGACAGTTGTAATATGAAATATATGTCGATTGAACTGCAAAGTAAACTACTTAGAACTTACTTATCCATTGTGGAACAGGCCCTTATTATCATATTTGTCACAGAAAAAAAATACAGTTTTTTGTTTACAGATTTTTTATTATTTTTGGTTTTCTTCAACTCGTCCTAAATGGGCCATAGGCACTAGGGACCCAATGACGAACTCTCCATCTTTTATTCTTCTTTTTTTAGATTACTTATCTTTTTTTCTCTTTGTGATTCTTATTCTGTTGGGTTTCTTTACATTTTTCACATACCCACTATTTTTTCATGTAATTGTAATTTCATGAATTTGGTTTTCTGGAAGAAAATAACAAGGGCTTGGCGGCGGCCTTCCTATGGCGTTTAGATTTTTATTTTAATAATAAAACAATTTTTAATTGTTAATCTGTCGCCTTTACTAAGGCTGTTCAAACTTTTGGCAAAATTTTGGCGATGCGGAAATTCGCGTCAAAACTGACTGGTAGACCATTTCCTTTACCGACGTAAAAAAACATGTATTACGTACGAACAATTTGTTACTGCGTTGTTAATTAAGTTTCCACTCTTGTCGTTTCGTTATAAAATGTCGGTATGCGCTCAAAAAAGCTCACTAGCGGAACTTGGCCACAAGTCAGGTGGCACTTTCCACGATAATTAAACTGATTAAGAAAGATCTAGAACTTCCATCTGTACGCATACCGAGCGTTGCTGCTAATTAGAAGGCAGTTTTAAATGTATTTCTGTTCTTAACACTACCGGCAGGCTAAAGACTGACGCCTTGTGTGAAATAACCCTAATATAGAGTTGACGACAGTGTAGCCAAATTAATTGTTATACAAACAAGAACAATTCGATTGGTTCATTTCAGGGTACTTTCAGACATAAGAGAAGAATGTCTAAAGGTGGTTTTGGTCGGTGAGAGGCCGATATATCCCCCAGGTCGGATCCTCGGGGTCGGGCGTGGACAAAATGTCTCTCTACCGCTGGACAGTGTTTTATCTCGGGATTTTGTGGTAGTTAGAGCGAGAGGAAAATATTATCTTTTCCCCGAGGAGATTTTGTCCACGTCCCCGTTCTAGGCCTGCAGGAGCGTTCCACCTCCCTCCCCGCTTGTACGGTTGCCCTATCACATCTTCGGGCACAAACAAAACTAGGTTCAAAATAACATGGGACGGTGACATGGGGTGGTAAAATATGGGGGGATGTATAATATTATCATGCCTATATCCTCGAAGGGGTAGGCAGAGGTGAATTAACACCCACGTTTCGCTAATTAGGTACGTCACATGTAATAGGTGGCGAGCCAATTGTCATTTATTGTGCACGGAAATCGGAATACATTGCTAGGTGGCATAAGAAGAACGCTGCTGCCCATTACTCATGGTTGTCTTTACCCTTAGTCGCCTTGCGCGACACCCTTGGGAGAGATGGGGGTGGTGACCATTGTATTCTGCTCTGCCGTCACCACCCGGCTGTCACTAGCTTTCAATAATTAACTTAAGAATATTATTATGTTACGCGGGACAGTAAACCTTTAGATAGAATCACATTATGTAGCCACTCAGGTCATGAACTAAGGTTTTCGAATAATTTCCCTCCATTATCTGATTACTTCGAACTTTCCGTCTGTGCTAATTAAAATTGACGCTTATTACTGGTTAATAAGGTTTTAACTAACACATTCTTATAGTTCTATTAAGTTTATATTGAGCGGCCATAAGTCACTGTTGTTGGCTCTTATCACTTCATAGGGCAGCTATTAATTCCTGTATTCGTATTTCTATTGAAGGGTCTGTGATGTAAGAACGGTTTAAGACAATATGTTATTGGCATATTGATTCATTGACTGGAGAACTGTATGTAAGTAAAAAATACTATGAGATGATAATATGGTGATGAGAAGATAATAATATGTTCAAACTAAGGGTTATAAATTCCTTATTAAACATATCTTTATATGTTAGGTTTGCTCATTATAGCTAAAGGTTTATATTATTATAGTAAAACAAAAATACAATCTCTTATAAAGCAATAAATGCGTTAGTTCACGGTTTAGTGGAAGTGAATGGAACTTTCGATTGTTTTACGATATTGATCGCCTGCTGTCATCAAGAACACATCATATAATAATATTATCATTGATATCTCTACTGCAGCTAAGATAAATAACAATATTTCTTGCGATATCTGATATTAGGTACAGATTAAAAATCTCCATTGTGAGAACTTGATTGATGACATTTGTTGTGTGTGCTGTACAAAATGTTAGGTCAGCGTCAGTGTTTTTGTGTTTTGCGATTGGAGTAGAGATACCGAAAGACGGTTGGTGTCAGGCAGGTGGGCTGTAAAACCTAAGCCAATATCTTGAGCAGTATGGATTGGAATGTTGTCATCCCAATTACTATCTCCGTTTATCGGTCTCTCGTCTTCTTTCCGTCTCTTTTCTCTACTCTCATTCATAACAGTACCTTTTCGTGATGGTTGATATGAATCAAAAGGGAGTAGATGGCTTCGCATAAATGAAAGAGGAAACATACTGCGCCGACCCCAGATAAACAGTGTAAACAGGACAGGAAGAAGAAGAGTTTATTATAGATATTTGACAGTTTTGTATATTCCAACTAGCTGTTGGCTTCAACGCATAAGGTCAATGGCATCTCCTCTATGCCATAAAGATGATAATGACATTCGAAGAGACATACATAATCGGTTTTATATGCCGTCTACTGTCTGTCTTTAAGCGTAATTGATGACAGTTGCAGGTAATTGCATGCAGGGAAATAGTAAATCTCGCTTTAATATTATGCTTCATGTGAGTCGCTAATGATAATTCTATAGAAAATTGCCAATGAGACAGCCTTTCCGACGACAGTAATTCTTGAAGGATGTCATAATCCTCCAGTAGGGCTTGCTCTGATATCAACCATTTAACACAAGACGCAACTTCAAAAAATACTTAAAACCATTGTGGGTTTTAAATTAATGTCAGTAAGACTTATTGTTGCAGCAAATGCAACAATAAGTCTTACTATATATACTTACTATATATAAGTCTTAGGGCCTGTTTCACAATCGACAAGTAAGTTTTAAGTAGCTTACTTCGCAGATCATTTGACAGTTGTAATATGAAATATATGTCAATTGAACTGCAAAGTAAGCTACTTCGAGCTTACTTATCGATTGTGAAACAGGCCCTTAGGGTCTGTTTCACAATCGAAAAGTAAAGTTATAAGTATTTACTTAGCCAGTAAATTACATAGAGGTTAAATCCTTCCGTTAACTTTCTTTGCGTTTCACAATCATCCAACTAGTAAATTAAAGTGAAGATTAACTAAAAAATACTTACTTAGGAGTATGCTGGCAACTTTAGAGTTTATCGTTTCGTTTCAAGGTAAGAATAATTTCTGTGTTTGTAATAAGTACAGTAAATGCAGCAACTAAATTACAAATATTTTTCGTTATGATTTTCACATAAAATAAAGATGTATTCACATGAAAAACATAGTACATTGTGAGGTTATTGAGTAATTTCACCTTTGCTAAAATCAATGTTTCTGTAAAAATGGAATGTAACGAGTTGTCAACAAAACATCCATGTCAAACGTTTGTCAGTGAGATAGGTTTCAATAGTGTCAGTCAATTTGTTTTCAATAATTCAAAAATTGTTTCAGAGTGGATTTTGTGCAGTGAATGTGGTGTTATTTTGCTGCATAAACATCCGTGTTGATGTGCAATTATGCAGAATCGTTGAAAATAAGTCTTGTGATGTGTTTTATGTTGAGAATTCTACAGTGGTTTTCACCACCTCATCAGTGATCATGAACTCTGTTACCATTAAATTCACGCCAAGCAGTAGATGCGTTCAAATATCTGACTCCAGTGATTAGTCTGTCTCGGTCTGGGCCTCACGAGGATATATTTTCATACACTTTAGCCAAATGAAAATTTCTTTAAATAAATAATTTCCTACTTGTTTTAGGTAAACAAAAACCAATGAGACCTTTTGAAAAAGTGGCAGAAAGCAAACTAGAAATCGCAGAAACAAATTATAGAAGAGGAATGAGAGCATAAACGGAAACAGTGGTTGTTTGAAGAAGAAGACTGGTTGCAAAATAAAATTGATAAAAATTTGTGAACATTTTATTTTAAATAAATTTCTTAACTAACTATATAATGTTTTCTTATAATAAATTAAACATTACATTGTGTAGTACACATTTGTAGGTGTTTCGATTTACACAAACAGAGCTTACAGTAGGTATCATTGTTTTTGGCAGTATGAGGACGGTGTTGGGATGGAGGTGGTATGTTCCAACCATTATCCGTATTGATGTTTGGATGTTTCTTGATCAGTAGCTGTGCAATCGCATGTGAAATTAATTTAACAATTCGACTAGCAGATGCCTTGTTTACACCAGTGAAGTCACCAACTACGCTGAGGAAACTTCCTGTTGCATAATATCTTTGTGTTAATAATAGACGATCCAAAGGTTTAACTGCATAATTCCTAGAACAAGGACATAATATATTAATAAAACTAGGTAAGTAGTAGGACTAGGATGCATAAAATAATGAAAAGTGTAAATTTTACGTACTGTCGCTATATATGTAGGAATACATAACAACTTACCTCGACGTAGGAGCAGTTATTGAATGCTCTATTAGAGAAAACATATATTTAACACCCTCTTTAGAAAGTCGGAATCCTATCTTGAAGTCAGTATCATAATATTTTTCCATGTTGTTTACACGATACCGAAATATTGGTTCCCTACGCGGTCCCGTCATGCGACCAAAAAAAATCATCAAATTTATCTTCAATAAGATCAAAAATTTCCATTTTAAATGACAATAATAAACATTGTTGATGAATCTAGAAATGTCGTATTTGAGGTTATCTTGTCATAAATAGATTTACTTCTCACAAGTATACGGCTACTTGGTAGTGCATCCGTTGATTAATTTAATCTGCAGATTACGTTGTAATTAACCCTACTCAGAGATTGTGAAACGCAAAAATTTGTTTACTGAGCAGATAAGTTCGAAGTAGCTTACTTCGAACTTTACTTTTCGATTGTGAAACAGGCCCTAAGGGCCTGTTTCACAATCGAAAATACTAATAACAATTTTTTGGTGTATAAGATATGACTTTATAAATATTTTGTTTATTTAGATATAATTTTCACAATCTAAATATACTTATAAACTACATACTAGGAAATGCAATATCGACTCGATATCGCAAATTTGAGATCTCGCGAGATTAGAAATTACAATCTCGGGAGATCTGGGAATTTTCGGGATCTCGGTACCTAATTAAAATTAAATATTATTTGAAAGAAAACAAAAACCTTTATTCTTTATTATTATTTACTAAACAATTAACAATTTTTGTTGGAAATTAAAATAATCAAGAGAAAAAATATAGTTCAGGTGATTTGAAAATTTGAAAGCAGTTACGGGTGATTTTGAAAGAAAACTATTTGTGTTCCTTACCTGCTAGTCGGTTGGGAATCTCGATTTCTCCGCTCCGGCTAGTGCGAAAGCGAAAACAATTCAATGTTTGCTGAGGCCGATCGTTGGATGGTTGCCAAAAATATTTTTTCCCGAGTTGCTCAGTGCCGTAACATTCGTTACGTCGTTAGTCCCGGCTGCATCTGCAGTCATTAATACTGTTCAACATGTTCTGGGCAGTCGTGGTGAGTTAAGACTCATCTGTGCCGCAGTGGATAGATGAAAAAGGCTCGCCGCCTATTACATGGGACCTAACTTAATTGGCGAAACGTGACTGTTGTTTCACCCCTGCCTGCCCCTTCGGGAATAAAATGACGCCTGATGATGATAAAATATCCGTAAATTTATTTGTCGTTTCAGATCAATGGTAATATTGTCATTTGTATATAGGAAACAATAGGCTCGCCACCTATTTATTACATGGGACCTAACATAATTAGCGAAAGGTGGGTGCTAGTTTACCTCTGCCTACCCCTTCGGGGATATAGGCGTGATTTATGTATGTATGTATATAGTAAAGGCATGTGCAACAGATGTCACTAACTATAATTTTTTTCTGTGTAATATATCTCTTTTGTCCTTACTTTCTGAGCAATATCGCACGCAGTCCCCTGTACCTACACTTTTACGTTACTCTTTGGATCATTTTAACTTACATTACCTTACATTAATCTACATTAATCTCGAGCCGTAAAACAATACCAATTATTGTTTTACGGCTCGAGATTAGTTAGAAGCTAAGAAAATAAACTGCATTATGTAACTCTAATTATTCAATATAATGTACATCAATAAAATTTGATTTGTTCATTTCAAATCTCTTCTGTTGCGTCAAACAGTAGTATTTCATTTCGGCGTGTTAAATTCAAATGGTTTTTACGCTGTGCATAAATATAATCTATGTGTCTTATTTGGAACATGGAACACTGAGCCATTTGACGCAATCTTAATTATCTGTAACGGATTTTAATGGTCTCTGAACGTTATTTATACAAGCAATCAATAACAATAATTCACTAAAAAAATTGACTTGTGCTTGAGTAACAGATATAGTTTTTATTAGACTTCCGTAACAAATACTTTACTATTGCTTATGTACATTATTGTTGCTAATCTGTGGCGCCCTAACTTACGCAATATTGTTACTGGCTAAAGGACATTATATCCGAGCCATTAAAACTATAATTATTAATGAACAAAATATTGTTTTAGCTTTTATTTAATTGAGTGGTAACATGATGAGCTGACGATTAAATGTTTTATATGTATTTGTTTAACAAAGGCTTACCAACCAACATACCTTTGGGCTTACCACCATAAATAAATACACTACCAAGATAACAGATGTGCCGTGAAATGGTCATCAGAGTAACTTAAAAAATGGTCAACTCTTAATTGATTAATAATTACTAACTAGTGCATTCGGCATTAGCTTTATTTATGTCTTCCATAAACAGACGTTATTGGCGGCAGATGCTTGACCACAGATAATGTTAATTTGGCAAGACTTAGGTCGAACCAAACGGTGTGCATAAATTCTCCTTTCAGCCTAATAAGTCGTTTGATAATTAATGTCGCCGATAAACTTCCGCGAAAAGTCGTTACCGGCGTAAGCACCGCCAGCTGGCGTTCTAAGTGCGTGTGTTTTACAAACGTGCTCTTTTTAATCCTATCTCCTTGTCAGCAGAGTTCAAAGTGAGTGTACACAATTACACTATGGCAATGTGGCTAAACTTGTCATAAAATGAATAAAAACTATAAACGTGGCCGCTATTACTTTATTTGATGCTCATTTGTTATGTTGGTATCCAATGTTAGGGCACGTGACATTAAGTCAGGGAATCATTCGGACTTCTGGCAGGCTCGGGCTTATCGGTGCTGAATCAAAGAGAGATTCATTATCATAATATCATAACCAGCTCTTTAATGTCCCTTTAATGGTGGGTTATGGCACAATCTCCCTATTCTTCCATTTGGTCATCGCCAGCCCTTTAAGAGAAGACGTAGGTACTGTTTTCTCCATACAAACGTTCTCGACGGATGCTTCTTGATTTTTAACACTAGAAACATGATTATTATACATGAAATAAATATTTGGGTTATTCTATGCTTCCTTTTTTCGATATCCTGTTATTTGCTTCTTAATGGGATACTAACTCAGAAAACCGCACTAGATTCGAACACCGAAAATGCATTGTGCCTTCTGGTATTTTGAATTAATTAATCCAATAAGCTTCTCAAAGATATGAACTTCAAATATGCATTTAAAAGATTTGAAGATTACTCTCTTATAGCACGCACGTCTGCTCCTAAGTAAGATTAAGAAACGGTACACATAAAAATTAATCATGCTTATTAAAATGCACTTCATTCTCTGATTAGTTAAAGTGGAGCATCGCTTTTGTCTGTAATAATACCTTGGCGGGAGCAATCAATCACGGCCAGTTTCGACACTAGGGCGTTCAGAGAAAATGCCGTCGTAATCTTAACAAATAAAAAATAATCACAGGGCTCTAGTTTGGAATAGTGTTGTTACTTCTTGTATTTGCCACCATTCTTACCAATCTTTCTCGAGGAGCTCGCTAGCGCAGTGGCATGGCGCGCTTGGCCTGTGATTGCGTATACGCTTAGGCCGGTCATTGGATGGGTGACCAAAAATTTAAGTTCCTCCGTGCTTCGGAAGGCACGTTAAGCCTTTGGTCCCGAATGCATCTGCAGTCGTTTATACCCATGAAACCCGCACTGGGCTAGTGTGGTGGGTTATGGCCTAATCTCCCTATATTCTTCCATCCATAAGGAAAGCCCAGCAGTGGGGACATTAAAGGGCTGGTGATGATGATGATTTAGCGCCCTCTAGATCTACACTAGGATTTAGAATTTAATATCTTTCACTTAAACCTTACGTCTTTTTCACTTTATCTTTTCTCACATTTAACGTCAACATTATTTATCATGGTTAAGCTAGTTTTGAATTTGTATTATCATTCATTTTTTTTTTTGGCTATAACAATGTTATCATCATTTGCCCTTAAAGGGCTGGTGATGATTATCGTGGCACACTGCCACTGTGGTGACGGAAGAGCAAAAGATAATTAATTGCCACTACCCCCATCGCTCCCGCGGGTGTTGTACAAGGCGATTAAGGTTTAAGGTAGCAATGGGCAGCAGCGTTCCTCTTATGCCACCTAGCAATGTACAGCGATTTGCGTGCTCGATAGAAGACAATAAACTTGCCATTTATTACAGGTGGCGAGCCTACTGTCATTTATCGGGCACATAAAATCGCAGCATATGCTAGGTAGATAGTATGAGAGGAATGCTGCTGCCCATTACTCAAAGCTGTCCTTAGTCGCCTTGTACGACACCCACGGGAGAGATGGGGGTGGTGACAATTGTATTCTGCTCTGCCGTCACCACACGGTATTTATGTATGTATGTATGGTTAATCGTGGTTGGAACTCTTTCACTTTCACAAAGCGAATGTCCTAATGTGTAAAGAGATTTTGGTGGTTAGAAAAATAATTTCGAAAAATTTTCTTTTCTAACCACCAAAATTTTTGTGTACTAATTTTTCTAACATTTACATAATGTTAAAATTAAAATCGAATAGTTCTTAATGTGTATTCATTCACACCCGCAATTATTACTGGTATTACTGCAATGAGTCACAAACAAGTCACAAATCATAATAATCTACACATCTGCAGGGTGCAGCGGATGTGGTGAACGCAAGCTAATGTTCCACCATAACGAACCCCATTGATTTATGGGGCAGACTTAGCTGAGACCGGGGCCATGTTCTTTTCTTCCATTCGCATTTCATTAGCTGTCAACTGTCATACATATTATAATCCTCGTTTAATCCATTTACATTTATGTCTTTTCTCATGCAATCCATCTATTTCTTCTCTCTTTATCTAGTATCTTGTAGCCACATCCTAACCTAAGAATAAAGCCATCACGAAACATATTGTGACACACCTAGTAGTGAAACTGTTAAAATAAAATAAACCCCATTGATTTATGGGGCTGACTTAGCTGAGGCCGCGACGGAGATGTTGCTGGCAACGTTTCGTCTCTTGTATACCCATGTCGCAGGTGAATTATACAATTCGATGTTCTGCGCAATGTCTGGTCTGGCTGTATATAATAAAGGCTGGCTATCTAGCCTCTCTGTGGTTGAGGGTTCCAGGTGAAACTCGATTCCATCTTTGGCCCTTACCGTCACCTACCATTAGATGAGATGAAGGGCAAGAGCTTCCTTGTCTAGCATAAAAAAATCACATTTGTCGGAACACAATAATGCTATTAACATTATTATTACAAGAAGTCTTTTTACCACCAACCAAACCTAGTACAAATTTGTATCCCCCTGGGGATTGAACCCGGGACCTCTGGATATTAATTCCGGTGAGCAAACCACTAGACCACGAAGGCGGCTCTGTTTTGTTAGCTGTGATTAACATCCAGTATTTTTGTAGTATGTTTTCTCTTGAATTCATATCGGTCAGACGTCATCTAGCTATGCAATAGGTACCCTTTAATTCATATCATCCATCACACCGTAAAGGTGCTAATAACGAACGAATGTGTGTATTAATGTAGCATGTAAAATATAATACCCATTGAAAGTGTATATTGAAATTACATTTTAGCTTCGACACCGACTATTGGTGGTTCTGTCTTGTCAAATAAAGTGATAAATCAATTAAACACTTATGCTACCTAAGCAGGCAGTGCCGTGAGCTTTTAGACATTGAAACTGACAAAGCGCCGGCTCGTGTTATGACATACCCAATTACGATCCGGATAGTCGCATTGAAGAAGTAAAGCGCTAATGCATGATGGCGGCCCGCTCATTTAACCGTACCTAATATTAGGCGCCTAAATTGTGGTACATCAACGTAACGTAGTTGATAGAAAGTCTGCCATGCTAGTCTGAGAGCGAAAACATAACGTAGGGGTGTCGTAAAAGTCGACTAAGGGAGATTGGTCGGTGGAGACCCTGGGGCACACCGTTAAATACCACAAAAAGGGCTGGTGACAGGCAGGTACAAAATATCAGAATTTTGAGGTGCTCGAAAGTACAGTGGCTTAATGCGGTGGCGGTGTTCGATTAGTAGTGGCGGTCTGCGATTGCGTAAACTAAGCAAAATTCGGTACACCGGCATTGGATGGGTGACCAAATATACCTATATTATTTCGAGTTTCTCCGTGCTTCGAAAGGGATGTTAAGTCGTTCATTTCGGCTGCGTCTGCAGTCATTGATAACCACCAATCCGCACTGGGCCAGTATGGTGGGTTATGGCCCATTCTTCCTATATTCTTCCATCCCCAGGAAAGACTTGTGCCCAAGCAATTTATTTCAAACAATATTGAAGTGGGGAATGGCTTGTCCAAATGGCAATAGGCTCGCCACCTATTACATGGGACCTAACATAATTGGCGAAACGTGGGTGCTAGTTCACCTCTGCCTACCCCTTCGGGGATATAGGCGTGATTTATGTATGTATGTATGTATGGTAGTGTAAATAGAAGTACAAAACGCTCTGAAGAGAGTGACTTTCACATTCCTAGAGCATCGAGCAAACCTTCAGAAAATCATGTTTACCCTAACATATAGTACCCTGCACTCCCTTTCAATATCCGCATCATCACTCAGGTCGGAGGTAAGAATATGTCCGAGATATTTAAAACGATCTACCATATTTAGTGACGTAACATTGAGTATAACAGGAGGAATATTTTCTGGACACCGACCTCTGGCCTTAAATTATCAAAGGGCTGGAAATGACGCGTTATTTATGTATGCATTATGCATAATGACCTGATATGTAACAGGTCTATTAAAAATAGTCTGGCTGTCAGTTGAACTGTGTTTATTGTCAATTAACGTTGTAGGTGACGGGAGTTCGTTGAGTTCTTGGTCGCTCTTTATTTTTATAGCGCTTTTGTGAACTGAAATTTGCATTACGTCGATTTCTTGCGTTCGATCTTAATATGCATAATCGACTGCTATGCTTAGGGTTGTCGCTCTGAAATTTTTCGTTTGTTTGGCTTAAGAAAAAAAAGAAAGAGAAATAAATTCTGTATGGAAGCCTTCTGTGTGGATGGAAGAATGTTGGGAGAATCGTCTATAACCTACCAAACTGGCCCTATGCGAATTGGTTATTAACCACTGCAAACGCAGCCGGAACCATTGGCATTACTTGCCTACGGAAGTGTAAAGGTGCTCGAGACAATTGATTGTTGGTCACCCATCCAATGACCGGCCTCAGCTAATATCGCTTAGTTAGCGGAATCACATGAAGAGCGAGCCCCCCAATCCCCATTAATTCATATTGTCCGTCACACCGGAAAGGCTAACGATGACTGAATGTATAGAAAAGTGATAGAAAGGACCACGTCGAGAGACCAATAAACGAAAATGTGAAGACAAATGGAATACAAAAATATAATGAAATCAAAAAAGAAATTATCTTCAATGCGATCTTATCTGTAACGGTCTTACCGTCGCACTCAGAGACGTCAAATAACGCTAATGAGTACTTAACGTCAATAAATGACAATTCAAAACTAGTCGGTATTCTTGCCGGGTCTATGGTCTAGATTTGAATGAAAATTTTTGACATTAAATACTCATTAAAGTTAATTGACGTCTCTGAGTGTGGCAGTTAGCCCGCAGCCTGCCTTTGCCGGTTTTTTTATTGTTATATAATAACTGAGATAGAAAAACCAAATACAATATCAAATCAATTAGTGCTCATAATTTTCTTGTCTTTAGAGGAAGTACATAATGAGAGTTTAATAAATATTTTAATATGAAATATTTTAGTTTTATGTTGTGCTTATGGTTTATTTTTACTGCGCTGTGAGTGAATGTAGATTGATAAGAAATGTGTCCCATTTCTTATGACAGCCTCGAAGATGCACACTTGATAAGGGGTTTGGCATTTGGAAAGTAATTGGATGGAACATTAGAATCGTTTTGTAATAAGATCTTAGTGCACCATGAATACCCTCAAAATACGCAATGTTTACAATCCTGTCCATTCAAAGGTTCTCTGGAAGAGATCGCTCTTAGCGATAAGACCGCCAATTGTATCACATTTATTGTAGTAATATTAAGTTTTTTTTTGTTGTTTTTAATTTGGTGTGCAATAAAGAGTATATCTATCTATATATCTATAAATAAGTAGTCCAGAGCAGGTATACTGTCAAAAACGGACGATCTCGTGTATAAAATAATATTGTAAATTTTGGAAAAATAACATACGCAGGATGATTTTTGATTTTTGATTGTACAGTTTTGGTAACTCATCTTATGATGCCTTTGGAATGTTGCTTGCTTGCAACCGAATACCGAACGCACACAATGCAGTCCTCAGTCAAAATTGTAAAATAAAAAAATCTCCCTTAATTAAATATAATACATAGGTATATTTATCCATTCTAGAATCACACGTCACGAGTCATCGACGTATCAATATACGACTTCAACGTATAAGCTATCAGTAAAATCTGCCACCTGATTTAAACTGTGTTAGTTTAAAAGAGGCCACGTGATTATTTGATTAATGTAAATCGGCTCGGACGCAGATTGAGGAAGTCTATTATAAACATAAATATACGACAGTTGTATATCATAGTGACAAGTGGACAAACACAGAGGCTTGATTTTATGGAGCAATCTATATGATTAAGAAGGAAATTGAATCTCTAATATTAGCAGTAGCGACAGTTATAATGAATTAATATAAATATTTTTTTATAAAGGTAGGTATTGTTCAGATATAATTGTGCAAGATGTAAATAGTAAGGTAGAGAACCAAGAATTGACGAAATAAGGAATAGATTGAGAGGAAGTATGCAAGTGGCACCAGTGAAACAAACTGAAACTAATGGTGTTGTCCTAAGGATGGTGGTAACATGAGCAACGTAAGGTCGTGAAGGATGACTTCTAAAGAAATGGAACATTGTGTGAAAGACGATAGAAATAACAAGGTAGTAGATGATAATGACTTTATGAAGACAGAATGCTGAGATGTAATCGAAGAATGAAACAGCACCGAATTCAGATAATCTCGGAACAGGGCAGACGAATGATCACGGTAATGAAGTTTCAGAGCCTTTTTATTCCAAACTTGGATTTGTTGAAGAATTGAAACATAAAATTAAATTAACAAATTACCGACACCCCTAAAGCAATGCATTAAGCATATACGAATGTCAATAACAAATTCTTACGAGAGCAGTGGAATATTCAAATGCTGACGGTGCGTGTTATATATACACAGAGTGCGATTACAATTTCAAATTCCGATCTCGACATCGATTTTATTAGTTTTTATTGCAGTTCTCGGCAAGATGAATCGATTGCGGACGTGAATCGATGCGTTTTTTTGTCTTGGGTGCTTGAGAAAGCACCTGAATATAGTTATTAGATACGTTGCAGTAATACAGTAACACGAATTCTTATTATGATGGCTTTCGAATAATCACACGTCCGAATCTAGATTATTCATCGGTATTAGTCGTATCAGGGCAACTATTCGATAAGAAATCGAGTCGGGTCGTTATGCTTGTTTTATTATGAAGTTCCGGTATTTGTTTAGCATTTTAATGGTGGAGTCATTATTATTTTACGGTACTATTTCATTTCACACGGTATCATCTGATGTTCATATATCAAGTAATAGATTATCTTAGGTTCTTATTAATCTGTTAGAAAATGATTCACATTTATGATTTACAATCGAGGAGTATTTCTGTATATTATTAACAAACCTTTTACTGATTCTGTCTCTTCGAATTGTGTATACCGGATTGAATGTTTTTATTTCTTAAGATTTTGGTAAATATTTACAATTGATGCATGTAATCCTTAGCGCAAGGCGTCCAAATTAAAATTAATGTATGTTTTAGAGATAAGAGTTAGTTATCACGTATTTATAAAAATGATTATTTCCGATGCGGTTGTTTTGGAAGAGTTTCTTTCTTCGCATTAAATATCCTGAATTTTGCCACCTCAGTAAGTTCTAAAGCTCATCTAACTGTGACTCTAAAACATAGATCAATTTTTATTTTTTGGCTTTTATTTCTTTATTGACTAACTGCCGCACTCAGAGACGTCAAATAACGTTAATGAGTAGGTACTTAACGTCAAAAAATGACAATTCAAAACTAGTCACTATTCTTGCCGGGTTTATGGTCTAGATTTGAATGAAAATGTTTAACATTAAATAATAAGTTAATTGTCGTCTCTGAGTGCCGCAGTAAGTTTGATATTTAGTTAGTAAGTTTGATGTTTATTTAGGAATTAACATGACTCAAAATTGCAATAACTTTTGGGAGTAAAGTACTCAGCCTTACGACACCCATGAGATGTGAGGGGGGGGGGGGTATGGGAACTGTATTTAACTCTACCACACAGCGAATCTTAGGATTTTTAAAATGATGTAATTTAAATTTAAGCACAGATTAAACAGAACCCAAAGCGATTGTCGGATCTCGAAGCGTTGCTAGTCGGTGATTAATTGATTTTTAATTCTAAACGGGTCAAGACGCGGGAATCGCTACTTTGGATTGCTCTATGATTGATCGCGTTGCCGCCGGAACGAATGCGATACGCTGCTTTTATAAAGCAGGGGCTACATGATTCACTTGTTTTGGGTAAAATTGTGTAGTTACAAACTAAACTCCTTTCAAGTGTGAGTAGGTAAGTTAGTTTTTACTTAAACAAAATATACTAAGCAGCTAAAGGGTTTGTTGTTTTTGGAAACTAGGCGACGAACTAGACGACGAACATAATAATTGTAGGTAAATATTAAAAATAGAAATGCTCTATAAACAACCATAACTACAGAGAGTATGCTTGTGCTGTGTTTATATATTTCACAAATTATTTGCTCATGTCACCAAACGCATCAAACTACGAAATCATTTATTTTCAAACAAATACAGTAATGTTCGAAACAATATTGCATTGTAAGCTCGGAGTAAATAGAACTGGAGTAGCCTTTGCCTAACATTCCCCTCTGCCAAACGCACAAGCATCGGATGCCTGTGCGTTATATAAAACTAGTTGAGCCGCCATTTTAAAACCACAATAATCAGAACGTCTTGCCGTGCAGAGCTCCCACTAAAATGCCTGCCTGTGCTGTTTTTTAGCGTTAAAAAAATTCGAAAACATCTAGTATTCAAAAAGATGGCGTCACATTTCATTTTTAAGTATTATTTTTAAGATTTGATATTTATTTACTTCATAATTTCATGTTTTAGCATACTACAATTTCAAATTTGGAGCCATAGTCTCGTGGGGAGTCGGCCGTGACGTCATCAAACGATCTTCCAGCGCACTCCCCACGAGACTACCTAGGGTTGAACATTATCGCATTTCAATTAATTAGACAATAATTTAAAAAAGTTTGTTGTTAATAAATAATTGTAATTTTGTCATTTCGTATTAATTAATTACCAATTATAATTTCGTTTTAACAATATACGTTGCGTGTTTATATTTAGTTTAGTATTAAGTACATACCTACCTACACTTTTGCGACCGCTTGAAGCTTATTTTTTGCCACACTACATGGAAATATAAAATCATTAGTGAATTAATAAAATAAAATAAGAATAAGACTATTTTGCCCTTTATTCATGCTGGGCGGCGCTCATAAACATTAAGAGTACCTATGCTGTAGCATATACAGCGTCCCTGACTTTATAAAATAAGCAAGGGTAAAAAGGTACCAGCACAGCCGATTATTTCTGAGAAACCTAAATTTTTTTTCGAGCCACAGCACAAATTGTTTTTTTTTGTTGTAATCAGCAACCCTAATTGAATTGCACTTTATTAATAGTGATGTCACGTCATCGATATTGCGATTTTACGAGGGAGTAATGAATGAATGAAAGTAACATTAAATTTAAAATATGTATTATGATTTAAATCTATACATTGTGTTCCTGAGGTTATACATTAACTTCGGCATTTTATTCAGACTATTAAATTGATCATTTTTTAATATGGATTAAATTTATGATACTTTTATGAATTGAAGTTCCTTTAATTTTGAAATCCTAGAATAAAACTATAGAGATATAGAATAAAACAGGTCAAGTCGACCTTAAGCCAAATGGCATATATGATGTTAGTAATTGCCGTGTGGTCACGGCAGAGCAGAATATAATTGTCACCACCTCAAATCTCTCCCGTGGGTGTCGTACAAGGCGACTACGGATAAATCAGTGATGAGGAATAGGAAGCAGCGTTCCTCTTATACCACCTAGCAATGTACTGCGACTTTTGTGCCCGATAAATGGCAATAGGCTCGCCACATTTTACATGGGACCTAACATAATTGGCAAAACGTGAGTGTTAGTTCACCTCTGCCTACTCCTTCGGGGATATAGGCGTGATTTATTTATGTATGTATGTATGAGAGAAGAGGAAGTAAAATCTCCAATTTTTTAACATTTTGTCTGTATGT
This sequence comes from Cataclysta lemnata, assembly GCA_963931975.1. Lineage (NCBI taxonomy): Eukaryota > Metazoa > Arthropoda > Insecta > Lepidoptera > Crambidae > Cataclysta > Cataclysta lemnata. The sequence continues at coordinate 5,557,992 of OZ008358.1, read as the reverse complement.
ATGTTTGTGCACGCATCATGCATAAACTACGAGACGGATTTTGATCCCATTTGGTATGATGATAGCTAAATGTCATTGTCAACATTTAAGTTAAATTTATTTTTTATTAATATTTAAAAGCTCCTTTAAAAAACCCGGTGGTCCAAGTGCAATACTTCGATTTACTAGGAGTTAGGTATGTGGCACCAAAGTCTTCCGTACATAAATGAAGCTTTTGGAAAATATTATTGTAGTATTAAAATCAGAAATGATCGGTATGTGTAGTTCAAGCAAAAATACCTCTGCCCCTAGCCGGTATCCTAATTGCTAGTATTTATACTGTAAGCTTTCACATTCCCGAAACAGCTAATTTTTAATTATAATTTTCAGTTTTCCTAAAGAACACGAAAAAAATGGGTTGATGCTTGTAATAGGCACGTCTCTTGGGCATCTACAAGAACAAGTACTATTTGTTCCGTAAATTTTGAGCCGTCTCAGTTTCAGAAATTATCTAACAATAGAAGAAGATTTTATAGAATACAAGTTTGTTTTTCCTCGCAATTGTGTTGAAAAACGTCGTATGCAACTCATATGCATTGGTCATTACACACTCAGTTTCTTTACCGTGTTCGCTTGCGGCTCGCGCTTGCAATAATGCCTCGTATATAATGACCAACATAGCATAATCGTAACATAATGTACTATTTTAACTTTTAAGATCCACACATTTTGATTTTTGATTCCCCTTAAAATTTAACAATTCCCAGTATCATACGAGAAATCTAACTATATTCACTATCGCTTTGTTAAAAATAATGTTTAAGGGTTTCTCCTTTCCATTATGATTATACGCGAAAGGGTCCACACAGTGATTTCTGAAAGTGAAAATATATAATAACACCTATTGTAAATACTTTTTAAATGCAATAAGCTATTAAGTATAAATTTGTATTTGATTGATATAGCTTTCGAAATCTGTCAAAGTTTTAGATAGATTTCATATATGAGTGTCTTTGCAAAATCGAAAGAAGGCTGATTGTAAAGTAAGCGTGTAAATCATCATTTAATTTTTAATAATGTAAGAATACTAACGCAAAATTAATGCATTCATTCATTGAACGAAACTGATTTATCGATATTGATATTCTCGTGCTATGTCATGTCACTACTCACACAATGACATTCGTGTGTTTGAATAGAACGTTAACACACTATTTTAAGTATGTTTGCGTGAATTTTAAATATGTGTGTCGTTTTATGCATGTGTGTGTTTGTAAATACGCAAAAAGTTTTTGTATCTGTGTGCAGCCTTTCAGTGTAGTAGTAACCTCACCCCCCGCAAAAAATGGCAGAAAAATATGTACGAGAAATTGACTAATGGCTACTCCAGTTCTATTTACTCCGAGATTGTAAGCAATAAAAAACATTGCATATATAAGGACAAGTTTTTTTTGTTGAGAAACACTGCGAATTGCATTGCATAGTTCAGTAATTGAAACACACCAAATATTGTGTGCCCTCAGCCTTAGATAAATAGGCTTTCTTAATATATCAAAAGCAAATCGGACATCTAATTCTATAACTTCTATAAGCTTCTGTTGCTTCGGTACTTTCACGAATATATAATAATTGTGAAATGAAAAACCGACCTAATTAGATTGCAGAATTTATAGCTTTGATGTTCATTATAATGGATTTAGAAATGCATCTTGCGTCGTCAATTATAATAGTGAAGAAACAGTGTCTGTTTTACAAGGAGTTTCATCGTCATGAAAAATTTATTCAAGTGCAGTGTTGAATAATGCTGTCGTGTTCAGGTGGTCGATTTGGTTGCTTTCTAGATCTGCCTGTTCCTAATTATAAATCTTCATACGAACATTTATTAGGAGTGTTAGTATCAGTAAAATTTATACCATTATGAAGAACAGCGAGTAAAAACGCATTATACATTTTAAATAAAAATATAATGAATTCTAGAACTTTACTGACATAATTAGTTGCGCAAGAGTGCCTTGTAGAGATGTTAATTTTTTCTTTCTTCTTTTCTTTCAGGTAAGTACGAGACATGAATATAATATCTAAGTTAAGTAAGTACCTTCTTCTTCCTGCCCTGTTCCCAGTCTATCTGGGGTCGGCGCATTATGTTTCCTCTTCCATTCATATCGGTCAGTCGTCATCAAACCATCCACTCCCTTTTGATTCATATCATCCATCACACAGTAAAGGTGCTAGCGATGAATGAATGTATCGAAAAGAGACGGAACGGACCATGTCGAGAGACGATGAACGGAGAGAGTGATTGGAATGACAACATTCCAATCCATACTGCCTAAAGTTTTGGCTTAGGTTTTACAGCCTGCCGCCTGCCTGACACCAATCAACCCTCTTTCGGTATTAAAAGTTAAGTACGTACCTGATAAATAACGTGTGGTGACGGCAGAGTAGAATACAATTGTCACCACCCCAAATCTCTCCCGTGGGTGTCGTACAAGGCGACTAAGGATAAATCAGCGATGAGGAATGGGCAGCAGCGTTCCTCTTATATCACCTAGCAATAGTACTGCGACTTTTGTGCCCGATAAATGGCAATAGGCTCGCCACCTATTACATGGGACCTAACATAATTGGCGAAACGTGGGTGCTAGTTCACCTCTGCCTACCCCTTCGGGGATATAGGCGTGACTTATGTATGTATGTATGTATGATAAATAAAATTATTCTTGTCGTCACCACACGACTATTTCATCATCACCAGCCCTTCAATGTCGTCACAACTGGGCACACGCGCACACACTTTCCCCGTGGATGGAAGAATACATATAAGGAGAATAGGCCATACATAACTCACCACGCTGGCCCAGTTCAGATTGGGTATAAACGACTGAAAATGCAGCCGTGACCAACGGCGTAACGTGTCTTCTGATGCGCGGAGGAGCTTTTGGTCACCCATCCAACGACCAGCCATAGCGGTTATTGCTTAGTTTACGCAATCGCAGGCCAGGCGCGCTAAGCTTCACCTTTATAAATAGGCGGTATTAACGACTCTGCGTTGCCGTAGCGCGGCTGCTGCGGATCATTCGGTTCGGTTGTATCACAGTATACTCAGAACAGTAATACGTCTTCATAGAAACTGGCCAATGCCCATTAGAATGATTCGTACTCAGCGCTGTGTAGGCACGCACTGTGACGCACACATTGACATAAAATACGGGAGCATAAGGGGCGGCAGTCTGGGCTGTACGTTCGGTGTGATAGCGTGTACCTGTACTAGCTGCCTGTTCCCGACCGGCACATTTGAGCTCGCAGGCACCGCGGCCGCTTTACAGTCCGTTCACAGGTAGTTCACAGTTATTTTCCTCTGACACTTCTCATCATCCTGCTCTAACATATGGAAATGTCATATTTGTATCCTTCTCTCACATAAAACGTAAATGGAAACGTCAGAGGTAAAATAACTGTGAACGCACTGTAGTTTACGCCGTATACAACCCTAGTTGATAGGCTAATAGAGTGAGCGCCAGATAAGTCTGCGCGCGAAAGGTGGCGCTGCTCGCTCACATTGACACTCATAAACAAACAAAATAGCAGGCGGAGTTTTAGTTCCAATTTTGACTAGAGTGCGGACCAGATAAGTCTGTGCGCAAGAGGTGGCGCTACTCGCTAACATTGACTCACAACAAAATAGCACACGAATTTTTAGTTCCAATTATGACCACGCGCGGACTTATCTGGCCCGCACTCTGCGCGGCGACACAGATAAACTACTGTTCTGGGTATACTGTGGTTGTATTTAGAGTTGATTGCGAAAGGGTTCGCGGAAGCGCCTGCGCACGGGTGGGTGGACGCGGATCTTCGGCGGTTAATTTTAGTCGTAAATCAGAGGGAAGTGTGTTTGTTTGTTTGTTTTGGACTTTGGTGGGAGATTTCTGACTAAGCGCACCTGTTTTATTCGGTACATCTGTTCTTATAATTTTTTCTATACCTACATTCATTCTTTACGGTATGATGGATGATATTAATCAAAAGAGAGTGGATGGCTTGACGACGCCTGACCGATATGAATGGAAGAGGAAACATACTGCGCCGATTCCAGATAGACTGGAAACAGGGTAGGGAGGAGATCTTTTGTTATAACCACTCGACACTCATTTAAAACAATCAATTAGATTAAGCAGAGGTGAATTAACGCCCAAGTTTCGCCTATTTATGTTAGGTCCCATCTTAGGGCGAGGTGGCGAGCCTATTGCCTTCTGTCGGGGCCCATTAATCCTAGTAAGTAGGTATATTCCTATCTATGTAAGAGGAACGCTGCTGGCTCCTGTATATTACTCGTCGCTGTCTTAACCGTGGCTTTGTATGACATCCGCGGCAGATGCTCTGCCCACACGGTTTATTTTAATATTTATAACCCTTGATAAAACCTTCCTATGCCCCCTTATCAGATTACGTTTTTGCGAAGGCTACTTAAGAGGATTGTGAAGCTGTAAATTTTGTTACAAAAAAGCGATAACATTCTCCACCGCGTAAACAATGTCCAATTTTATTTATTTTTGGATATGTTGTAAATACAATATAATACTAGGTTTGTACGTTTTTATTTTTACGAAATATTGCTTACGATAAAAGTTGTTAGCATCGAAATATCTTGGATTCCTACATACCACGCCAACGCGTAGGACAAACTGCAATCGTGAAATTGCAATGACGCGTGGTCGGTCAGTTCCAAAGTGAGTTTCCGCGTTTCGCCACCAGAAAGAGTTGGTTGAACCGTCCTATTTCAGGGCCCTTTGTCGGGTCGCGTCAGCTATTTCTGTTGGCGTCTCGTTTCGTAACTTTACGAGAGCGATGCGCCCGCGCACTGACTGATGCAAGCGGGGTATTAACGGCCGCCCGGGGCGATACCAACCAATGGGAGGGACTGGGGCCACGCATCGCACCCTACGATTTTCGATTTCGATCCGATTCTGTTTTTGGTCCCTAAGTTCTCGGTTCAAGAGTTGCTTCCGATTCTGTTTTTGGTCCCTAAGTGCTCGGTTTGAGAGTTGCTTCTGTTTTGTGTTTAACAAAGTATTTATTGCGGTTTTATGTGCCCAATAGTATGGCAATAGACTTGATCAAAGTAATAAATGGGTATAGGCTATCCCATCGGTGTAAGACTTGTTCGATATTTGGATTGATATTAGATCTGATTTTGCCACGTTTCAAATCGTACCGTGTAAATCTATCTATTACAATGATATAATCGTTTTCTCGTTAACACTTTTTCGTGCCGAGTTAGTTGTGCGGAATGGCACGCGCTGCCCGGAATGCATTTGTACACGTACTTACTACTTTTCGTACAGAATACGGGTAGTATTAATGGGAATTAATTTTATTTCTACCGGAAGTCTCAAGATTCGATTTCAAATTGAATCTCGTAGTACTTGGTAGATTTAAATAGATGGAAAACTTTCTTCCGTGTTGATATTCTTGCATTTTACGATGTCTATGGTGATGACTACGTACAGCACAAGCTGTTAAACATGGTGATGATGAAGAAATAGAACTGTAAACTGCAAAAATGATCTTTATAATAGATATTAAAAAGTACAATGCATAAGTGTTGAACGACATAAATAATAGATGAGATCTGAGGAGCACACGAAAGATAATTAGTAACCGTTACGAACGAGAAGAAAGGTTGTTTTGACAGATAATCATAGTTAGTAGATGAAGAGATATAGTGGCTGGCTAGTGGTACAGACGATTTTATCTTTAGAAGATATTTTTTGGCGAGAGATATTTTGGAGTAGTCTAATTCCTTATGTTTCAACATCGTTGGAAATCCGAAATTAAATAAAGTCGCTTGGCAACATTGTTGACCTAATGATTATATCATTAGGAGCTTATTTGAATCATCAATTGGTTGTTGTCATGTTTGCGTTTGTGTATAGTTTACGAACACCATTTTTGGAACTTAAAAAGTATGCGTTCCAAGTATTCGACCTTTTTGCGTCGAACCTTAGCGGGATTTAGTGCTTAACAAACATCATTACAAACTTGTTAAGGATCAGGCGCGATTCAAACAAAGGCACATAAATCCTTTTAAGCCTATTGTACACAATGTAATAATCGGCGCATTGAACAAGCCGGTGCGTACATTGAACTATAGCCCAAAGCTGTCAGAGGCGGTAATTTATGGAACGCACAACTCTATTCGCCAATAATTCATTAGGTAACTAACTCTGTTGCCGCACGGGAGCGAATTAGCGACCTCTGCACCTTTTCCCACTGATTCGAGCAGCGAGCAGCGTTAGAAAGCTCATGTCACTGCATTTTGAGGTGGGGTGCCACAGGGATGCGTCTTGCGTCGGGTCGTTGTTCGAGAGTTGGTCAAACGCTAAAAGAATATATTTTGTTCCTCTATGAAATCTGAAGATTACCAAGCGAATTAATCTATTAAAAAAAAGATAAAACAATTATAATGTTTCCAGACTTTATTCAGTTCAGTCGTTGAATGGATGACCTAAATTCTTAATTTTATTAGCAGTTGGGACATTCAAAAGGCTGGTAAAGTTGTTGGCTTAGCTTCAGCCCATAAAGCCCTTACGTAGTACGAATCCGCCCTTGCACTATAGGATAAAACGAAGATTCAGGGCCTGTTTCACAATCGACAAGTAAGTCCTGAGTAGCTTACTTGGCAGATAGATCATTTGACAGTTGTAATATGAAATATATGCCTATGGAACTGGCAAGTAAGCTACTCAGAACATACTTGTCGATTGTGAAACAGGTCCTAAGACTTGTACCATCTCTGTGGGACCGCGTGCGCGTCTATAGATATCGCGCGCCCGCGCAGCCGCAGCTAAACGCCGAAGCTCCAAATGAAGTGTCATGATTTTTATCAACAACGTCTGCCCGTTTGATTAATTGTCTCCGTGCTGACCGCTTCGTGCTGATGCTGTCCAGGTGGCAGTGAGACCCCTTGATTTATTTGACGTGATCATGTAAAAGATAGTGTAATGTTTTGTCATTAGTTTATTGCTTGCTCTGCGAGGCGGTGTGCACTGTGTACTGTCGACAGCACAGCGAGGTGTACTAGATTTTGTTTGCTGTTCCAACAATATAATTTATCTTAACGCAGATAAAATAAGGACAGTTTCTTTTTATGATAGAGAGGAAAGCACACTGAAATCTCACCTGATGTTAAGTGCCGATAAGGACCGCAGATGGAATCGAGCTTCACCTGGAACCCTCAACCACAGAGGGGCTGGCTATTTTATCACAATTGTCGGAACACAATACCTACTTTTGGTAAGGTGGTGGTAGCTAGCCAGGCGGACTTGAAAGAAGCCCTAGGCTATCACTAACCAAACCGAGAACAAATTTGTACCCTCCCAAGGTATCGAACTCGGAACCTCTGGATCTTAATTCCGGTGGGTGAACCACTAGGCCACGCAGATGGTAAAATTAGCGAGGTGCACTAGATTTTTTCCTTATTCCATCAACTAATCTTAACGCAGATAATATAAGGATAGTACATTTTAAACACGCTTTGTACAGATAGATTAGGACTTTAAATGTACTCTGCTTGACGCGTGGATATAGCAGAGCAGAATACTGAAGTACCAACAAATAGACAAAATAAATGAATTGTTATTTTAGTTTTAGTATCAGAAACTGTGTTGAAAATAAAATAACCGAGACACGATTGTTACTTTGACAATATCTGTATATGAAAATATTTTATGTACGAGAGTGCCTGTCAGAGAGGCAGTATATCAGTTATTGGCTGACTTCCCCTTGCAATCATTGACACAAATTTCGATTCCGTTAGGCAAAATAATTATATCATGCTCCGTTAAAGACCTCGTAACTTATGCACTTTTTCTTTGGTGCCAGTATTCGTGCTTGACAGTATAAATTACTGTAGTCACTAATAATGGTTATTAGTAGAGCCTGTACCTATTAATCGAAGTGAGCCCACTATGCAGATGGTTTTATTGCGAGTGATTTAAATGGACATAATATAGCTGCAATTAATCAAATTAATCTCGATAGTATCTATTCACTAGCTTTTGCTCGCGACTTCGCCTTCGCGATCCCATGGGAACTTGTCGCTCGTTAAGATGTAAAGAAAACGCCATAATAATATTTGAGTAGTTGTCTAAAATTTTATGACAGAAATCGCTAATGATTTTTAAATTAGGTAGGTACTCGTATAGTTTTATATTTACTGGATAGATTGTAATTTATGCAACTTCCATGATTCCCTTTGAGGTAACGTAGAATTAACCAGCCCTGACACACCCCAGGGTTTTCTTAAAAGTTAACTGACGGTATTGGCCGGTGTAGCCCAATAAGCACCATGGGGCACACCACCAACAATTTGATATCAGGCAATACGTTTGTATATTAATGCCGGTAAGGTATCATCATCATCATCACCAGCAATAGGACAATAAAATGGGGACAATAAAAGGTTATTGTCCCCACTGCTGGGGCACGGGCCTTCCCTATGGATGGAAGGATATATAACTCACCACGCTGACCTATTGTCACGGAAGATAAAAGCGAATCGTCTGGCATTGTGTAGCTTATGTCGTGATTCAAAACGATGGGAGTAAAAGAAGTATTGCGCTAGCCTCACATGATATGGTAGAAGAGCAGGAGGTTGATGTTGAGAGGAACTACAGGATCCCAAAGAAAACCTTGCAAATCCTATTGCCAGGTTTTCTTCCAGGGATCTGTGGGCCTAGTCAAGTGGCTTATCTATTCGAACGCATAGAAAACAAAAGCATAGAAACTGACGTATTATTTTCTCTGTAATAGTTTCATATATTTTGTATTCTATTCGTTCGATAGATTGGACACCGGGCTAGGGGGGCAGAATGCTTTGTACACCTGTGACATCTGTAGCATATCCTGACAGTGACGCATTTTCGAAGAATTGCCAAAGGTCCAAATTCACAATTAAACGGGGGCCACTTTCTAAACGTTCACAAAACACAAGGCCCACGACTGTAACCTCATCCCATTCGTCTATCGGCGGCAATCTCGAAAGTAGCGAAAATTTTTATGTCAGACTGAAATTATAGACGAGCGCTTTATCGGTGTGCGGACGCATAATTTTGACGGTCGAACTACACAGATGGCTTTGGAATGCAAGCCGGCTACAAAATTGCAGTCAAAAGTTTATCAAAATAATCTGAATACAATGAAGGCAAATTATAACTAAATGTTCATCAGACAGCGTTTTGCTGTGCAAATAGTTTTTTTAAGAGTTGTTTGGGTTTTTTCTTTTATTAGGGTAGGTTAGATACAACCTGACAGGTGAATTGCCTCGCGGTGGACCCCTGACTCTCTCCACTCAAAGTGCTAAAGAACACCGGAGTGGTTTAGTGGCGTATTCCCGACTGTAGATTGCTTGTCCCACACACGCCAGTCGCCTAGCTAGCGGCTGGTATGGTGTTGAATGCATTCCATCCGTCAAAAAAAAAAAGGTTAGATACAACCTAAAATAATCTGGTGTCCGTTATTGTGGCTCCTTATCGCTTAACTAAGTACGAGTCCAGCCCCGCTAGCATGACCACCGAAATTATTGATATAGCCATTTATCAAAGCTATAAATGTTCCAGTGGTCATGCTAGCCGGGCTGCTGCAAAACGGCACACGAACGGCAGTTTTGCAGTCCGAATTCCGAATTGTTTGCCGTGACACTAACTAATAAGTAATTAGGTCGTTTTATTTCAGCGTGCCTTTCTATTCGTGGCCACGAAATGATTGGTTTTGTTGGATGATGCGATGAAAGTGAAATTAATTCTGGTAATGTGATGTGACTGGGGTCAGGCGATCTTGTTGCCTCGATTCTGTGCTTTCCACGATTAGAGGCGGTCAGTGCAGAAATTGACTATAAAATGATAGCAATCATTTGGTTTATTGCCAGTATCGAAAGGCTTTTTAATGCAGCTACAGATATCAATAATGGCTATAGAAGAAGTTAATTTTATTTTATTACCTTATTTGAATGAAATGAAATATCTAGTAGACTGGGTAGTTAGGTGTTGAATGCAAATTGTCACTACCTACTCCTACCTTGCCGGTGGGTATCTGAGGGTAACAGAGATGTCGGGGAATATACACTTAAAATATGAAAGCATTATGACACAAATTACTAACAAGGTGCAATATTCTATAGGTTGAAATGAGTGACGCAAGCAGCGAAGATATGATATGATTTTAGACGTAAAATCGACCTCACATTAATTATACCTAAAGGTTCGTTTAAAATTTTCACATAGGGCCTGTTTTAGAAAAGACGGGTATCTGGATAGCTTACTTGGCAGATCATTTGACAGTTCCTTGAGGTTGAGTCGTGTGGAGAAAAACTCGAGGAAACAACTTTGCATATAGGTGTATACACTTATTAACTTTATCTAAGGATATTTTATTGAATTTACTTTATGTTGTATCGGCATATTTATATCATTCTAAAAATACTGATGTTTTCTATGCAATTTATTCAATGTTATGACGGGTGACCATAATTAAGTAAGTCTTGAAAAACTGCAAAGAATATATCAGTATTATAAGAATTGACGCTGATAGAACATGAAGTAGGTGTATATAAAACTAGTGGTCGCCCGCGGCTTCACTCTCGCACGTCAGACCACCACAAAATTTTAAATTTTCTCAATCGACTTTTGGCTCTACTACCAACAAGATAAGGTTGACAATCGATTGAAGAAATTTGACAGGTTTGGGTAGTCTGAAGAGCCGTTGACTATAGCCTTCCTCAATAAATGGACTGTGTTGGAACACAAAAATAATTTTTCAATTTGAACCAGTGGTTGGCGCGTTTAACCAACTAACCAAACAAACTCTTCAGCTTTATAATAAATAATATATTAGTATTGATATCCTGAGACGTTGTTGACGAGTGTATGTATAATAATTACTAGTCACCCAGAGTTCTGTGATCCTTACATTGATCTGGGGTCAGATCGATTGTGGGAATCTAGATAGTGCTGTTAGAAACGAAAATGCATAAGCTCTTTGTTTTTACGTAACGCCGTTTTAACGACACTCTCATTTTATTAATTTACGATGCGGTTTACGGTTCACGCCATTGTTTTAAATATAACAACAATGAGCCTTATTGTAAAAGTAGTTAGGGTGCTGGTCGTTTGAAAGCCATTGATGTAAAGAAAGGTCGTATAATTTTACGATAGGTAGTTGTGTGTAATAACTAAATCAATCTATTGCGCAACGAACATCATTAACAATGTAGACGGTCGGGTGAGCTTCTTGCTTTTTGCTTTAAATAGACTTAATTTGACCCCCTTATTATAAAACATGGTGTAAAGTTGGTCATGGTTTAAAATTGATGCTAACTCTGTCTTTGAAAAAAAAGTGACAGCATCAGTTTTAAACTATGACTAACTTTAGTCCATGTTTTATAATAAGGGGGTGAATGTCTTGGTCTTATTACTTTCTGATCATCATCTCCTGCCGTAGAGCAGGATAACCTGGGATTGGGAGTAGTCCCAGGTTATCTGGGGTGGGTGCAGTATGTATGTTTCCTCTATAATTCATATAGGTCAGACGCCATCTAGCCATCTCATCCTCTTTAATTTTACTTCAGGCTTCGTCTTGGGGACGATAAAAGCATCTATGCCTTCATACTGAGCCTTTATAAGCCACTCAAAAAATGCCCTTTCCTTTTTCTATTATATCGTAGATAGTTTAATCAATCGCCGAACACTGATGGACTAACTGCCGCACTCGGAGACGTCAATTAACTTTAATGAGTATTTAATGTCAAAATTTTTTATTCAAATCTAGACCATAGACCCGTCAAGAATAGCGACTAGTTTTGAATTGTCATTTTTTGACGTTAAGTACTCATTAACGTTATTTGACGTCTCTGAGTGCGGCAGTAAGTCATACGTTATATCTCGATTCTATTTAAAATTATATACGAATAACTTATGGGTGTCCCACATTTTTTACGGAATTCACTTAAAAAGAATTCACTTAATAATAATATCCACCCCAAATCTCTCCCATGGGTGTCGTACAAGGCGACTAAGGATAAATCAGTGATGAGGTATGGGCAGCAACGTTCCTCTTATACCACCTAGCAATAGTACTGCGACATTTGTGCCCGATAAATGGCAATAGGCTTGCCACCTATTGCCATTACATGGGACCTAACATAATTGGCGAAACGTGGGTGCTAGTTCACCTCTGCCTACCCCTTCGGCGATATAGGCGTGATTCATGTATGTATGTATAATAATATTGATTTCCTCGGAAGTTAAATCGGTTGAGATACCTACCGCTTATTAGCTAGTAGCCTAATCTTTACAGAATAGACAGCAAATATAAATTAGCAATTATTGTCGATGTGCTTTCTTTCTATATTTTTATCACAGTCAGATCCATAGATACGACACGAATTTGAAAGTAGTGTCAAACCAACGCTAACCTATCACGAGTAATTGCGGTGGGTAATGCAGACTAACCGAGAAGGCTCACGACGATGTCAGAACTTTTCAGTTAAATGAAGCCAGCCTTTGTAATGCGCCAAAATGTGAGTGGAATTCGGGCGGCCGTTGTGTGGTCGCCATGTGGTCGACACCGTCTGCCACGCGCAGCTCACAGGGCTTTGGAATTTTTATTTCCACCATGTATCTAATAAATAACGCAATTTTATGAAGGTAAGTTCAGAATTATAGGCTAACAAAGAAATAAGTTCAGAATTGTTATGGATCCCATACTATCAATATATCCCATACAAAAATAAGCTACCAATCATCATGGCTAGTATCGATTTCGATATTCGATCCAAAGCTGATGCTTTTCACACATTTTAAGACCATGTCATGGTAGGAGGAATATGGTGAAGATAATTGTAATCTCAGCCCGCCAGACTGCGCAGGACCCAGGTTCAATTCCCGCATCGGTACTTAATTACTGGATTTTTTTCTGACCTAAAAATATTTTTAAAGTATTTTTTAACATTTTATTAGACCCCGTACGCGCACAGCATCCTTGATAATTCCATTAGGTATAAAGTATAGTTAGTCTAGTTCATGTCGTCGGTAGATCGAGTTTAGAAGTTATTATTACCTTTAATAAATAACTATAATGAGTAGGTACCTAAGTGTAGCGATTGTAAATTAGAAATATTTCCACGTTTACGGTGCTCTCATGTGAGCTGAGGTGCGAACGGTTACGGCTACAGTTAAGCGAAAATGGCAATCTTGGCTAGTGGTGGATTGAGAGGTCCATTTTGTGTAAGGGTGGTCACACGTTGGGCGGCGGCAGCGATTCTGGAACGAATAAAGAAAAATACATTGAAATTACAAACAGGACAACTGCCGTGTGGTGACGGCAGAGTAGAATACAATTGTCACTACCCCAAATCTCTCCCGTGGGTGTCGTACAAGGCGACTAAGGATAAATCAGCGATGAGGAATGGGTAGCAGCGTTCCTCTTATACAACCTAGCAATGTACTGCGACTTTTGTGCCCGATAAATGGCAATAGGCTCGCCACCTATTACATGGGACCTAGTGTTATTGGCGAAACGTGGGTGCTAGTTCACCTCTGCCTAACCCTTCGGGGATATAGGCGTGATTTATGTATGTATGTATGTACAACTTGGCTGATAGTGAAGAAGACACGGGTCGATCCTCGAATCGGTGTATGTTTATTTATTTATTTGAACACCAACATAATGGACACGTTACGGGTGTATACTATCCCTTGCCTTGACCAGGATGGTGGAGGGCAAACCACCAATAACAGCAACGGTAGGTACTCGTAGAGAGTTGTAAAACATAGGCTATAATAACCTTGATCAGATTGGAATTGAAGTGATATTAATGGAAAAGGAAACATATTGTGCCGCCCCTACTGGCCGTACCATGAAGTATTAGTGCGATTCAAACGCGGGTAACAAAACTGGACGCCCGCCGGCTCCGCGCCGCTCTACTCGGCTTGTAGCGTTGTATCACTTTAACAATGGCAATTGAGTCGCGTCTAGAGTTGGTGGTAAAGCCCCTGATATCCTGCACACAAGGTAGGAAGCCGATGATATTAAAACCAAAAAAATCTAATACAGACCGAAATGTGTTTTAAACAAGCCCTTAATTACAAACATTTATACATCAACGCTATCTCTTGCACTGTGTGCTCGACCTTAGTTGCAACTGAATAACTGCAACAGTTTGATAGCGGAGACACAATGACATTCCGATGATGTAGCTGTGTGTACCGCTGTAGGCCGTTATACTGTCTTATATAATATTTATAATAAAACTAACGGCCAGTATTAATAGTATTCGCAAATTGAGATAAGTTTCCTAGAGCCAGTTTTCTACTAATTTCTAGTAAGTTAGTGACGAGTAAAACATTGCTAAGCTAAATCTTTTGACAATAAAAGTTATCTGAATGTTTTCAGCGACTTTTTTCACTGAAAGCATTCGGATAACCTCTCGAAAGCTTATTGATAACACCGAGCTAAATACTAGAAGGACGTTTATACGGCACAGCAGCCTACGATTGAGCATACTAATATGCATCATGTTTACAAAAATTGTTTTGTTAAACAATTTAACCACTTATCTCAACTATCTAATAAAATTTAAAATATGGCTTTGCTTGCAGTGAACGATTCGATTCTTAAATATAAAAGAGATATAATAAAAATGCACCGAATGCTTGCAAAAGTATATCTTAACGTCATTCAGATTAAGTACACAAAGCTTGTAAGTCTTTTTTGGGTTGTGGCGTTTTCGTATTGCACAAACGAAATGCGGATAGTTTGAAAACTTTTATTCGATCTAAGATAAGTCGCTACTGATATGCCACGGAGAAATCCGTTCAGCAAACAATTTATTTCGACGAATTAACCATTTAATGGTGACTTTCGCTTTGCGATGATACCCCCTATTACCTTATCTGATCAGTGTTGCTGTTGAAAAAAAGATTAATAAATCATCTCTGTCCAAATTTCACTTTCGTATTGGTCTATTTCCTTTGAAAATATTTACGGATTGGGTTGGGTCCGCAGCTTTATCTGAGCTTGTCATATCTGGGTTATTATATCTTCGAGCAATCGTGGGACGTACTTGTTTATCTCGAGTGTTTATATTCGAGTCGATCGAGCCATTGCGTTCGACTGCATTGTCAGATCGTAATATAAAAAGGTACCCGAATGTTAAACATCTATCTACCTAGAGGGAGTTGTCAGATTATAAAATAATGTGGGTGTGCCCTTTTTATGTAGTTGGGTTGATCTTAAAGTTTGATCATTGTTTTAAGATAAAACTAGCTAAATCAACCGTGAATAGGCTCGAGTTCACCAAAATAAGCCATTAAAAAATAACCGTCAGTTTGTGACAGTTCTTCCATACGATAAATGTCAAAAACCGATGGTTAAATATTAATCTCCTATTTTAGTGTTGGTCAAATCTAGCCTAAATATTGTGACTATTTAAAATTATTTTTATTTTTTATTTTGGGAATCTGTTGATACTTTAATCTGAGACAGCTGCTATGAAGTCATCTTTAAATCGACGATTTAATGGATGGTAGTAATATCGTAATGTTAGCTATACACGACTGCTTGGGGCAGTGTCGGTAATGTGATATTTGAAATGTTAATTATCAAGCTATATTTCTTGATTATTAATGATGTAAGTTTATATATACTTTTATGTCTGCTGTTCTAAATAATTATAGTTTATGTAACGTATTATTTTGAATAAGATATTTCATTTTTGAGAAACGTGCAATTTCACTAATTGTAGACTAATTGTAAACATCCACAGACAATTGTACATATTTTATATTCATAACTTTATTACGACTGTTTATCGCGAGGCAAGTAGAGTTATGTAAATACCCACAATGAATAGCCATGTAAGAGATGAGGCGAGTGATGAGAATTGATTTCTGCTCAGCCGGCCGTCATCACACGGGTACACATAGATAGGTACTCAAATCACGCTACCCCAGCATTGCCACCATCTGGGAAAGTTAATCAGAGTATTCCTAGGTGGTGTCCATTCCTCATTATATTTATAATTCTTAGGGCCGGTTTTTTTATGCATAGTTAACTCAACCAATCGTTAAAAATTGTTACTAATGCTTAAATATCAGAATTAGTAACAATTTTAGTTACTAGTGTGTGTTAAAAGTGGTTAAATATCAGTTTGATATTGGCAATAATAAAAATTCTAAAATATCTATCTGGTATTTAAATATTAGTAACAATTTTTAACAATTGGTTGAGTTAACTATGCATCAAAAAACCGGCCCTTAGTCGCCTTGAACGAAACCAATGGGAGAGATGAGGCGAGTGATGGGAATGGATTTCTGCTCAGCCGGCCGTCATCACACGGGTAGGTACTTAAATCACGCCTATACTATATCCACGAAGGGGTAGCGGGTAGGCAGTGTATTAATATTCACATTTCGCAATCTATTTCAAGTCCCATGTAATAGAGGGCAGCGTTCCTCTTATACCACCTAGCAATGTACTGCGACTTTTGTGCACGATAAATGGCAATAGGCTCGCCACCTATTACATGGGACCTAACATAATTGGCGAAACGTGGGTGCTAGTTCACGTCTGCCTACCCCTTCGGGAATATAAGCGTGATTAATGTATGTATGTATGTATAATAGAGGGCGAGGCTATTGCCATATCTCGGGCACCTTAATCGTCATATTGCCAGGTTGTACGGTCAACGGCACTTCAGACTACCCAAAACTGTCAAAAATCTTCAGTCGATTGTCAACCTTAACTTGTTCCTAGTAGGTAAAGCACAAAGACGATTGAGAAAATTTTACAATTTATGGAAATCTGACGTGCTGTTGACTACACAATAGGAACGGTGCTGCCCATTCCTTATCACTGTTTTAACCCTTAGCCGTCTCCATACTGCACCACACCGATATAATAAAAAAAAACGCTATAGATAATGACTTAAGCACTTATAAAAAAATTATTTTGTACAAAGGAACATAATTTGCAATGAAATCGTTTCCAAATTAGAAGATAATTTAACAATCGGATTGTTGATGATGTTTTTTTTGTCTCTTCGTCTGTTGTTATTTCGGCTTTCGAGCAGATCGACTCGATGCGCGCGCGGCGCGTGAAACATGGCACAATGTGGTCGTGCGCCCGCGCGTCCAAATGTTTACGCGATTAGATCGTATCGCAGAATCGATTGTGCGCGAACGATTGAATCGAATAGATTAACTTAATTTATTTGGACTTGTTTGCCGAGTGAAAGATTTACACATTGTAGGCAGGTAGGGTAGGTACCGGAGATTTTGCTGAGCCAGCGATTGCGCAAGCGTTTATCTGAGTGTATCCTCCATTCGTAGAAAGCTTGCCTGATTCTTCCTTCTTAATAGGTAAATCCATCCGAATTAGTCAGGTCTGAGGACCTAGCCAAGTGGCTTATCTGTTCGAACGCATATAAAACAAAAGTATGAAACTGACGTATTGTTTTATCTGTAATACGTCAGTTTCATACATTTTGTATTCTATGCGTTCAATAGGTTGGCCACTTGGTTAGTGGGGCTGTGCCCACAATGAGAGAATTAAAGAACATTGAAGTGGTGGCATTAACGCCTTGTGGTGACAGCAGAGCAGAATATAATTGTCACAACCCTCAATCTCTCCCACGGGTGTCGGTCAACATGACTAAGGGTTAAGACAACGATGAGAGAGATTGAGCAGCAGCCTTCCTCCTATACCACCTACAACGTGCTGAGATTCGCGTGCCCGATAGATGGCAATAGGCTCGCCACCTGACATGGGACTTAACATAATTGGCGAAACGTAGGTTACATCCTTGACTACCCCCTTTGGGTATAGTTGAATTTATGGTTGAATTTCAATTGAAGGAGCTGTAAACTTTGATGGAGCAAAATTCCTAAATTACCGCTTACAGTTCCGATCTCTCGAATAATTTGCCAATCTTTATTCGTTACTAAATATCTTTTAATCAGGCGATATTATGTGAGTAGGAATTCCGATCCCGTATCTGGGCCAGTTACAAAAATGTTAACAGTTCCTGAAACTCAGCTGATTGAAATAGATAAGTAATATTGAGGCGTTTGTTTTTAATTTAAAAAAATGTATTTGCAGTTCAATCCAAAGAGGTTGCATCGGGTTTTTAATTAAAGTTGACACTTTTACCTTCTTGATTCCCGATTGTTACTTAGACCTTATTTCATACCTGCTTATTATTTAAGAGCCGGCTCCCAAATTAAGGAAATTCTGCTCTATTAAGATTTGCGCGTTAAGAGCCAAATTCGTATTCCAACCAATATGCGTATTCGCATTCTCGAATTTCAGTAGCAGATATTCGCATTCGCGAATGCTCAAATATTTAGTAGTACGCATACATTCGTTACATCACTACAGCGTAGTGGGTTATGGTCCATTCTCTCTATATTTTTCCATCCGTAGAGAATGGGCATGTGCCCCACCCAGCAGTGGCGAAAAGCAGCCCTTTATGTTCGCAGTTGAGTGATTTAGTTAAAGCATCTGATTTTTTTTCGTTATGAATAAGGGAGTAAAGCCACAATGATTCACAAAGAACACTGACTGGAGATTAAAAAGGCCGTCTCCTAAAGTGGGTTGCAGAGTGCTCGATCGCGTTAAGGAGGTCGTCAAACAATGGGTTTTATTGTGGTTGTTTTTGAGGCGACTGCCCACCACGCGGAATGGTCCGAGCGTGACTCACACGTCAGACGTTGTCACATCTTTGTTTCAAAGAAATGTGTGGTATAATAGAAAAAGTGCCAATGCGGGAATCGAAACCGCGTCCTCTGCATTCCGGGTAAATGGCTATACTACTCGGTATCTAGGCATCTCTCTGGAATGCAGAGGACGCGGGTTCGATTCCCGCATCAACAAGACTATGATTTTTCGAACCTTTTCCAACCATCTTTCTTTGTGATAATGTTTCTAACATTGATATAATCTTCTATCTACCGTTTGTCTCGCTAAAACTCGAGAACAGCTGAACTGATTTGGCTTGTTTTGGTTTTGAAATGATTGTCTTGAGCTAGGCAAGGCATAAAAGGTGATATAATTCTCACCTTTTATGCCTAGAAAAATATCGAGGAAAATATTAAAAACAAGAATTGAATTTACTCATATAAACTGCTTTCCTCAAACATTTGAGGTTCGTCCGTTCGGTACGGGTGTTTGGGTATGACAGCACCAAATCGTAACATTGACTATTGGATAATTTATATCTTTATGTAATAATCAAAATAGTACAGTCTTTGTTTGTTCCATTATTTTTAATTAAGTATTAATTAGGCCCCATGTAATAGGCGGAAAGCTTATTGCCATCTATCGGGCAAGTATTGTAAGACATCTGCGGGAGAGATTTGGGGGTGGTGACAATTAATTATTATTGTGTTCTGCTCTGCCGTCACCACACGGCATTAATGCCATCACTCCAACAGAATAATATTTATTTATTTCTAGACGGTTTCGGAATCGTGGAACAACTAATACAGATACCAAGAGGTATGGCATTTTATCAGTGTATCCTTCAAAAATTCACTCAAGCCAATAATGGGTCTGCCGCACAAAAAGTATTTTTTTAAATAGATACTTCACGGGAATATTTCCGTTTGTTTGAGAATGTCTCGTCGCAAGCGAATCGCAGAGAACTGATAAGTGGGTGACTGATATTCAAGACAAAGGGTAACAAAGAACACCTGATTAAAACATCTTATATTATAATTTTCTCTGACTCCCATATGGGTACTTCATCCAATACTTCGGTCCTTGCTCAACGTTTGCCTCATAATAGTAGAAACACTGGAAGATCTCCAGAAGAGAAACTCCAGGCTCTAGATGTTAGCATTACTTCATCATCCTCTTGTCCTTATCCCATTTATATGGGGCCGGCATGGTTTGTTATTTTTCTTCCATTGTCTCTTGTTAGGTGTATTCATATTGTAATTTCTCATGCGATTCATCCACCTCTGCTGCAGTCTTTTTTATGCTAACATTTTAAAGTTTATAAGTCTTTGTTGCCTCTTTCCATAGCCTTTCGACACATCTGCTCGCTCCATCACGGCCACTGAACTATCTGAACGTATTATTATATTATGCAACATGATACGAAAATGCCCGTTGTGAAATCCACTGCTACGCTAATAGCCGCAGATACAATGATAGATAACAATAATTTAGTACAATACTCGCTCGTGTGAAAGTTCGCACAAAATCAATCAGAGATCGCAGTTTATTATTATTTAAGCGCGAGATGGATGGCTGGCTATCGTCTGGTTCGCACGCCTCGTCGAGGCGATATGCTATGATATGGCGGAGTTGTGCAATTATTTTGTTTCGTCATGGATGTGCAGTGCACAGGCGGGTTGTGCTGATTCACCGGCATCAGCCCCCCTAGCCAAGTGGCACTATTCGAACGCATAGAATAAAAACCTCAATTTTTGATAGCTTCTCTTACATTTGGCACGACAGTCGCTAAGTTGTTTTATCTGTAATACGTTAGTTTCATACATTTGTATTATAGGCGTTCAAATAGATTGGTTACTTGGCTAGACCCCCTTCGTGCCTAGCCAAGTAGGTAGCAAACGATCCAACGTTTCTATGGAGCAACTGTAGATTTTTGACAAATACTCTTACATTTGATACGTAGTCGTCCTAGCCCATGGCGTTTTCTCAGTAACACTTCGGTTCAGTATTTCAATTGCATTAATTAAATTAAAAATGAAATTTATTTATTGATGATTCTGTGTTTGTAATTATAATGATCCAAGTGGGTCGAATGATTAAATTAATTAAATTGAATTTTTATTCTATTCGATCGAATAAATTGGCCACTTGTCATCCAGGTACCGTCCTTCCTTTCCTCAGCGTTCCAAATATATCTGATAAATAATAAATATTCCCCCTCATTAAATAGGCCCCCCTTCCCCTTCCAACCCCAGATAAGGTGACAAAAACCTTATCTGGGGTTGGCGCAGTATGTTTATTTTATTTATATTATATTTTGTAATTATTTTACACGAATCTAGTTTTTTAATACTTGACAAAGGAGGAGGGAGGCTCTTGGCCTTCATCTCACCTGATGGTACCCAAGTGACGAAAAGGCCGAAGATGGAATCCTCATCCTCGGAGGGGCTGGCTATAAATTGTCGGAATACAAAAATGCTAATAACATTATAAGTATGGCGACAGATTATGATATAAAGATGGTGGTAGCTAGCCAGTCCTAATCCGATTACAAAGTACTCTCCTGAGTTTCAAACGTGGACTTTGGGATCAAATTCCTGTGAGCGAACCATTAGGGCACGGAGGCGGTCACATTCACAAAACTGCCCGGTTTCACAGCGGCCATGGGCAGTGAAAAAGTAACGCATAAGCGTTACCTATCCCTTCACTTTGAATGGTATCTCTTTGTGGATCGGATGAATAGGCAATTATATAAATTGCTTCTCGAAGTACGCGCCCGCTCAGCACTCGTGAACAATTACTAGGCGCCTATAACACATAATTTCGGTTTTTCTTTGTACAGCCGAATCGTAGACAAATGCTGCGCTAATATTCAGCGATACTTTCAATTTCTAAGACCAATCCGATGATGCATATGTTACTGTAAACTAACTCTGATTATCGTTAATTTCGAACTTTTACCACCATTCATTTGGCTAATGTTAGCATTTACCTCTAGGCACGGTATAATTTTGAGAAAAATAAGTCATAAAAATAACTTTAAACAATAAATCACGCCTATTTAACCCCGAAGGGGTAGGCTAATTATGTTTAATATTAATGCTAGGTGGTATAAGAGGAACGCTGCTGCCCATTACTCATTGGTGTCTGAACCAATTGCCCTGACACATTGCAAATTTGCCTCCTGGCACAGGCATATTATGTCTAAAAGGAGGCTCCGTCAACTAGAGTTAAGTCATATCGAGTAAAGAATAAAGAATTTTGAATTTTTGAACCCTTAGTGGTCTTGGGCGACACCCGCGAGAGAAATTAGTGTGGTGACAATGGTAAGAATGGGTGATTTATATATGTATATATAAATAGGTGGCGAGTCTATTGCCATATATCGAACACATTAATCAGATAAACCTTTTCAGGGAGTCCTCGATTGCAAGATGCGAGGAAGGTTTTCGCCTTGCAGAGAAATATAAGAGACACAAATCAAAAACGCTTTCTTGCAAAAATAAGTCTTAGTGCTATGTCATTCATGTCAGTCAGAGAAATGTTTCATATTATTTGAGTTGAGTTTTTTTTTCGAATATAATCCTTATAGCCTATCATAGCCTGTGCCAATTGTATTCTGCTCTTCCGTCGCTACACGGCAAAGTCTTTCGGCATTAAGAGAAATAAAAAATTGCAGCATCATTGTGGTTCATATTTTAACTTAGCCATTGTACGAAAGGCATCCTGTCAGTTCAGAAGAAAGTGAGCTTTATTCTGATGGAAGTGGGTCAAATTTCCAAATCAACTGTCTGACACCTAATCCAATAATCCGCATCAATTCTAGAACAGCGTAGCATTAGCTAGCTTTCGATTGCGATTCGGTTAAAATGAAATATCTATAACAATTGAATAGCGCTTTTTCTTTTTATTTTTTTATATATAAACCTTACTTTCTGTCATATTTATTGCAAATGGAAATAAGACCGAAACTAAAAATTGTCATTAAAATTTACCCGATAATACAGTGACATTAAAAAGCTAAAAAGGTTATAGAAAAAAGGTTTCTTAAAAATTAAGAAACCCGTTATGTCACGTCTGACAAAAAAGTGGCATTTTCCACCCGCTACGCGTACGGGAAATTCCACTTCCTGGTCGGGGGATGACATAACATTTTGTAATTACCTCATGCGGTAAGCAAGAAAGTCTGCGATCGCATATTAATCGTCAAATACTTGCGATCTGAGACATTCTTACCGCCCTTGGTTACTTATGGACAAAAGAGAGTGTTAATGTGCCTATTCTTACCCATTGGGGGATGAATAGGCGTGATTTGTGTTTGTAATTGTATGCCTTTTAATTCAAGAAGCGGTGACCATAGATTTTCGAACTCAGTCAATACATTTCCGAGACAATACGGTGTATGGTTTCAATTAATTATTAAAAAAAATTAGAACATCCAATGAAAGATTCAAGTGGCCGTCCGGTTGTCGATTAATTCTATGATTAATGAAGTTCATTCAGTGAAAGTGGACCGAGTCCGCGCAATATGCTTTTGTTTTAGCGCTGGCGCGGTTTTCGCGGCGGCCGCGTTCACACTGGCGGCCCATCTATTCGAACGAATAGAATTAAAAATGTATGAAGATTTAGGTGGTTAGAAAAAGAATTTCGAAAAAGTCTTGATGCGGGAATCGAACCCGCGTCCGCTGCTATCCGGGCAGGTGCCTGACCGCTCGGTCAACCAAGACACTAATTAACTTGCCGAAACTCTTCTAACCTTTACACTTCACGTTGTAAGCCAACGGGTACCCTCGCAATGTAGAAATAAATTTCAAACACTGAATCTGAGAGCCTAGCCAAGTGGCTTATCTATTCGAACGCATAGAAAATGAAATGTATGAAACGAAACTGACGTATTGTTTTTTCTGTAATACGTCAGTTTCATACATTTACTCCCGAATACAGAAACGCTACTTAAAGTTTGAGACTTGCTTAACATATAACTATTGTCAAAATTGACGTTTTTCCATACAAATTCTGACAGGTACTGTCCACTTAACTTGTTAAGCAGTCCCAAAAATTTGAGTAGCGTTTCTGTATTCGAGGGTTTGTATTATATGCGTACTGGGGGACTGACGTATTACTGAGAAAAGAATACGGCGATTGACGTGTCAAATGTAACAGTAGTTGTCAAAAGTTGACATTCGTTCGATAGAAACGTTGTATCTATTGCCACTTGGCTAAGACAGCCTGTAGGTACAGCAAGCGGCGTCGTATAAGGCGACTAAGGGATTAGTAATTACATGAGACTATATAAGCGAAGCGTGAGTGATATTACACCTCTGCCTTCTTTCCTACATAAATCAGCCTGTTTATACCCTTCTGGGATAAACAGGGGTGATTTATCAGTGATTTATCGTTTTTTTTTGTTTAATTATTTTATTTATCAGTAGCAAAAAATCTCCAGTAAGGACGCGGCATTACATTCATTTACACTTTCAGATTTGTTATGTTTCCGATCCGGGTACCCATTGGCCGATTATGCAAGTGAACGTTCATCATTGTGAAGCCGACGCGAAATTCTTATTCAAACTTTGATTGAAGTTTAAAGTTCAATTAAATTTCTATTACCCGCAGTTGCCTATCACAGTACAATTGAGCAGCAAGTTTCGGTGTATAAGGGACATTAATAATATTATAATGTTCTTTTTTTTTTTGCACCAGCACTAAACATTTTCAGGAGGAGCCCGCTAGCACAGTGGCATAGCGCGCCTGGCCTGTGATTGCGTAAATTAAGCAATGTTCGCTAAGCCCGGTCCATTGGATGGGTGACCAAAAATGTATTATCTAGAGCTCCTCCGTGTTTTGGAAGGCACATTAAGCTGTTGTTCCCGGCTGCATGCATCTGCAGTCGTTAATACCCACCAACCCGCACTGGGCCAGCGTGATAAGTTATTGTCCGATCTCCCTATATACTTCCATCCATAGGGAAGGCCCGTGCCCTGCCGTAGAGGTACCCTCACAAGGAGTGCTCCACTGCAAAGCTTAAGAACAAGGTCTTCGCATTCCACACAAAACCCGGTAGATGCTGTAAAGGCCACTCCGCAAACAGCTTAGGTGCTTCATAAAAAAAGGTGGAATACTGTGTCCTCTGGGCTTTATGCATTCATCTACTAAAACACACACACACACATAAATCACGCCTTTATCTCCGAAGGGGGGTAGGCAGAGGTGAACTAGCACCCACGTTTCGCCAAATATGTCAAGTCCCATGTAATAGGTGGCGAGCCTATTGCCATTTATCGGGAACAAAAGTCGCAGTACATTGCTAGCCTAGGTGGTATAAAAGGAACGCTGCTGCCCATTCCTAATCTTATTCAGATTTATTCTTAGTCGCCTTGTACGACACCCACGGGAAAGATTTGGGGCATCTACCAAAAGGCATCTGTAAACAACTATCTCGCCTGATAATTTTCCCGTAATTAATCACAGAGTCAACGATACACACCATGTGCACACACGCAAACCGCTCACCTTTCACTGAAATTGTTAACAATACTGCTAATAACGTGCATTGTAATGTGCTACGGAAAACTATAATAAAATGTCTGGCGTAGGTAATTGGGCCCATTACGCTTGAAAGCGGCATTGCTCTTTGTGGGTCACTGTACCGCATATTATATTAGGTTTATGAAATGTATCATTCCGAATAAAAACTAGGTGAGCAACATGCTGATTCTGTTTCGCTTTGTATACCTACTGGGTGTCTAGCCAAGTTGCAAACGTTAAGCAACGTTTCTCTCGATCGAATGTCAATTTTTGACAGCTCCTCTTAGTTTTTGGGTTTTTTTAGTCTCCCTATATTTTAGGGAAGACTTTAGTGTATATTTTATCTGTAGTCTTATAAAATAATGAGTGGGTGAGAGTGCTTGGCGGGCTTTCAATGGCGTCAGTCAAATTTTTATTTCAATTATTCAAAAATTGTTTCAGAGTGGACTTTGTGTAGTAAAAGTGGTGTTATTTTGATGCATAAGGATCCGTGTTGATGTTCAATTATGAAGAATCATTGAAATAAAAGCGTTGTGCCGTGTTTGACGTTGAGAATTTTATAGTGGTTTTCACCACTTCATCGGTCACCGTCATGAACTGTTACTATTTGACTCGCGCCAAGCACTCCTTAGATGCGTTAAAATGTGTTTCGCCCATATTTTAATGTAAAATTCATTTCATGCATTAAGATCATTCATTCATTTCATACATTATTTTCATTCATTCATTTATCATTCATTCCAAATTAAGATAAGTAAACGAAAGTATACAAAGACAGTTCCTAAAGGACTTGGATCCAGGAACGTTAAGCCAATAAAAAAAAATGAGTGGGTGAAATGTATGAATGAAATGAATTTTACGTTTTATTTTAATGCACCTAGGGAGTGCTTGGCGCGAATTGAATGGTAACAGAGTTCATGATGGTGACTGATGAAATGGATAAAACCACTTTTTATAGTGATCTTCATCACAACATCAAACACATCAGAAGACTTGTTTTCAATGATTCTGCATAATTGCACATCAACATGGATGCTTGAGCATCAAAATAACAACACTTTCACTGCACAAAATCCACTCTGAACCAATTTTAGAATTATTGAAAAAAAATCTGACTGACACCACGAAACGCGCCAAACACTCTCTCGTTTTTGGTTTTTAATTCTCCCTTTTTTTTAGGAAAGGCAGAGGGATCTAGCGCATACAGCCATGTCTTTATAAATACTTTTTTTGAATTTTACATTAATATATGGGTTTCACACATTTTAACGCACCAAGGGAGTACTTGGCGCGAATCGAATGGTAACAGACTTCATGATGGCGACTGATAAGATGGTGAAAAATTTTTAATGCAAACACATCACATCAAACACATGTTTGACGTTAAGAATAATTCTTAGAATTCTTAGAGTGGTTACTTTTAAATTTTACACGACAGTCGCCATGTTGTTTGTCAGTAATACGTCAGTTTCATACATTTTTCTTCTATTCGTTTGAATAGATTGGCCACTTGACTAAGCCCCCTGATGTAGTTGTATGGGCTAGTTTGAGCAAGTAATGCTCTGTAACTATGGTAAATTGAGGTGGACACGTGTCTGGCGTCTATAAAAGCACTCGAGGGGGTAATCATTGACATGGAAGCTGCCCGTATAAGTTGAAATGCTATTTTCCCTTTGATCGCTTGAAATATGTTACGAGGCGAGACGGAGGATTTGTATTTCACATAAAAACTACAATCTGAACTGTATATAATACGACTAGCCGAAGATAATAATGCTGTCTAACTCAAAAAGTTGGATAAGCTTTTTTTTTGTTGTTGTTTCATAGATAAGGAAGCAGCTTTAAAAACAAATAGGTACAGCTACAGACTAGTGATGTGCTGCGACCGCTAGGTCGCTATGAGATCCGCGGTTACAAATCTCAGTTGTAGGGTAGTTATAGTTTACATTGTCTACTCAAACTGCGCAAGATCTTGGACTGCAGTAACGAGGATCACAAATGTTTCATCTGTTACCTCATTATACATAATATGTACTTCAATATATAAGGTCACAGCCGTATAATTATTATAACTAGTATAGAACCACAATAAATATCGAATCAAAAATATAATATATCGATGTTATAAAGAACGAAATAATATAAATTTGCACGCTGGTTGGGTATGGCAATTATTTATGTAATGAACTTTTACTGGAGTAAAATATTCGTTTAAACATATAACGGCATTGCGTCTAAGTTTATGAGTATATTTACAATATTTAATATTAATAATAATTATATTAACGATTGACACTGTTTTATTGGTAACACTGCTTATATCTTCTTTTTATATTTATATTATATTTTACGCAGTTAAAATGATATAATGCAAAAGATCCGTTCAAGATATCTACTCCAAAAGTAGCGGATACGTTACATTTTTTTTACGTCACTACCGCATTGTTGCGAGTCCTTAACATTTTACCAAGAGTCCTTTTTGTGCTGAACCCAAGTTCTCGAAGACAAATTAGATCCCCGAGTTTACATGGAAGCTATTCTGCGCATTCACTCCGTTTTAGAATCGAGACGACGCTGTTTTTTTTTTAGCGAACGTAATGAGACGCCCGCCGTTCGAAGGGCTTAGAGTCAGGTTGCACTTGGGAATCGACATTTAAGACGGCCAGCAGACGTAAATAATACGGTAATTACATGAAATTCCACGGAAATTAGTGCTTTGGTTTTTTTGCAGTGCAGGATAGACGTACCTAATTGCGACCAGCACTCTGTGCGCTGTCTAATTAAAGAGTCGGTCTATTCCGATTTAAGTCTGTCTGTTTACGAGAAAACGCGTAAGATAGAAAGAGCTTTAGTTTTAAAGAAATAATTTTTGGTATGGCAGAAAATTAAGGGAGGTGCAATAGACAGCACGTTTGACTATAATTCAAAATTGTCGAATGTATCCTGTATATTCAATAGATTGTCAATGTCAATCAGGCTAAAGAAACCGTTCATACCTGAGCCAAACAAATATTTATTATGAGCAAGAAATATTTAATACATGTCAGAAATATTTACCTATTAATAAGTTAAATATTTAATTTAGAGTAGTTCTTTGGCTGACATAAATGACTAGCGACCGTTTTATGAATTATAAAGTAATAGGATCATAAAATAAATTGCAGATGTTGTCTTTTTAGACCCCCTGAACAAGAGGGTCTAAAAAAAGAGGATAGGTCGATTGCACGTGTCAAGTCAAACAACTAACCGCACGTTTTAAATTCTTGACCTGGCCCAGTTGGTATGACTCATCCCCTAACCGCATCACAATAACTGTCGTGATCGTAAAACTGCGAGCGGTAATTTCGACCTTTTGTTACACGTCATAATTTGTTGCCATTAAAAGACCTATTGTTTATAATAAATTAGCAGCGTTTTGAAGGCACTAGATGAAGCGGACATCGGACGTGAAGTGTCAATCCTGGACTTATTGCGACCACTAGACTTTTTGCAACATTTCGAATATGAAATCGTCCTGAATTCAATGTGCTATTTGTATTTCTTATGTATTTTAGTTTTAGCTCTATCTAATCAATGTGATTCAAATTCAAGACTTATTTTCAAATATAAAAATGCCTTCATATTTATTTGGTTTCCTAATAGTTTTACACAAAAAACTAATATTCTATGATTGAGGACCATCCAGGTCGGATGGTCAGATCGCTGGCCGCTGGTTTAGAATTTCGTGAAGTAAACATATCTTAGTTGCCCAGGCGACCAGATATTTGTAGACCATCTACTTGGCTAAAAGTATAGCAAAGATAAGAAAATTGTGGTTAGAAAAAATTATAGTCTTGACATGGGAATCGAACCCGCGTCCTCCGTCTAACATAATTTAATGTTCAAATAAAAATCAAAATAAAAATTAAAACGATTCCCACTTTTTTGCCGTTTCCTCAAAAATTTATTTTTCGGCTTAACAGTTTCTAGTTGAAGGACGGTATAGATTATGTTTAACGAGTAGGTATTTTTGATGAACCCGGCCAATTAGAGTAAAACGCCGCTAAACTGTAATTTGGGCGAATTTCCAGCGTTTAACGCGCCATGTAACCAGACTTTCTTTTTGGCGGGCCAGCCGACTGGTTAAATAGACTGTGAACATCAGCGGCTGTAGTTGTTTTTTTTTTCACTTTTATCGATGCTAGCCTGATATTTAGACCAGTCGATTAACCACCATTATTATATCTATTTTATTAAGACATATTTAAAAAAAGACAATAAAGATTTTGGTAGTTAGAAAAAGAATTTCGAAAAATTATGATCTTGAGGCGGGGATCATAATTTTTCGAAATTCTTTTTCTAACTACCAAAATCTTTGTACTAATTTTTCTAACATTTATATAATGTTAAAATTAAAATCGAATAAAGACAATAAAATCAGAAAAATATCTTTATTTTGAAAAGGTGATTGAATCATGCCGCCTTCCTCATACTGCCTGTGGCCTCACTTGTGCTCTGTGATGCTGTATGCATCAGATAAGGGCCAAAGATGGAATCCAACTTTATCCTCAACTACAGAAAGGCTGGCTATCTTATCACAATAGGCATGATGGCTAATTTTGACAAAACAACACCATGTTTTTCTACTACTTTACCCAAAATAAATTATATCTTTGTAAAAACTTTCGATTTTGATAGAAAAAACACGTTTTAAATAATGCAATTTAAAATCACCGCCAAAACGCCAAAATAGCAATGGTGTCTGTGTGACGTCACTTTATTTCTATATTCACTTTCTATATAAAACTAGTTAATTTGTTTGGCAAATAAAACGTCAAAATGAATATAACTAAATAATGACGTCACGCGGCGTTTTAGCAAATATGGCGCATTGCTTAGTTTTGTATTTTTTTTTTACAAAATAAATATCAATCACAAGTATAATCTGATAACAAGCGACTATTAACGAATCTCCTTATCCTAAATTATTATTATAAATCATTATATCAGTGATTCTTTGTTAGTGTCATCATCCGTATTGTCAGGACACAATAATTATGGCGACATATTTTGATAAGTCGGTGGTGGCTAACCAGGCGAATTGAAAAGAAGTCCTACCTAGTAGGGGGTACTTTGTACTGGTGTACAAAGTAATCCCTGGGGACCAAAACCGGGATTGGAAGATCTTGGAAGATCTTAATTCCGGTGGGAGAACCACTTGACCACGGGGGCGGTAAACCTTTTTGTTCTATTCGTTCGAATAGATTGACCACTTGTCTAGGTGTCAAGCAGATCTATAGACCGACAACTTCGTGCGCGAACCTCCTGCGGTACGAGAGACGGTGGCCGGGACGGGGCACTCCAGATGCCAGCGGGCGCGGGTGATGCGAGGAGGGGGGACAACTCGCTCCTCAGCGCATCCCCGCTAACATCAACAGCGCCCCGTCCCCGCCACCGTCTCATAACGCAGGAAGGTCGCGCACGAACTTGTCGGACTATAGTGTACAATTTAAGATACATACATACATAAATCACGCCTATATCCCCGAAGGGGTAGGCAGAGGTTAATTTAAGATAGTGGTTATGTTTTTTTAAAATTCTCCCTATATTTTAGGGAAGGCAAAGGGTCTAGCCCATACAGCCAAGTCTTTAGTGTATATTTTATCTGTAGTCTTATGAAATAATGAGTGGGTGAAATGTATGAATGAAATGAATTTTACGTTAAAATATGGGTGTCACACATTTTAACGCATCTAGGGAGTGCTTGGAGCGAATTTAATGGTAACAGAGTTCATGATGGTGCCTGACGAAGTGGACAAAACCACTTTTCAAGTGATTTTCACCACAACATCAAACACATCACAAGACTTGTTTTCAATGATTCTGTATAATTGCACATCAACGCGGATGCTTGTGCATCAAAATAACACCACTTTCACTGCACAAAATCCACTCTGAACCAATTTTAGAATTATCGAAAAAAGATCTGACTGACACCCCGAAACGCGCCAAACACCCCGGTACTGGTTATGTCTGTTCTAAGGTCTAGAACCACAAGTTGGAAATGTTGGAATGCCACGACCCGAGTTACCTCACAGCCTAGGTGACTATGCAAACGAAAGTACCTGTTCGTAGGCAATAAAGTGCAATGATATTACAAATCTTTGCACCAATCAAGGGCTATTTACCAGGTCCCACGTCTTCGGCTTTCGCCTATCTTGTAAGGTTTGCATTCGAGCGCTCTGTTAAGCCCGCTGTCTTTAGAAAGATGTGGCAGCGTTCAGTCTGAAATGCTACCAAATAGGTTGGAATATTAAAAAAAAATACAAATAAAAGGAGGTCAGAACTTTTTTCGAAATTATAGAAAAAGAGAGGTCAGAATTTGGGAAACGGACTCTCCTGACGAGGGAAACGCATCCTCCGCAATCCGGGCGGTTGCCTCTACCACAGTACACTACAATAACAAAGAAAGTGCTTGGAAAAAGTTCGAAAAATTTTAGTCTTGATGCGGGAATCGAACCCACGTCCTCTGCATTCCGAGCAGAGGTGAATTAACATTCATATTTATTTTTTTATGCTAGACAGAGAAGCACTTGGCTCTCATCTCACCTGATGGTAAGTGACCGTAAGGGCCGAAGATGGAATCGAGCTCAACCTGGAATTTTATCCCATGCTGGCCGTTTTATCTCAAATCTCATGCCAGGCTGGCTATTTTATCCCAAATTGTCGGAACAAAATAATGCTGTTAACATTTTTATTATGGCGACAGATTTTGATAAGATTGAAAAAAGTCCTACTATCAACTAAAACTAACTACGTTTCGCCTATAGCATAACATGTTTTAGCTCTCTGTGGAACTTGAGCGCTTCAGTCTGGGGTTAGTATCGACGCGAACGCATGAATATGAAGATTTTCGCGTTACTTTCATCGGCTAATGAGCGACTTGTCGTTGACTCATCGATTCGAGACTGTTCAGGGTTGCTGATTCAACATTGAAGATTATCTATATTATTATTTTGAACATTGGTACGTCTGCGTTTGTTATGATGGAATAAATAATCTAAGCTGCTCAAACTTAATACGTTTCAACAGCCACACTTATTATAACAAGTAAAAACTTATAGCTTGGGCAATAAGTTCAACATTGGATTCATATCAAAACCATTCGTTCCTATAGGTATAAAATGTTAGTTTTTTTTTTGGCCTTTGCTTGGGTTTATATTCCCTTAAATACAGAAACGCTAATCAAATTTGGGGCACTGCTTAAAAAGTAAAGTGGACCTTACCTGTCAGAAATTGTATGGAAAAACGTCAATTTTGACAATATTTAAATGCTTGACATTTAAATATTGTCAAAATTGACGTTAAAAGACTCAAACTTTGATTAGCGTTTCTATATTCGGGGGTATGTCCCCCAAACTAAAATTGTCATGGTACTTTAAAATTGTCATGGTACTCGTATGCTACAATTCTTAAATTCGGATTCCTAATTATCAATCAATCATATAAGTGAAATATTACAAATACATTCAATGTCGATTCTTTATTTTTTGGTTGTTCGTGATTGCTTATATTTCATTGATGAGTTGCAAAACTAACCAAACGTTTTTAATATTCGAAATTCATAGCGGACGTATAAAAGCATTGGGTTTGGACTTTGGGAGTTATGTTAGTTCTGTAGTGATACCAGTAATAAGATAAATACAAAACAAAATCACTAAAAGAATATAAATAATACAGACAAGAAAACTTAAACGTCACCAAATAAAAAAAAGAAGTATTTATATTTTTCTTCTTCGCGAGCTTTATTAAAAAACAATTTTGTATTCTTTCCCATTGTTATATAGTATAGATTAGCTACTCCTTACTCCATAATATAAAATTATATTTTGTGAGCAAATCTAATTGTATCAACCCTATTCTAGTTGCGACTTCATACATAACTATATTACATGCACAAACTGAACGATACGATTGTGTCGGGAATTGAAAGCGTGGTGGAGCCCCTTTTGAAAGGCAATGCATTGATTTCTTTGCTCCGCTTAAAGCAAGCAACAACATTGATGCTGACGATGCGACCGCCGCCTTGTGCTGGCAATAATCTTTGTTCGATCGATCGTGCATAAATTATATTCTACAGACGTAGCGTTCAATATGTTGATGTGATGAAGGCGCGTCGTATGATTTGAGAATTCAATATGCTGTTGAAAGGAACATTATCAATGAGGTTGGTAGGTATATGGCTATTAAAATTAAAGCAATTCAAGCCGTGTGGTGATGGCAGAGCAGACTAGAACACCAGTCCTTGTAATATCACCTAGAAATATATTGCGGACCTGACATAATTTGGCGAAACGTGGGAAACACCCATTCATCATTGCTAAACCCTTCTATGATAAATAGGCGTGATTAATGTATGAAATAATAATGATCAATCGGGAAATTACAAACCGGATAAACGCAGGTTCGATGAAATGGCGACAGGTTACAGCAACGTGTGACCCAAGAATATCACTTAAAAGGGAAAATATACAACTCTGCTATAAGCCTATAAGACCTGTGGTCATGTATGTATGTATCGGAATGTGGGGCTGTGTGAAAAATGATTAAAAGAAAATTGCATGCGACCGATATGAGAATGTTGAGATGGACGTGCGGAGTGATAAATATGGATAGGAAGAGTGAGAGGGAGAGGGAGTCTGAAAATGGCGCCAGTGCCAGAAAAGTTAAAAGGGAGCCGCTTAGCTTGGTATCGACATGTTATGGACACGAATGTCGATGGATGTCGAAGTAGAGGAAGACCCCTGAACTGTATGAAGGTGATGACGGGTGTGGATGAGGAGGTGACAAGTTATAGAAGAGAGTGAAGAAAGAGGACATACTGCGGCGACCCCAAATAGGATGGAATAAGGGCAGGCGATGTATATAAAAAATAATCATCGGATAAAACTGTCTGCCGAATCGAAACTAGTCCTCCTTTGTGCTTGCAAATTAGAGAACCTGTGTACTGTGAGGCGGAAAAGTCAATAAGCCCACGTAATAATATCTACAAGGCGAATCGCGTGTGTTGGCTCCATTCGTCGTAGCAGAGCGTCGCGCTATCTCAGCCAGTCCCAGCGGCCGGTACAATCGGGCAGAACACGAGAGAGCTCGCTGTTATATTGTTATTCGTGCAATCGGTGCGTAGGGCCAATGGGACCGTGTATCTGAAACGCGGAACCAGTGTTTAAGTTGCCTTCGTGGCGTATCTGCCTAGATCTCGGTGCGGTACTGTCGTGTTCGAAGTACTGTGGCCGTACCATGAAGTATATCGGTTGACAAAACTGGACGCCGCTTTAAGGTTTCTACATAAGTAACGGGAAAATACCCCGGACTTGACGTGGACAGGACGGGGACGGGGCCTCTTTCGTGATTATTATGTCCTTCACGGTACATTTTGTATGAAACTATGTCTCTGCAGTCTCCGTCCTCGTCCCGTCCATGTCCCGTCCGGGTTATTTTCCCGTTACGTTTGTAGAGGCCTCTACTCGGCTTATAGCGTTGTCTCACTTTAACAATGGGATTTGATTCGCGTTTCGAGTTGGTGGTAAGGCCCCAGTCGTCTTCGTCTTTCCCCGTAGGGCAAGCAAGAAGCCACGTGTCCGTTGAATACTGCAGACGTTTGGATTGCATGATCTGCATGATCGATACAATGTTTTTTATAATAACAGTAGAATAGTCTTTTTTGAGGTAAAACAACGCCACCATACCTACACATAAATTGACGGTACGTTAACGATACGAAAATGATCGTGATTTCCGTCCCTCACTGAGCCCAAAAACTATTTGGGGTGATGCAGTATGTCGTACTACTCCTGAATTTGGCTGGGTTTTTTGGCCGGTCACCTTTCCACTGTTACAATCTTTATAGGTATTTCCATTTTATACAAACTAAGCCAAAACCTTGAGTAAGAGTTTAAGGTGATACTTTATGGGGATAATTTAACGCAATTAATTTAAAATAAGTTTAACATATTTGTAAATACCTATCTTCTTCTTCCTGCCCCCTTATCCCGCTCTAGGCGGGGTCGGAACAACATATTTTCTTCTTCCATATTTTATCTTTCAACCTTTTAAAAATAATAATTTAAAAAATTGCACTGAACACTTTGCTTGCTGATAGTACCGGGCGAACACTTTACGCCGCAATTGCGGTCCGTGTTTAGCTGGATTATTATTGTTAATTTGTATCGCCCCTGTTTATCAACATTAATTTACTGGGCAGCATTAAAGCCGCCTATCACCACTGCCCTCGTCGAGAGGATCTCTAGTGCGTACAATTGTATTGGATTTCTAGTAATTCCGATTAGGGCTGTTAAAAAAAAAGATTAAATAATTATGTCAATAGTAATTTTGGCTTTATGCCGTGTGGTGACGGCAGAGCAGAATACAATTGTCACCACCCCGATCTCTCCCGTGGGTGTCGTACAAGGCGACTAAGGGTTAAAAAAGCAATGAGTAATGGCCGAGCCTATTGCCATTTAGGCTATTATTATTGCTATTACATGGGACCTAACATAATTGGCGAAACGTGGGTGCTAAATTACCTCTGCCTACCCTTTCGGGGATGTATGTATGTATGTAGTAATGGGCAGCAGCGTTCTTCTTAGACCACTCTTAGCAGCTGCTGTTAGCTGTACTACGTTTTCCGTGCCCGATAAATAGCAATAGGCTCGCCACTTATTACATAACAAAATTGGCGAAACGTGGGTGTTAATTAACCTCTGCCTACCCCTTCCCCATACATACATAAATCACGCCTATATCCCCATAGGCGTGATTTATGTATGTATGTAATAATAACTTTAAAATATTTTTAAGATAGGTATGTTCTTTCTCGTATGGGAGCGATAAGTGCCAGCCCAGACAGGGTGTGACGCAGTTCGTCCCATTCGCATTTGGTCTCGCAGACACAGGTGTTCCCATTCGCATTTGATCCACAGAAGCGAACCCAGCGGTGTCGTAAAAGTCAACTTAGGGAAATTGCCCGGTATATACAAATGATGACCTTGGGGCACCCGAATGGTGGTGGGTAAATCGTCAACAAGAGCATACCCAAAGGGATTTATGTCAGGCAGCGGCAGACTGTTAAGCCAAATCAAAAACCTTGAACAGTATAGATTGGAATGTTGCTATGCCAAACAAACATGGGTCCCTCGACATGGTCTTTTCCATATTTTTTCTATACATTCATTCAACGCCAGCACCTTTCCGGTGTAATGGACTATATGATTCAAAAGAGAGTGGATGGCTTATCTGACTGATATGAAGGGAAAAGGAAACATCCAACATTAACTCCAGATAAACTGGAGGCAACATGGCTAGAAGCTAATGATGATTTAGGTACACTCGTGCACCTTAATTGCTGAAAGAAATTCTCAGGCTTCTGTATTCTGTTTAAAAAGTCATAAGACATCTTATTTAATTTTTATATTTTTTTTATTTTTATTTTGAAGTTTACAACCCTAGTTTCGGTGAATCGGTTACATCGGCGATTCAATTATAATTTCCAACAGTGATTGGTTATATCGTGGAAACCGGTGCTCACAACTCTGCTGTTAATGTATGCAGAGGATTATCTTTGTTTGTTCGGTGATTGCACTGTTTTGTCCCCCACGCTTCGATTCGTAGCACCTTGCGAGGCTCTCTAATGAGAATGTGGAGTGCTTGCAACATATCCCTGACGGGAGCTCGAGGAAGTGAAACCCTCCAAGTTTTACGTATTCCCCAAAAAACCAATCAGATGCAGTTGTAAAATCCAGTGGGCCAACAATGTAATGGCTTAATTGGTGAATTGTGTGTTAATTCACCTCTGCCTACCTCTTCGGGGATAATATCCGTGATTTATGTATGTAAGATCGCACTTACCCTTCTGGGATGACATTTGAAAGAATGGCAAAGCACTTTTTGTTCTAACCCTGTCTTAGAGGTAAGTATGGAGACGAATATTGAAGAAGAGAATTTACTAAAACCTGAAAACATTGTGAACATTTCTACTGGGGGTCAAAGATTTTTCTGACTTTATTTTCTTTGTATTATTTGTAGCGTTGAAGTCAATAGAGCAATTTAGAATAGGCCAAGTTAAGTTAAAACGTTCTTACCTTAGTAAGAAGTTTAGTTTAGTTATAATAAATGTGTCTGCTGAACATTTGCGCGAGGTTTCCGTAATTATTTCATTTCAGTTACGCAAGCGATTATTATTATTTAAGTGAGACGGAACAATGCTCGGCCCGAGATATAATTATAGCGCGCGAGTTGCTTTGAGGTTATGTATATTGGTTCTTACGCAAAACTGACTTAGATGAGCTTTTGCTTGGCTTTGGTTGTAAAGAAGTTTTGTTTTGTGCAGTTGTCTGCGCGTTCGGTCTTTTAAGCAACGCTGGCATGACAAGGATGTCGAATAAATTTGAGAAAAAATTATTGATAAAAAAATATTCTTGCAAATATTGAAACATGTTTAGGCAATCAATAGGCAAATAGAGAGCAAGTCTATTGCCGTCTACCGAGTAAATAAATCGTAGTATTGTTATTTGGCATACCAGGAACATCATCATCACCAACCTTCTAATGTCAAGATAACATAATGTGGTTAAATGTATGCTTTATAGTGTGTAGACTTTGCATCAATCTTTGGCACCAGTCAGCGAGGTTGAACAGTGCCTAATTCGGAAGATTCTCACGCGTATTATGTCATCATGAGAGTTGTAACGACTATATTTTTATGGTATTATAATAGTTCTGATGTTAGCATAGTATGCAGTCGTAATTTAAAAGTAAATTAGCAGTAATGGAAACTCATTCGCGGTTTTACTTTCGAATTTCTGTTGCAACTTGAACCATTAGGTGATTTTTTTCTGGTTTATGTTAGAATTTTGGTGCTCATGGCGCTGATTTTTAGTGCAGCACAGGGTTTAGCACTGTCGGCCTGCGATTGCCTAAATTAAGCAATGTTCGCTAAGGCCGGTCATTGCATCTGAAGTTCCTCCGTTCTTCGCACGGTAAGGCTGCGTTTCCACCAGAGGTGTGGGAGGATGCGTTGCGAAGGATGTCTTTGAGGAGAACCAATAGAACCACTTCACCAAAGCTGTGCTGAGCGAGCCTAGGAAAATGGAGTGATTCTATTCAATTGGTTCCCTTAAACACATCCCTCGCAACGCATCCTCGCTAATCTCTGGTAGAAACGTAGCCTAAACCGTTGGTTCTGGCTGCATATGGAGTACGTAACGCCACTACCACAAGCATGCCCGTGAAATAATGAAGACAGTATAAAGGATAGTTAGTAGTGGGATTCTTACTTGAAAAGAGAAAAACATTAATACAGATTCAGACGCAGTATAACATTATCTGCACTTCAATCATATAAAATATTATACCAATCAAAGCCAAGGTCGTTTAGGTAAAGACTGCTTAAAGCCCACAGAGCTATCACCGGATTACATGTAATTTCCCGACTGTGCGCGTGCGCATGTAATTGCGTCGACTGGTAGAGTGCAATTGTAATAGAACGATCGACAAAGAAAGTCTCGGTAATAACATGTCGCGTTAACTTGTAAAAACTTAAAACTTTACGCGCCCTTTGATACAATAACGCCAGAAGTTGCAGATTAAAATTAGAGGATACTTATGCCTATATACATAAAACACGGTTATGTCCCCGAAGGGGTAGGCAGAGGTGAATTAAAGGGCCACCTGAAATCAACGGGCATGCGTGAGGACATCAATGAAAACGGATGAACCGAAAGAAGTATGTAAGGATCGTAGCAAGTGGAAAGAAGTGATATTTACCTAACCCTGTGGGATATAAAGGCGTGCTGTATATCTGTCTGACTATTTCTTTAGATAGCTGCAAGTTTCAACTGGGATAAAAATTATCAATTTCGTTTGAGGTCGACGCAATGCTTTAACTAACACAATGTTACTTGTTGTTGTTTGTTTATAGTGAAAATCATGCATACCTACATAAAGATAGTGTGCAAGAAGTAAGAAGAGGTAAATTAACACCCACATTCCATCATTCATATTAGGTCCCATGTAATAGGGACCGACATAAATGGTGTACACGACACTGTACTCTAGATGGTTAAGAGAAACGTTGATGTCCACTACTCATCACTGTTTTAACCCTCAGTCGCCTTATACGACACCCCTGTGACAGATTGAGGGTGGTGACAATTAACTGTATTCTGTTCTGCCGTCCGTCACCATGCGTCACCACACGGCTTTTTGAATTCAACTGCGCGCTAC
This sequence comes from Cataclysta lemnata, assembly GCA_963931975.1. NCBI lineage: Eukaryota > Metazoa > Arthropoda > Insecta > Lepidoptera > Crambidae > Cataclysta > Cataclysta lemnata. Next base: position 5,518,491 of record OZ008358.1, on the reverse strand, counting down.
ATTGCAAAGTTTTGAAACGTCTCAGCCAATCACAATTCTGTAGGCTCTCTAAAGATGCTGTTAATTGGCTGTAGGGGGGAGATGGTCGCTGCGCACGCGCTACAAGCGTTACGCCCTTGTAATTGCGCGGATAATTTCATCTCGGACGATTTATGGACGATTATTATATTGTTAACGATTACCTACCTAGTTGCAACGGTATAATGGCCTGTTGCCGCCCGGGTTGGGGTGTTACGTAAATAAATAAATATGTAATTGACAACGTTAACCTTTTGCTGGTAATACAGCATTATTTTTTAATTACCGTTTTGTTTCAAATGGAAAATTGCTGCGCTTTACACTGACTTTCTAATTACATTGTGAACTCAATATCGTGTAACGTCTCTGGACGTTATTTATGTAAGTTTCTTTGATTAGAACGATTATGTTTTCGGGTTTTATGTGACGCTGCTTTGGAGTGCGCTACAACTCATAATATACTGCGATACATTGTGTAATCAAAATGTATGGCTTTAAAACCAATTTTCTGCAAGAAAATCTCTTTGATTTGTGTCTCTTTTGTATTCCTGCGGGCCTAGCACGGGGGACGTGGACAAGTCTCTCCCCACCACTTGACAGTGTTTTGTCTCGGGATTTAGTGGGAGTTAGAGCGAGAGGAAAAGATTTTCTTTCCCCCGAAGGAGATGTGTCCACGTCCCGTGCTACGGGGGCTGGGGGGATATTTCGAATGTCTTTGCCAAAAACACAACTTGAGTTCTGGTGATTAATCTATTGTTAGAGGTCCCATGACAATGTAACTAAAATTCTACATAGCTGTTACAGCTATCACTACAGTATTGAATGTGTGCATTTGAATCCAATTGAGCTTTGCTTCCCATTATTATACAATGTATTTCAATGAATAGAGCTGATCCCGTCGTGTGGTGAGGTCAGAGCATACAATTGTCACCGCCCCAAATCTCTCCCGCAGGTATTGTACAAGGCGACTAAGGGTTAAAACACTGATGAGGAATGGGCAGCAGCGTTCCTTTTATATCACCTAGCAATGAACTTCGACTTTCGTGCCCGATAAATGGTAATTCGCTGGCCACCTATTACATGGGACCTAATATAATTGGCGAAACGTGGGTGTCAATTCACCTCTGCCTACCCCTTCGGGAATATAGGCGTTATTTATGTAGGAATGTATCTTATTTTTTAAATTAAGTTCGGTTAGAGTGGTGATCAGTTAGATATACAAAGTTTATTATTAGTATTATGCATTACCTGGTAGCGACGACGTGTAGTCAAACAGCGACTGTTCGTGGAAAGGCACGGGCAGCCAACGATTTCCTCCTAATTACAAGCCGTAAATAGAATAGCAATGGCTACTTGATTTAAGCCAGTGGGCGATTGTAATTGGGTACACACTAAGGCTGCGTTTCCATAGATGTGGCGCTGCGCGGAGCTGAGTTGAGACTGGCAAAAATTGACCAATGGTATGGCAGAGCCGTGTAGTGACGGCAGAGTAGTATACAATTGTCACCATCTCAAATCTCTCCCCGTGGGTGTCGTAAAAGGCGACTAAGGGTAAATCAGTGATGAGGAATGAGCAGCAGCGTTCCTCTTATACTACCTAGCAATGTACTGCGACTTTTGTGCTCGCCACCTATTAAATGGGACTTAACATAATTGGCGAAACGCTGGTGCTAGTTCGGCTCCGCATACCCCCTCGGGGATGTAGGCGTGATTTATGTATGTATGGTATTGCGGAGCGGATATGAGAGTGTGATTTGAGCAATATCATTGGTCAATTTTTGTAAGTCTCAGCTCAGCTCCACGCAGCTACGCTTCTATGGAAACGCAGCCTAACCGAGTCTGCCCACTTTATTGACAATAGAATTAGATTCCTAATTACAATTTGAATTGCCACTTTAATGGTGGCGTAATCCACAATACAGTTTGAGTATTTTTATATAATAATTATTGTCATGTGTTTGCGGTAGCAATTAGTCATTTGTAGTTGTTTGTGTAATTATAGGGTTTAATGTGTGGCTTCTGAGGGTATGTGTCATGTTTTAATTGTTAGTGAGTTTTTTTTGGTAGCTTATAGATACTTCTCAATAGGTAACGTAATGTTGCAGAGTCAAATATTCACATGGAATCACGTCAGTGAGTAACTATGTTAGGTTGGGTACTAACATAGTTAAAATCCAACCTAATATAGTTACATATCAACCATTACATGGTTGCAATAGGGTGAGAGCCTATTGCTATTTATCAGTCAGTTAAAACACAGTAACGCATTTGTCATTACTGTTTTAACCATTATTTTGATTTTTATCTGAACATGAATATAAATGTTAGACAAATTATTAATAAGAAAAAAAGAAAAGGAAAAATTTGGAAAAGTTATTGTGTTGGTGATGCGGCCTCTGGTTGGCCGGCTCGCAATGCTGATTGCTGAGGACGCGGGTTCGATTCCCGCATCGGAGAATACAAACTCTTTTACTGAGTACTGCTATTACTGTTAACCCTTGTGCAACACTTGCGCGAGAGGTACGGGTGGTGTCAATTGTATTCTGCTCTACCCCCACCACATGGCTAGAAGTATATTATGCTTAGAGAAAATAGTATTGAATTCGTCTACCGTAATTGTTGTTTATGTCAGCGGGAAATGAGGTTTGTTACATAATGCCATGATCTAATACGGATATCGGACACAAAAAATTGTCTTCGCATCATTTTAATGACTTTCGTTCGACATTGCGCGACCAGTGTCCGCGAGGTGCTTAAAGCTAATGTTATTACACCAATTATGTGCCCATTATACGCACAGTGGGAGATTCAGTTACTTACTTAATAAATTCAGCTACTTACTTAATGCTGCCGCACTCAGAGACGTCAATTAATGTTAATGAGTACTCAATGTCAAAAAATGACAATTCAAAATTAGTCATTATTCTTGCCGAGTCTATTTTCTAGATTTAAATGAACTTTTTTGAGTATAAACACTCATTAAAGTTAATTGATGTCTCGTGCGGCAGTTAATATGCTTATGGTGTTATTTTCCTACCTATATCTTGTTTTTCAATGTAAAACCTAAGCCAAAACTTTGGGCAGTATGGATTGGAATGTTGTCATTCCAATCAATTTCTCCGTTCACCGGTCTCTCGGCATGGTCCGTTCCGTCTCTTTTCTATACATTCATTGATTACTGGCACCTTTAAGGTGTGATGGATGATATGAATCAAAACAGAGGGGATGGCTTGATGACGTCTGACCGATATGAATGGGAGAGGAAACACATTGCGCCGACCCCAGATAGACTGGGAACAGGGAGGGGGAAGAAGAAGAAGATATCTTGGTTTTCACTGGTTAACTGGTAGAGAATGCTGTATAGAGTTAAGTTCGTCATTTGTATGTTTTATGCATAAATACAGTTTCATGCATTTGTATTCTATGTAACATCGTCACCAGTCCTTTAATGTCCACACTGCTGGGGCATGGGCCTTCCCTATGGATGGAATAATATAGGAAGATTGGCCGCTGTCTTGGCTAGGCCCTCTTGTTATTCCATATTAAGGCCTGAGTTCACCAACACTTAAACAGGCGATTATTATTTAACCGTCTGTTTTTGACATTTTATCGTACGGAAGAACGGTCAAAAACTGTCGGTTATCTTTTATCGCATGTTTTACGTGTTGGTGAACTCCAGTCTTAGAAATCAGTGCCGACCGATGAGCGATTGAGGTTTCGCTAGATTCACAAATTGAATATGAAATGTGGTCAATTGACGGAACTGGTGGTGTCAATGGAAAGTACGTTCATTGTTATCGTGGTATATTCTCATATAATAATATCTACTTGAGTTTGACTTGTTTGATTCGCATTGACTGACGCACAATTAGATGCGGTGTTGGGTGGCGGCAATGTGAGAGATGTGGCCTCGATAGTGATAGGGGAAGGTGGCCCAGAGGGGGCACACTGTCTAAAAACAGACACTCTCGACACATCTTTACCAATATCACAGACTTTTTATAACACCTAGCAATATATTATGTGCCCGATAGATGGCAATTTGCTCGCAACTATTACACGCGACCTAACCTTATTGGCGAAAAGTGTGTGGTAATTCACCTCAACCTACCCCTTCAGGGAGATATGCATGATTAATGTATGTAATGGTTAACACTGATTCAGAACAGTGCTTCTGATACACAAACATTTTTTGCACGACAGCTACACTAAGCTGCCTCCTATGCGGGTCTCATGTCATTCAATTATTCATCTATCGTTAATGAGTTAGTTGAGTACCAATTTGGAGATACTTAATTATCCACATCTCACATTTCGCCCCCCGGCGACGTATCTATGATGCTGGACTCACAACAAATAAATTACCATTAATAATCTCTTACCAGTAATTATGTTTAAACGTTTTAGACAGATCTTTGATAGCATTATAAAAGATATCGCTGGCTGACTCCTTAGGTCACTTTCACACTGGCACTTTAAGCGGTGCGATTACCTATTAAATAAATAAATTAAATTCATTTTTTTTAATTTAAAAGAAAAACCATAAATTTATTTGGAAATACAAATTTCACACTCCATGTGCTATTATTATGTATTACATATTTATAATTTTGATAGAGTGTGTTCTGTAGACAAAATAAAAATATATTTTTTAATTCAATAGTAGCTTATCTTTTTCCTTTAAAAATAAGCGACAATTGAGCGCCTCGTATAAGCGACACCTTGATACTGTTTGATAATTTTCAATATCAAATAGTATCACTGTAGAAGCAGCAAACATACACAAGTCCCATGCATTTCGGGAGAGTTAGGATTCGTGTTGAAGTTTTGTTTTTCAGTTATGTATTTTCATACATAGTACATACATACATAAGTCGCGTCTATATATATATATCCCTGAAGGGGTAGGCAGAGGTGAACTAGCACCCACGTTTCGCCAGTTATGTTAGGTCCCATGTAATAAGTGGCGAGCCTATTGCCATTTATCGGGCACAAAAGTCGCAGTAGGTACATAGCTAGATGGTATAAGAGGAACGCTGCTGCCCATTCCTCATTACTGATTTATCCTTAGTCGCCTTGTACGACACCCACGGGAGAGATTTGGGGTGGTGACAATTGTATTCTACTCTGCCGTCACCACATCACAAAAATAACATCGTTACGATAGTTATGTTTTATTTACTTTGCATTATTTGTATTTGACTTATTCGAAAAAGCGATTTCATAATTTTTATCCTAGGTATAGGTATATACAGAACGGATCACATTTTGAGCATTTGATAAATTAATTTTTTTTTAAATAAAATGAAAAATTTTATGATCTTAGTTTCATTTAATATGCTAGGTTATTTAGGAAAAAATAATGCTTATGAGTAGCTCTTTCAAACGCTATTATAAAATACAAGTAATTTTTCTATCACATTTGGCGGGTTCGATTCCCGGTTGAGGTAGGCGATTTTTAAAAAATCTGTGAATGCAGTTCTACTTATTATTAAAAATAAAACGATGTCTTCTTTTAGTAAAATATCCTACGTTCAATATTTAATATACTTTCCCTCCGTGTGGCATGGCCGTGGGACGCCCTGTATAGATAATATAATAGGTTGGGGAAAAAGTTTCTTCGCATTTTTTAAGAAAATTCAAAACATTTTTTAATATAGTTTATTTACATTTAACTAAAGTATGTAGGTACCATTTTGTTCGATAACTTTTGCCATCTTGTAGGTAGGGACATGATCCCATTGCTATAGAAATTTTGGGACTTCTGGTCAAAATACCGTGACAAGTGGTTTTGGCAGTCCTCTCGTGATGTTAACCTGACACTGCCTAAAGAATTCTGAAGAGACCGAAACAGGTGGAAATCTGAAGGTGCAAGGTCAGGACTATACGGCGGATGCATTAACACCTCCCAGCCAAACTCTCTTAATTTTTGCTGAGTGGCTAAATATGTGTGAGGTCTAGCGTTATCATGATGAAAAACCACACCCCTTCTGTTGATTAATTCCGGCCGCTTTCTCTCAACTTCTTGCTTTAATCTCATCAGTTGTTCGCAGTAGAGTTCAGAATCGATGGTCCTGCCTGGTGGTAACAGCTCATAATGAATAATGCCCTTCCAATCCCACCACACACACAGCATCACTTGTTGCGAGTTAACCCGGGTTTCGCCACAGTCTGTGAAGCCTGACCGGCCTTTGACCACGACCTTTTTCGCACGTTCTTGTCGTACGTGATCCACTTTTCATCACCAGTTATCAGCTTCTTCAAAAATGGTTCAGTTTCATTACGTCGTAATAAAGAATCACAAATGAGTACACGGTTCATTAGGTTTCTTTCAGTGAGCTCGTGACGTACCCAAATGTCGAGCTTTTTTGTGTACCCAGTTTTTTTCAAATGCGCCAAAACTGTTTTGTGGTCAATTCTCAGATATTCAGCTACGTCGTAACTACTGACATGCCGATCTTGCTCCACTTTTTCAAAAATGGCATCCATTTTATCTGTAATAGAGCGACCAGAGCGACGTGCATCTTTGACATCAAAATTTCCGGATTGAAAACGCTTAAACCAAATTTGTGCTACTCTCACAGACACTGCACTAGGTCCATAAACATCGCAAATTTTTTTCGCGGCATGCGTTGCATTTTTACCTTTTTTGTAGTAAAATTTTAAAATGTATCGAATTTCTTCATTAGATTCACTCATCTTGGCGGTACGAAAAACAAATGAAAATCACACATTTTCCTAATTTGAATTTGGAATTATGTTCTTTAAAATTTAAACTTTCAATGATACCAAAACCAGCCAGATACAAATAGTATAGCCAAAGAGATCTTATTACAAGTTTATACATACTATAATGCGAAAAGACTTTTTCCCCAACCTAATATGTATAGTATAGATAATGTACTACACGTGGTTTTATCGCCAAAAGCCGCAGTGTGTATTGGGCCTTACTGTAAAGTAAAGATTTATATAGAGTATTAAACGATTATGTTTAAAAAAAACATAATCGGTGTTTGTAAATGTAAGCATCGGTAATAAAACTACTGACAGTCTCGCCTGCCCAGCCCAGTAACGTCGGATCAGGTTTTGCAAATTTTCTAAACTATATTTAAAGACATTTAACATACATATTGCCTTCTTGAAATTGGCATGGACAAGACTTATATTGCAATAAATCGGATTTATGCATTTATTCGCGTATATTTAAGCGTTTTATTGATTATTACCATTCTTAATTATTAAAGTTGTTTTATTTATACATAAATTGGAATAAGAGTTGCAGATGGAGCAAGAACAATAATAATTTTACTTCTTCACGGACCTTTCGAAGAATATTATGACATTAGTACTATATCCCGAGGGAGGAGCGTGATGCGATTGCGTAAACTAAGCATGTTTAATGTTTCCTTATGTCGCTCATTGGGCAGATGACCAAAAATACATTATCTCGAATTTCTCCATGATTCTGAAGGCAAAAACCGGGTACAAAAAAGGCCAGCGTAGTGAGTTATGGCTCATTTTTCCTATATTCTTCCATCCATAGGGAAGTGTATTAACATAGTGTATTAACTAACACTCATTTGGCACACCAATTTCGCCAACTATTGTACTGTTAAATGCTTCAAAACCGTTACGGAAACCGTCAACTAAAATTCTACGATGTAAATGCGGAATGGACTAGGATATTGTAGCGTGGCATGGCGCCCACATTATGCAATACACAGTTTGAGGACAGAACATATTCAAACATTATTAAACAGTAGGCAATAATAAATCTCGTTATTGACTTTGGAAGCCGATAAAATTTAAAACACTGCGTCCAATCACTTCATCTTTATTGCGGAGGCAACTTTCAAGCGAATAAAACCATAACGAATCGATTCAAAGTAATTAAAACTTACCGTTTTATTCGAATGCAACGATAGCGACTCCTGAATTGTGACCAGGTGAAAGGTAATTCGTAATCAAATAGAAAATGATAGGTACCCGTGTACACAGATTTAATTATTCCCGCTGTTAAAATTAATCAGAAAGCCCGCCGCCATGCGCGCGTTGCGGATCTATTTGTTACCTGTGGACGTGGCTCACAAAAGGTTTTAATTGTATCTGTGTTGGGTGGGTTCGCTATTTACAGTGCCACCGATTTAAATCTTAGCAGACGGCGAAATTTGTAATTTAATCGTAGATTTTTACGTGTTTGACACTGTTTGTTGTTGTTTTATTTCTATGGCCATGGCTTTAGTTTAATTTTTCTTGAATTAAACCTCAAAATGTGAGTGTCACACGTTTTAGTAATGCATCTAGAAAGTGCTTGGCGCGACTTTAATGGTAACTCACTTCATGAAGACGATTGATGTGATGGTTAACACTGATTCAATGGTTGCCCATAATTAAATATCAACACGGATTCTTGTGTATCATTATAACACCATTTTCACTGCACAAATCCACTCTAAGTCAATTTTATTAATTATTGATCAACTTTCAATTTTCAATAACGCTTTCAATGGCGTCGGTAAACAAAATTTTACTGACGCCATTGAAAACGTTAAAACACCAATCACACTCTTTTGTTCACCATTAGGGACACTAACGCTGATCATACAAGTTGGTGGCACTAGAGGGTAGCATGAGGAAAAGCTCTGGCTTACCGCGATCGGACTGTGATCTAAAATATGACTAGCTATAATTATTATAAATAGGTGTTTATCTATTAGACAGAAATAGCAAAATTATTTGTTTATGCACTGTCTACCCGTTCGGGGATATATTATAAGGCGTGATTTATGTATGTAAGTGTTTATTTATGGATCCTTTTCACTTTACTATGTCAAAATGAGAATGAGCGTGTCACATTTCTAAAAAAACACATGTCACGATTCGTCTAGAGACGGACGGCTAATATTTAATGGCTCCTTACAACTGATATTATGTTTTTAACCTTAATGGGTGTCATCATGGAACTTTCACCGAAACTAGCGTCCGCAGTAATTATGTTTTAACATTGTCCATAGTCTGTTCGTAGAACATCCGAACATCCGCGAATAACATAACATAATTTGCTTAGGTAACGTTTGCCTATTTTTTTTAGGTAAGTATGTAATTGTATGGTCTATTAGTAATTTTTAGTGCTGATTTTTTCTGTTTTATTTCAAAACTTACCCTAACGTGCAGTGTGTTAGTATTAGATTTCAACTAAGAAAAAAAATTGCTGGAATGACATCCAGCTAAAGTGTCGTTTTGCGAAAGTGACAACCCGCGGAAAGGTCGTTTTGCGAAAGTGACATTGTGCAAATTTTACCTTCTGCGAAAGTGACATTATGCGAAAGTAACCAAATTTTTCACGACGACATTTTGCGAAACTGACGTTCTGCGATAAGGGAAGGAAGGAACATAGGAAGGGGGCTGTACCTACATGCGCTTCGGTAGAAGTACGGATGGCCGCATATTTCTAATTAGAAATTTCTTTGAAATGACAACGTCTCGCGATATGGCTTCGTTTCATAAAATACCTAATTCGATGACCTGCCTGCGACATCTATTATAACTATTATACGTACGGCCCCACTGCCATTGTCAGTATGTAAGTACGCGCGTGAGACCACGAGCGTCCTATTCAAACATTGGCATTGTTTCAATTTTTAAGCGCCGCTTTTGTGACGTCCACCGGGAAACCTGTCAGACGTGGGCCTGTCACTGTCAAGATGACAGTAGATGTGAGCCCTGTTATATTTGAGGTGTGGTGTTTACAAAGAGGGAGATGGATAGTTGCCTATTGTTCACGTGGCTTAATGAGAGATGATGTGGCATACGGTGGGTACAGAGCGGCTATTGTCGCTTATATAATTTCTTTTCTATTTAGCGAAGGCAAAGGGACCGTTCCATATCATGCCAAGTTATAAGCATTTGACTTTTCGTTCAATTATCATTGAAATATATTTTTAATATACATAGTAATTATATTAGTATATATAATTAGGCAGAGTAGAATACAATTGTCATCACCCCAAATCTCTCCCGTGGGTGTCGTACAAGGCGACTACGGATAAATCAGTGATGAGGAATGGGCAGCAGCGTTCCTCTTATACCATCTGGCTATGTACCTACTGCGACTTTTGTGCCCGATAAATGGCAATAGGCCCGCCACCTATTACATGGGACCTAGCATAACTGGCGAGGCGTGGGTGCTGGTTCGCCTCTGCCTACCCCTTCGGGGATGTGGGCGTGATTTATGTATGTATGTATGTAGTAATTATAAATAGAAACGATTATGTATGCTACATAAAAATATAAACATCCATGACTCGGGAACAAAGGTCTGTGTTTATCACAAAATTTGCCCCTATCAGGATTCGAACCCTGGACCTCTTCGCCAATAAATAGCCAGCGATCTGACCATTCAACCAAGCCGGTCGTCGAAAATAAGATTACTGAAAATATTTCGTAAAATTATGTCCCTGATCAGAATGTAAATTATATTATAAGCTTCACGAAAGTGACCGATTCAGGCACTATACCCACGTGGGTTGTCTTCTCCTACAATGTATTCACCATTGAAGCAGCTTAGTTCCCGTATCAAATCGAATCATGCGCCGGCGCAGTCCGGCGGAAGCTAATTACAAAATAAAGATCTCAATGTTTATAATAAATTAAGTACCAACTACAAAGGAAGGAGCAGGTTTCTAATTGCATGGCTGCCGTCGAAGGAAGCTTGGGTTAAGCCATGGTTCCTGCGAGAGGAAAGTGAGTGCTATGATATACATACATACATAAATCAAGCTTATTTGTCCCAGAAGGAGTAGGAAGTTTTGAAACCCACGTTTCGCCATTTATGTTCGGTCCTATGTAATAGGGGATGGGCCTATTGTCATCCTCTTGCCATCTATCTATTGCTAGCTACTATAAGAAGAACTCTGCTGCCCAGGGGGCCTACTCTGAAACTCCGAACGAACGAACTCACATCTATCCGTCTTTCTCACGCCACTGCGTGTTAAAATAAGAGCGACAAAGACGCAAAGACTCGATCGAACAAAATAAACTTCCAGAGTAATGCCTCAGGGCTCATCGCTTACCCTTAGTCGCCTTGTATGACTCCTGCGAAAGGATGAGGGTGATGACAATGGTATTTAGCTCTACCGTCACGGCTAAGCGCTATATACTATTAAAAGCTCTAAAATTGTTACCCAAAGAGGGTTGGTGTCAGACAGGCGGCCGGCTGTAAAACCTAAGCCAAAACCTTGAGCAGTATGGATTCCAATCACTCTCTCCGTTCATCGGTCTCTCGACATGGTCCGTTACGTCTCTTTTCGATACATTCATTCATCACTAGCACCTTTACGGTGTGCTGGCCGTGTGGTGACGGCAGAGTAGAATACAATTGTCACCACCCCAAATTTCTCCCGTGGGTGTCGTACAAGGCGACTAAGGATAAATCAATGATGAGGAATGGGCAGCAGCGTTCCTCTTATACCACCAAGCAATAGAAATGTACTGCAACTTTTGTGCCCGATAAATGGCAATAGGCTCGGCACCTATAACATGGTTCACCTCTGCCTACCCCTTCGGGGATATAGGCGTGATTTATGTATGTATGGATAATATGATCAAAAGCGAGTGGATGGCTTGATGACGTCTGACCGATATGAATGGAAGACAAAACATACTACATACATAGGAGTATTTAAAGTCAATAAATTTCGTTCAAATCTAGACCATAGACCCGGCAAGAATAGCGACTAGTTTTGAATTGTAATTTTTTTGCCGTTAAGTACTCATTAACGTTATTTGACGCCTCTGAGTGCGGCAGTGAAATTGTTAAATATTATGAGAATTAATTAGCCGTGTGTTGATGGCAATCTCGCACGCGGGTATCGTACAAGGCGACTAAGGGTAAAGACAGCATTTAGCAATATGAGCAGCATTCCTCTTATACCACCAAGCAATATATTAGCAATAGCACCTATTACGTGGGGCCTAACACAATTGGCGAAACTTGGGTGTTAATACACCTCTGCCTACCCCTTTGGGGGATAAATAGGCGTGGTATGTTTATATGTCATTCTTGTTACACCGACTAAGTAAGAGTAAATTCGAATACCTACTTCCTTTAAATGTATGCCACCACACAGCACGACACGGTATCGCCAAATAAAAAAGAAACAAAAAAAACGCGAAGAATGCCTATAGATGTCGTAATTCGTTGTACTACCTACAGCGTAGGCCGTTCTAATGTTGTTTATATAACAGAACAGCAGTACGAGCACATATTATCAAATCAATAATAAAGGTTAAACGCAAAGAGAACTGAACTCGTGACCTTTGCAGATATCATCTGACGGTAATAGATGTGGTGTTCTAGAAAATAAATATTACAATGAAATAGAGAGAAAATAAGAAATAATAGTAGATTACATACCCCCAAAGAGGTGTCAGGCAGGGGGCCGGCTGTAAAACCTAAGCCAAAACCTAGAGCAGTATGGATTGGAATGTTGTCATTCTAATCACTCTCTCCGTTCATGTCCGTCTCTTTTCTACACATTCATTCATCACTAGCACCTTTACGGTGGGATGGATGATATGAATCAAAAAGGAGTGGATGGCTTGATGACGTCTGACATGTGAATGGAAGAGGAAACATACTGCGCCGACCCCAGATAGCCTGGGAACAGGGCAGGCAGAAGAAGAAGACATACCAAGGGCGGCAGACAAAGGATGTCTCAGATTGCAAGTATTTGCCGCCCGAGCTGAAGACGAGGGCGATTAATATGCGATCTGAGCCTTTCTTTTTTGCGTAAGTCATATAATTTCATGTCACCCCCTGACTAGTACGCGTAGCGGGCACAAATGTCCACTTTATGGTAAAAAAAAAATATATTTCTAACACTCACCCTAAAGACACAACCTTTCATCTACTCCGATGATCAATAAAGGATCCATGTCAACGTGAGAAAAAAAAATTTAGACATCGCGGGACTTAAACAGGGGTCCACAATAATTGTGGACCTAATTTAAGTAGAGTGTTACCATTAAACATGTTACCAGTAAGCCGTGTGGTGACGGCAGAGTAGAATACAATCGTCACCACCCCAAATCTCTCCCGTGGGTGTCGTACAAGGCGACTAAGGATAAATCAGTGATGTGGAATGGGCAGCAGCGTTCCTCTTATACCACCTAGCAATGCACTGCGACACTTTTGTGCCCGATATATGGCAATAGGCTCGCCACCTATTACATGGGACCTAACATAATTGGCGAAACGTGGGTGCTAGTTCACCTCTGCCTACCCCTTCGGGTATATAGGCGTGATTTATGTATATATGTATGTATGTATGTTACCATTAAAGTAAAACAAATGGAAACTTATTACTATTACTCGCGTCTTATCGCAACATTTTGATTTACAGTCGACAACATTTAAAGGAAATAAAATCTATACTGTAGTTGTCAGTTCAGTATAAAATGAATTGCTGTTCGTTTGTCTCGCTAAAACTCGCGAACGGCTGGGCCGATTTATTTAATTTTGTTTTTGATATTATTGTTCTGGGGCCAGGCAAGGCATAAAAGGTGAGAAAATATGGAAAAATTGCGAGGAAAATTGAAAAAAAAAACAATAATTTCATTTTCCCATAATAAAATAAACTGCTTTCTTGTCAAACATTTGGCTCGTTCGTTTAGCACGGTATAGAGTGGGATCCGTTCGAGTGTTGTGTTTGGGCATGACAGCAACAAATCGTAACCATGGCTACGGGATATAGAGAAAATCTTCTCAGGGAAACGAAAATATTTTCCTTTCGCTCTAACATCCATTAAATCCCGGGACAATACAGGCATAACAACGTATGAGAGTCAGCTAGTCTTAAATAAAAATAATTGTTGAAGTTCACACGTCTCCGCTACGGCTCAGTGTAAACCGGCCTTAATCCATTTCTCTGTAACCCTAATGGCGCTGTGTTGAAACAGGGAAGCTCTCGATTGAAAGATGTTGCATTTCGATTATATATTAAGCGTTATTTTAGTATAAGCGGTCGTTCGTTTATTTATTTTGATCGGTCTCACTTGGATAGATTTATGATTCGTCGGACGCTCTCAAAGAACTATTCATCATCATCATCACCATGTTCCTTAAAGTCCCCACAGGGCCACGGGCCTTTACTTTGGATGGAAGAATTCATAGGGAGAATGGGCCATAGCCCACCATGTTGTCCCACCCAGTGCGGATTCGACTCGTCGAATGGCTTACCATGCCTTCCGAAGTACGGAGGAACTCTAGATAAAAATTTTTAGTCAAAAAAAAGCCTCAGAGCGTTTACGCACTACATCCGATCCGAATCCAAGATTTTGACGGTCCGTTGTAGCCGTAGAACTATTTCTATGGTAATTTACGCACTACATCCGATCTCTGTCCGAGTTTTCTAGACCAATATTTTTTTTACGGATTCGGATGGGATTTAGTGCGTAAGCGCTCTTAGCGAGTTTTGTTTAGTTTACGCAATTGGAAACTTATAAGACACTCGTGCATAAAAACATTTTGGAAGTGGATGGATTTTATCCGGTCTCATTGCCAACCTTAAGGGTGCACCCTTAAGGTTGCAAAAGGCCTCAAGTTCCCACGTCTCGAATTGCAAATAATACGACAAATACTAATAATTTTAGGTATGATTAATTGATTGTGCCGTGTGGTGACGGCAGAGTAGAATACAAATTGCCACCACACCCAAATCTCTGCGCGGTGTCGTACTAGGCGACTAAGGATAAATCAATTATGAGGAATGGGCAGCAGCATTCCTCTTATACCACCTAGCAATAGCAATGTACTGCGACTATTGTGCCCGATAAATGGCAATAGGCTCGCCACCTATTACATGGGACCTAACATAATTGGCGAAGCGTGGGTGCTAGTTCACCTCTGCCTGCCCCTTCGGGGATATAGGCGTGATTTATGTATGTATGTATTAATTGATTAATAAGTAGGTAGGTACGATTTTCCAATAGTAGGGAAACTGAACATTTGATCCGAGTAACACCCAGATGGTCGCCTAGTTGCCTGGTCACGTCACACAGTGACCATTCTCATTCTCGATATGGCGTCGGCGTATCAGATTGCCAGAGTAATCATGGCTATTTGCGTCAGAGCCGACACGGCCGGCGTGACT
This sequence comes from Cataclysta lemnata, assembly GCA_963931975.1. Taxonomy (NCBI): domain Eukaryota; kingdom Metazoa; phylum Arthropoda; class Insecta; order Lepidoptera; family Crambidae; genus Cataclysta; species Cataclysta lemnata. The sequence continues at coordinate 5,503,321 of OZ008358.1, read as the reverse complement.
ATAAAGAGCTACTATAAAGGCTTTAAAGCCTCTCACAGACAGACGCGGTCAGCGGTGGCGGGCAGTTGTAACGTAGGTAACAAAGGGACATAACATAAGGACATTGAAAACCAGCGCGGTCAACGTTTGTTCGGGTTCACCACCGCCACCGTCCCGCCACCGCTGGTGTTTGAGTGAGGTTAAGCCTCACTCAGCCTTACATATGTTTAACTAAGTTACAAATTCCCGCCACCGCTGACCGCGTCTGTCTGTGAGAGGCTTTACATAGAAACCCAGTTAAGTATTCATGCTAATAGCAGTTTTAAAGGTTTCGCTTTCAGTTGAGCGTTCTAGTGGTCAGAGTAAATGGCGCGGGTCGATAAAATCGCCACTGCTTTCGTGGGCCATTGTCTCGAGGATCCGTTTTGAAGATATCCGAGGAAGAACCGGATAGTTACCGAAATAGTAGTTGGGCTAAATTCATTTTTTATGCTAGACACGGAAGCTCTTGGCCTTCATCTCACCTCATCATCATCACCAGCCCTTCCATCCCCACTGCTGGGGCACGGGCCTTCCCTATGGATGTAAGAATATAGGGAGATTGGGCCATAACCCGCCACGCTGGCCCAGTGCGGGTTGGTGGGTACTAACGACTGCAGATGCAGCCGGGTTGGTCCCGGCTGCCTGCATGCTGCTTTCACATCTAGTCAAACCTATTTGAACATATTAAATTTTATGGGGCTTGAAATAATAGAAAGGCTTTCCGAGAACCGTGACGAGCTTCGCAAAATTTATTTTATTATCTTTTTTATTCTAATAAATATTATTTTTTTTGTTTTACACTCACACCTATCATCTAGCCCAAAGTAAGTAGCCTAAGCACTTGTGTTATGGATTCTAGATGACGGACATATTTTTAATATAATTATGTATATTGTAACGTTGTCATTTTGTCACTTGTCAAAGTCGTCAAAGTCAAAATTGACAAACTGACTGACAGTGACAATGACATTAGTTGTCATAATAATTTTGGGTTTGCAAAGAGAAATTGGCATAATTGGGGACTTATAAAAAAAAAAAAAAAAGGAAAAAGTTCAGATAAGAGTTGCTTGGTTTGGGTGGTTATATAACCCCCAAGTGTTATAAAAAATATTACTTTACTTTTTCCTTGGTTTCCAGACAATAATGTTGTATTTTGGCGGGTTAGGATTTTATTTAGTATTTATTCGGCGTTTAGGTTTCGTTAGGTCTTCAGTGGTCACATTTGTTGCCTAAAATTCCCTTAGAATAGATTTTTTAGAGATCGAAGAAATTGTCAATTTGTCAATGTTATCTTGGCTGTATGATACAGAATCGTTGCCCTAGTCCGGCCTAGTAGCCTTACAAAATTTCAGGATTCGATTGTCAAACTATACGGCCAATGACGAGCGCTTATTTTGAAATTCGGAAGTGGATTTCATTCCGTTTTAAAATTCCTAGCGAGACGCTGTAAAATTTTGATGGTCTTCTTATCTTGGTGGAATTTTCCAAATTTCAGAAGAATTTTATAAATGTTATATCGGAGCAAGAAAGTGATTCTCCGAATAACAGCTGTTATTAAAAGGAATACATACTGTGTCACTGACCCGAAAGGTAAACATAATGAAATGTCATAATAGGAAAGTCTCGTCTTGTCATTTTTTCTCTGTTCTAAATTCGAAAGTAAATTAAGTACATAATTTAATGCCGTAATTGTTGTGTTTCGTCATCATTTTGCCTATATTTGGATCGGCAAAGTCGGTTGAAAAACCGTTGCTCGGACAATTCTCTGGATACCTTAAGTTGTATGGACAAAATTTCAAAGTAGAGTTTTTGGCGATTTTCGATATTATTTGATCTACATTGATTATTAATATCGTTTCTTTTTAACCTCATAGGTACTTGCTGCCGGCTCGAACGTGTGCGATAGCGTTCGTCGGTGGTAATTCAGCGAAACCTGTGTATATTAGTTGGTGTTCATGTCAATTTTAGGCTTTTGATTAGGGTGTTTTTCGCATATATTGAGACGTTTTATATTGCACAACTTCAGGGTCCTTTGGTACGAGTAAAGAGACTCCAGTTAAAGCTGTCTTGATTGTGGACTGGACCTAGCGGGTAATCCTGTGAGGAATTGCAACTCCCTACTACACTTCTCTACAGTCAGGTACCTTACTAACCACCAGGCGGCTGAAGGCTCGGAGATATAGATAGACTTCTATCAATATAGGTAGATTCATATCATTTAGATTCATATACTCGTCCCACTCGTTATCGACCAGAACGACTCCACCCGAACTCCTTGGTCTTGGTTCCTTTTAAGTACTGCTTATGTAAATTTTAAATTATAAATTGTGTTAAATTTGTATTAAATTGAAATTATAAATTTACTACTGTCCAACTGGTTGTTTTTATTTTATTGTCACCATTAGGTATATTAGGTACAAGGGGGGAAATCTAAATTATTATTATATAGGAACACATAAGCAGGAAAAAATACAAGTATTACAATATAAATGTTGAAAATATACTACATAAACATAGACACAACCATGACTCGGAAACAAACATTTGTGGTCACTACAAAGTTTGCCCCTACCAGGATTCGAACCCGGGACCTCTTGGCCAATACCCAGCAATCTGAGCATTCGACCAAGGCGGCCGTCAAATGTTCTGACGTCTTTATCTATAACTAAACTATTTTTACTCCCACCCTTGTTTATCCTTGAAGGCCACAATGACCACAATGCCTATTCTATGCACATCGCATAGGATAGGCATTGTGCGACAAGAATCCCATTAATTTTATACAAAAGTACAGAGATAATGTCGGAGAAATTCCAAGACCACGTTCAAATTCGTTTTTTTTTAGAAATTAAGATAAACTAATTTGCAAAGTAAAACATCAAACTTTGAGTGTTTACAACACAATTAACAGATTTTTTTATACTGAATTACCCATGACTACAAACGGTTTTTCTCAAAAATACGATAGCTTTCTGACATGTCGCCGTCATACGGCTTGCGCTGCGGCATATGTCACAGTCAGCTGGACGCAAACACCAAGCTCCTGTCAAACACTGGCCAGAACGGGACACAGGTGTTGAGAAAAAAACTTTGAGAGAAAAAAGTCCGGAAGCGCCGGCGCATGCGCCGTTCAGTTTTCACGCGCGGGCGGAGGGCGCGAGCAGCATCGAATCGACTTAAGCAAGGGACGTGGTCCGCTCGCGCTCAGTCAGCTGACAGCAGCAGTTGCGAACGCACGCGTCTAACCCACCGCGAGACCACGCGCAGTGAACGCTCCCGAGTGCTAATTCTCGTACGTGTAAAAAAAAAACAAAACAACCCCTCAACAACAATGGCCACCTACGCCCAATTCAAGCATGTAGAGCTCTACAAGATCGGCCACGGAAAGAACAGGTGAGTTTTTCGTCTCGTCTCGTACAGGAACTCGCGGGATGCTAGGTCCCGGGTTGCGGCGCATGTCGCCAACGGTCCCTGTTTTGGGAAAGGTCAAGGGTTGAAGGGGTTTTCTGCGGAGATTTTCTAATTCACAATCGCCTACGGTTCATTCAGAAATAGTGAGATAATTTGAAATGTCTCGTACGCTGAAGTGCGACAACGAATGCGATCGCTATTGTTTTTGTGAATTAGAATTATTTTTTTATTTTAAGACGCTTTTTGGTAAACATTTCTTGTAATAAAATTAAGATGACTTGTAATTTTGTTTGTGTCCGAAAATTTATTTATTTATAAATGGAATTATTGACACCGCAAACGTTTCCGGTAATCCAAATTTACGTTGTTTATTTTCCTATCTGTGTATTGCAATCACCACGTACGTCACGTTTTCAGGAATTATAATTATCGCAACCACCTAACATATGTTTTTAATAAGAACATTGAACTCGGCGACGATGCGGACGTCTCTTGCGATCAATTTAGCTTTTTCGTGGCTCAGCATATTGGGGTTGAAACAGATTCTAGAAAATTCTTCGGCATAGTTGTGTTCAATAGAAATATTTACTTGCGTGAAAACTATAATTTTTTACATTTACGTTTCTTTTAAATGTAATTAAAATACTGCACCAATCCTTTAATAAGGAACCAAATTAGATCTACCATTTTAAAAGGCTCTACCAAAATTTTCTTTGACTACTTAAATTGTCATTATTTAAAAATTAATATAAAAAAGTTATATTACCGATTGTAAAAAAAAAGAAGAATATGATGCGAAAAAAAGCGGTAGACAACGGTGTGTTGGAACTTTTTCTTGTATTTAGCTTCTTCAGTCTGAAGACTTAGAAGCCTACCTTGGTTAAATTAATAAATATTACTTTTTATATATTTTTTATTTTTATACTAATTACAACAACATCCCGCTTTTAAAGAAAAAAAAATTACCTAAGGAATCCCATATAAAAATAGCACAGAAAAAATATTGCGTCAATATAATGTTCAAATAACAAACAAACACGATTTCTTCGTTTAGTAATTACAACTCCTATTGGTTGAAATTAGAAGATAATCAAATCATTCCGCTGATATATGTCTCAGAAGATTCAAAGACATAAAGTTTCCTTGTCTATACTGTCTAAATTTAAAAGTGATATTAATGAGATCTTGATTGCGCTTAACCTAAAAAAAGTCATTTTACGTTGCCAAATAATGCTGAAATTTTATTCAATTGCAATAGACAGGAGTATACGTAAGTCAGTATTGTTATTGGCATATCTGAATAGTTACGACGATATATAAAAATGTGAATTCGAACATGCGATACGGCAATATGCTGTTAACAGATTCGATAACACGCAATGTGAGCAATCGTTTGAGCTTTTCAGAAATAGTTGTTCTATTGTTTCAAAGAAGACGAATGTTTGAAAGTTAGTCTATCTGCCATACTCAGAGACGTCAATTAACTTTAATGAGTATTTAATGTCAAAAAATTTCATTCAAATCTATACCATAGACCCGGCAAGAATAGCGACTAGTTTTGAATTGTCATTTTTTGATGTTAAGTACTGATTAACGTTATTTGACGTCTCTGAGTGCGGCAGTAAATCTACTCATTCAAATATAATATGAAAAGATTTTTAATTGTAAAATAAATTGATTGTAGGGTAAAAAGGAAAAGCTTCCGGTCAAGAACTGACTTTTATTTCCTAATAATAATTACTTCTATTAACATTGCTGACGTAATAATAATAAAATCGACAAATAGGAACACGTTAAAGGAAAATAAATAATAATTGTGCAAATTGTAATTGTATTAGACAATTTTAAAGGTGTTGTGGTTAATTTTGATATTTACCCAGTAACACAATTGGCAACGATTAAGCGCCAAAACTTCCTGTTCATGCACCATTGTCAACAAAGGTAAAAAGATAACACAATTATTGTTTGCAAATGTCTTCGTGTACGTAGACAGTTGCTGAAATTAAAAATCTGACATCAACAATAATTTACCGTCCTTACTCCGAATACAGAATGGATCGAACTTGCGTGCCAAGTCTAACTATTAGCATATTCAAAGGAAGTGTGCGATTACTCGGAACGGACAGACAGACGAGCACCGACGCCTTTACTACGTTCCCTTTTCGAGAATACGCTATATATAAATCAGAGGGCTCAAAGTGTGACCTTGAGGGACCCAGTTCACGAATAATTGTGTGTTAGCGTTTAGAAGGACAAGGCATTTTGGAGATCGCCTTGAGAGACAGCATTTTATTATAAGGAAATAAAGTTGACGAGCATCACCTTTCAGGAATAGTGATTCAGCTAATTATTATTTTGATTTTAATTTGAACATTATATAAATGTAAAAAAAATTGTACAAAGAAAATTGTGCTTAGAAAACGTTCGGAAACTTATGGTCTTGATGCGGGAATAATTAAGAGTATCCCGCATTAAGACCATTGAACTACTATTTTTACCTTATAACTCAATGAACAAGACTATGATTTTTAGAACATTTTCTAACCCATTTTTCTTTGTAACTTAGCTAACTCTTTTCCATAAATTGATTTGACGGTAGCCTTTACACTCAAAACACTTAATGCATGTGTTTTTGTGCATTTATAATATATTAATAGCTAAGAGCTAAAAGAATGTGCAAATCGTAAATCTGTTAGTACAGTTTCCCTCTAAGTGCCCTGCAACACCGTTCTCAGTAAATTGTACATTAAATTAATGTTGCGCGGTCACAAATCGCTAAAGCTTCTTAGTTGAAACATAATAAATGGTTACAAAAGACGAGCGGGCATAAATTTATGCTTTAAGAGGAGTTAATAATTCAATGCTCATTTGAGTACCGTAGAAGAAAGTAACCGAACAAAAGACTTTTATCATTGCGCCTTGCAACAAAACGGCTAAGTTGAAAAGAAATATACTTTATAGCTTTCAGTGTCTAGTTGGTTATAAAACATTTTGTTGTTATGTTTCTGTTGTTGTAGGCAGGTTTTTTCAGTTTGTGGAAGTTTATTTTACACTTATTTAAATTTGAGAAATATTTAACAAATAATGACAAAACTAGCGGCTTAACTATTTACCCGAAAATTAGGAAATTATAGCTATTTATTCGAGGATCCTTCATTAAATTACAGAATGTATCTTTTAACAGGTTATTTTGTGTATTGCTATACTTTTATATTGTCAAGAATATTCAATTTATTAATAAAAAAAACTATTATTTTATCAGGTTTTTAAAAGGAAAGGACTTCTGTAAGAACACTTTTAACAATACTTTGCGATTCTAATAAAATATCAAAACATTGAAATTAAAATTGATTTTTAGTCTAAAGCATAATACAAAACGTTATTAGGTATAGCATTAAGATTGTCACTTAATTACGATTCAAGTATAAATCCTGAAGCAGCAACAGATATCGAACGGCACGCTGCAGTTGAAATACGTAGTACACAGCATGCAGTTCTTATTAAATTAAGTTGTCACAAGCCGCTACATTCCCGCTCGATATTTTTAAATCCTGTTTCTTTGTCACACATACACAGACGCACCACGCGTTCTAGAGGCAAACGCGTCTGTTTTTAATAGTGCCGTGCTCTTTAATAGATAGAAAAAGTGGCTAGATCGACATTTGTTCGATAATCGGTGTATCGACAAAAACAGTAGCACAGTATCCGCGACACTGCTACTGAACCGTTCGAAGTTTCTTGCAATAACTGGGAGGCGTTCATGTTGTACATTTTTATTGAGATGTTAATGCTGTTGAGTGCCGTTAATGCTGATACGGTTTTTGTTGACATTCTTTACACTGTCTAGGTGCTCGACCTATAATGTATAGGATGAATGATAATTTAGCTCAGGTATCTTAGGAATGAGTGTTACGATTTTTAGTTTGTAAGAAAATATCGCTCAATTGTTGCACCAAATTAGCGATATTTATGTTCTGTCATTTAAAAATCTTATATTCAAAACAAACAGAATAGAATAGATAGAATTTTTTTTAATGCTAAGTATCTTACCTCGGAGATTAGTCTCTGTAAGCTTTCAAATCATAAGAGACCAAAGACAAAACATAAATCCTGCTTTCATCTTTAGAATTTTCGAATACCGCTCCTGTAACTCTATGCGGTAAATGTTGGGTCGGCTTTGTGAATTGATAACGTATCTAATCTGTGGCATGACATGTCTGCGACAATTGGCGCTGTCGTGCAAAAGTGAGCAAACAAGAGAATTGCCCTGAGGCACGCATGGAGCTTGTATATATTTCGGGGCTGTAGCGCCAGCTGGAAATATTTATGAAGCAAGAGTTGCTTCAATTATTGATGGTTTAATATATGTTGTCATTTTAGCATTATTTAATATTTTATTCTTTACAATGCAGATATATTTGAACATTTTAAAAATATACGATAAAGAGGATAATAATAATATACTGCTGGTACTTAGTAGAGGATATTGCGTTAAAACACGCATAGGAGAATTTAAGAGAACAACAGATAGAGAATAAAGTGGGCGTGATGATCAAAGATTAGTTTGATATTTTCAGTGTTTTTAGAAAGATATTTTTTAAACTATTTAATAATAATAATAATAATAATTAAAGCTGAGAAAAAAAAGATACCAAAATAATAATTACTTTATTGCACACACAAAGAAAATACAAAAATATAAATAAACATAGACAGACAGACAAGAGGCGGCCTTATTGCTTACAAGCAATCTCTTCCAGGCAACCTTGGTAAAAAGAATAAATAAAAATAATAATATGAAAGAAAAATTTAATTTTAATTTCTACATTATATAAATGTTAGAATTATAAATTCCCGATCAAGACCATAATTTTTCGAACTTTTTCTGACCATCAAATTCTTTATAATATTTTATACTAGGAAATAAATACAAAAACTACTATCTATTACTATAATAGTTTATGGTGTCGTTAAAATCTGAATGCACCTAGATTTGACAAAAGTAGAATTTTAATAATCAAATTGTCATCTAAGTGGGAATGACCACAAAATAATCAGGGTGAGTTCCATGTAAAAAAAACGTGTACAACCAACATTAACGCGCCTCAAATAACTAAATAACCATGACTTTCATATTACCTTTCCAGTGTGCTAGACATTAATTAAGTTTGTATCTCTGCCGAGCACTATAATCTGGGTCATTTGGTTAACTAAACAGCCCCGAACGAAATAAAAAAATTACCCATGATTCTCGTGAAACAAGGTCGTGCGTCGCGTGCCCTCGCAAAATTCTGTACTGAAATAAGCGGTTCTGTGCCCGGTACCCGAAATCGTAACATTCGTGATACTTTTGCCGTAAAAATGTCACAGCGTGATGGATGACCCCGTTCGGAGTCGTAAAGGCATAAAGCAGACAGTAATAATGATCCAAAACTGCAATAGTTTTGGCTGGTACAAAATAATGCTGAATGTGATCGTAATATTTTGTATTGTTCTGAATTGATTGTTGCACTGTCAACAGCATGTCAGGTTACCACGATAATGTAAAATCATCTTGATTGACTTTGTGATTTACGTCAAACATATTAAAGTTGGTAATCGATTAGAGATTTTGTATAGTCTGATATGCTGTTGATTGCCTAAACTTGAAAAAGAAACTTTGTTACAGTTCAATATTCTTACCTTGTTAAGAATAGTAAACACACAAACAACTTAAAAAGTCTTACGAGGACAAATTGCCATCAACCAAATTTTGTGTCAAAAATAAAAGAGGCGTAAGAATAATAAATAAATAAAGTTAACGTGGAAGAGTAGAGTAGAGTGAATGTGGACGTATAAACCAATTTTGAAACAGTAGCTAATACAGTAGATAACCTTTCGAGAATTAACACAAAGCATATTTACCAACACGTAGATAAATAATCAATGCGTGCTGGAAAAGAAATTGTGGATTCCGTGTCTCCTGATCACGGGATTACGTATTACGGACCACCGAGTCTTAAGGTGACATTCCTTGCAAAGAAGAAAAAAAAGCGGCATATCTTAGAGCTACGAAGTTGTCTCTGACTTAAAATATCTAGAAATAATATTTTTTGTGAATTTAGTCTGAAGGAAATAAAAGTTTTAAAAATTTAGATAACCAGTCAATGTTACTCAACTGAAAATTGCACCGAATTGTTTTAGCAGAAAGAAGTTGTACTATCATTAATTTAAACCACACAATGTTTCTAAGTCTTCTTCTTCAAATGCGAATATATTGGAAGATGAGACACGTGTCATGGTAATAGGTATTATAATAGGTTATCAACGTTACTGTGAATAAGGCGAATAAGTGGAGCTCGTATTAAATTGTCTAATTCTAGGAATGTCTGTCTATCAATCCGAGTGTGTCCATTAAAATGCGGTCGTGTTCTTAGCGTCGGGATGTGTAAAAAATCGCTTGTGGTCAACGACTTTCTCTATTCGGTTGGTCGCGGTGATGTGTTACCTCGACAAAGGGCCTTCTAATGTCTTCAAAGGCTTCAAAGCTGCGGACTAGGTATTGTGTTTGCGGTTTTGGAGATTGTTGGTTAACGGATGGCAACTGGTGAAGTTTCCCTTTGAGTCACTGAGATTGAGATTTTTTTAAACCACAGCCGTCATAGAAAACTGTAGAAAGCATCGTATCAAACATACGACGTTTTCTGTAGTTAATAACCAAACGCTTATTTTCTAAAACCTATATTCATTAATAGATGGATCAACTAAATCAGGTGATTGCTGAAAAACTAAATTTACTGTCTCTAGCGGTTATGGAATTGACATGATGGAACCAGCTGTAGGGATCTTGACTATAATCTCAAGAAGTTTCAGTAATACTTAGTTACAATAGTACATATAACAATTTTATTTACAGTTCGAAAATATTGATATCATAGCAGTGAACTGTAAATGCGATTACTGTGTTATATTGTGTCGCTTTAAAGAGACAAAGAGAAAGGTTAGGAAGATTATGTTCATGAAACAAGGTTTATACAATAAATATAAATATTTAATATAAGATCTTTTGCAATTGAAACGAACGATTTAACCGTTAAAACATTGTATGGCAACATTGACGCGCAAATTGTTGCACAACAACATGTTGCGCGACATGCTTTAACAACCTACGAAACATGCGGAACAGGCGTTTATCAGTGTTGCCTGTCCATAGTTTATCAGTCGGCAACATGTACGCCGAGGAGCTAGCAGTACACGATTGTTGGACCACTGACATTGCGGTCGCGAACGCGCAAACGTTTGATGTGAGATTGGACATTTTCTGAAATGATTTAGCGCTTCTCATTAAGCCCTTCGTCTGGATACCACAAGCTATCGCTCAACATATTTAGCTGACCAGGTTTCGTACGCAATGTTGTTCAATTGACTCATAGTTTTGGTATGACTACAGTTTGCCGTCTTTAACTAGGCCGTTAAGATAGAAAAGTATTTTTTTAAAAACAATGGAATTGTATTTATAAAATAACGCACTTTTAGTTAAGTAGATGGTCTAGAAATATTTGGTGAATTTAGTAACAATGGTATTTCTACCTACAGCAAGCCCAAAAATGTGATTTAGGCACTCCTAAGTGAAGGAGCCTTTAAATAAATTATAACTCAGTCAGACTGCATAGAGCGTTCTGATAACTCTGGAACTATCAATGACAGAGAAATAGTTCTTAGATAGAAAGATAGATAATTTTGAACTGTATCACTTTGCATTAAAATACCCAAATTTCCCATGGTTTTCTTAAAGTTATTAATTTTCTCCTCGTATTATTGAATTAAATAATATTTACAACAAAACAAGCAACTTAAATATACAGTTGTAATGTAAGGACCTGTCGTCTGACTTAGGCATGCTCCTGTATAAAGTAACAGGTGGTTCACTGCAACATCGGCGTCTGTTGATGATAAAATCACACCTACTATTTATGTCCACAACAGTAATTGTTAATTGCCAAGGCTTATTTCATCGGCGCGCGTCGTCGGTAATTTCTTCAGTTACAGTTACTTTATTACGTGATTAGTGGGACCACGAAAGGGAATTAGTTGCGCCTGGATCCGTTAATGGTTCACACGTCGCGTCGTCAACTGTTTCTGAACGGATATTGCTTAACGGCCGCAGAACGTTTTAATTTCTGTTTGCTCAACATGATTTCAGTGTTGCGGATTGATGTTATCGATCGTGGTGATCATTTTCTGAACGACTTTTATGTCAAAGTATTTTACAATAATGATAGTTTTGATAATGCAGTTGTTTATGGCTCGTGGCAAGTGTGGAAAGCAGTGTCCTCCTATATTATTGTTTCATCCATAGGGAAGGCAACATGCCTTTCCTATGTGGAAGGCATGTTGAGCAGTGTGGATACTGAATAACTTGGTGATTTGTTTAATCTGAAGAGACATGATTCTGTATCCGATTAAAATTTGCATTAAAACGCTACCTGTCGGCGGAGAGTAACTAACATTTGCTCCATTATTATTTATATCGGAAATGACGTTTTTACGATGTCGCTTGTAGTACTAAGATATAATCATTCGGTAGCGGACCTGTAAAATTTTATCGATATTTCAATTTACTACACTTTGCTATTTAGCTAGGGCTGCCACCCGATCGAATTTGTTTTCTTATAACAAACTTTTTAGTGTTTGTTTCGTCGAACTTTTGTCATTCAGATTGTTGTATGTTTATTTGACATATTATAGGGATGATGGCACTAACAAAGAATAACTGATTTAATGATTTATAATAAAAAATTACGATAAGGAGATTCGGTAATAGTCACTTGTTATCAGATTATACTTGTGATTGATATTTATTTTACAAAACTTAGCAATCCGCTATATTTGCTAAAACGCCGCGTGACGTCATTATTTAGGTATCTCCATTTTGACATTTTATTTGCCAATCAAATTCACTGGCTTAATATAGAAACTGGCCTTTTCACCGAATAGTGACGTCACACAGACGCCATTACTATTTTAGCGTTTTGGCGGACATTTTAAATTGCATTATTCAAAACATTTTTTTTCTATCAAAATTGAAAGTTTTTACAAAAGTATAATTTATTTTGGCTAAAGTAGACACGTAAGAAAAACATGGTGTAGTTTTTCAAAATAAGTCACCATGCCTATTATCGACACCGTTACGACCACCATATGTTAAGAAATGCTGAAATAATACAGTCTAGTTGACGGCCAGTTTGGTTGAATGGTCAGTTCGTCGGTTATCAGTCAAGAAGTCCCAGGTTCCAATCCTGGCAGCGACAAATGTTTTTGATAAGCACAGACATTAACTATTCATAACACAAGTGCTACTTACTTTGGACTAAATTATAGCTGTAATTATAAAAAGTGGTGTGAAATTTCGTCCTAATAATTTATTAGCCCTGTGGCAACCCTGTTAAGAATCTTTTAAACTTTATCAGAGTTTCCCATTAGATGCTAGTCGTTATTGATAAATGTAAGGCTCAATGCCTCCATTAACGCTGCGATTGCTGAAAAGTAGCTTTGTGATTAATTATTACATATATTATATGCGAGCTTTCTTTCTCTTAGTACCTATCCGGCATTTATACTAAATCGGCGTTAATTATTTCATTCGCCATTTCATAGTAAGTACCATGCGTAGGAAAGCTCATTGTCGTCTACCGGGCCCGTTGAATTATTAATTTAATTATAATTATTCTAAGGTGGTTGGACCCAAGTCTCGTTCCCGAAAGTCTTTTTAATCATTTATTTCTTATATGCGGAAGATGGTAGTCTTCCGCATATAAGAAATAAATGATTACATAGATTATTATACATGGCAATAAGTAGTCTTTAGGCGCCGCATATGACACCCTCGGTATAAGTATATGTAGTTCGCGATAGCCAAAAGAGAATGAGCAACGCCACGCGACCTACCAGCTGACCCAGTGCGGTATGGTGGGTATTAACGACTGAAAATGCAACCGGGACCAACGGCTTGACGTGCCTAGCAGGGAGAAACATAGTTTCGGTCACCCATCCAATGACGGACTTTTAGCAAATTGCTTAGTTTATGCAATCTCAGGCCGAGCGCTCGCGATAACCACTTCGTCATCTACCTTCTACACTCACTAGGTTACCTCTTAATCTAAAATGGCAGATATATTTGCCGTTTCTCGCTAGAAGTAAAAGTGTTTTCTAATAATCTAATAATAAATATCTTTGGAGTGTTTATTTAACAAAGTCACGAATGGCCAGTTTGGCCAATTTATGTATTCATGGTTTTGATCGATGTTTATTATTTGTAGTTGTGAGACGGTTCAAACTTTTTGTGGACTGCAAATGAATTTATAATTTTGATTTGATGCTTCATGATCTAACATAACCAGTCAGACAATGTCCGGCCTTAGCGACCACTGCTTAGTTTACGCAATCGCAGGCCAAGCGCGCTATGCCACTGCGCTAGCGAGCTCCTCCTAGCTCCTCGCTCATTATCATCACCAATCCTTCTATTGTCCCCCATGCCAACCGGCTAGCATGACCACCGAAACACGATATGATATAGCCATTTATCGTGTTTCGGTTGTCATGCTAGCCGGGCTGGGGTACAGAACAGAATTGGTCAAAGAATAGGAATAAACCTCATTGCATGGTTTGGGATCTCGATAGCAATGGGTTAGCGGGCCATATCTGCTGTGATTGTGGCGCGGAGACAATGCGCTCAGAGCTGGATGGTTCTCTGGTGTTGCCGGGTGAGCGCGCGCGCAGGCGCGATCGCGATGACAGCTGAAGCGCGTCGCGGCCCGTTATGCGGCAGCGTCTGTCTGTGGTGCGGATTCCAAGTGTCTGTGCTGGGAATATGAGACATTTGGGATTATACTTACCTACATGCATACATACATAAATCACGAAATTATGTAATGGTGAATTAACACCCACGTTTTGCCAATTAGGTTAGGTCCCATTTGGGATTGTAGACAGAGATAATTGGGATTATAGAAATGGTTAGCGTGAAAATGTCACAAAGCAAAATAAAGTCGGAAAAATCTCGAATAATTACTTATTTGTCTTGTTCGAACCCTCGAATCCGCGTCCTCTGCAATCCGGGCAGATGCCTGACTCGGCCAAACAGGACATTATTGCAACGATAATAATAAGTACCTATGTAATAATATGTACTAGTTTATTGTAATAGCTATGATGGGCGACAATTGTCCAGCCCGTCTAGCAAGACCACCCAAACACGTTATGATATAGCCATTTATCGTTTTGAACTGTCAAAATTCCATGTATTTTTGAGTTTTTGGGTTCATGCCTGCCTGGTGAGGGACATTATTTTTTCGTTTTTTTTCTTCCTTCATTTTTTGATATATTTATAATTAATTTTTCTAATATATATTTAAAAAAATATACAAAATGTTTGGGACGCTACCTCATTTTTCGCGAGTATAATTGTATAATTCGTTCGGACTTCTCGCGAAAGCACCAACGTTTGGCCAGCGTAGCGTGGGTGTTTTTTTATCGCGCCGATTATCGTCGACCCGTTAGACCACCGCACAGCACAATTTGTGCAGTCACTGGGAGGAATCGCCATCTCGCCCGCCATGAAATACCCCGTATAGTATATGTAATTATTGGCAATTAAATGGGAACATAAAGTTTTCTTGCGATAGGCGAGCGGACCGATCTTCGCTGTCCTAGCAAATGATCGGTTATCCTTACGTTTTATGACTTATTCACTATAAACCTTATTAAGTAAAGATTAATTGACGTGCTTTGATGTATGTGTTTTGGTGTAAAGCGGTTAATTGAATTTACTTTGGATTGCGTGCTTGATGCTAATGGCTCGGGAACGGAGTTACCACAGAAGAGATGGCTGGATTGCGTGTGGAATGATAGGAATGTGAACGGGGCGAATGAGGATATGACAGCTAACAGGAGTATATCCCCGAAGGGGTAGGCAGAGGTGAATTAACACACACGTTAAGCCAATTATATTTGGTCCCATGTATCCGCATATGTATCCATCCGCATATGAGATGGGGGTGGTGCAATTATAGTAGGTATTTCTCTCTGTAATTACATATATTTTTTTATACGTCTTATTTAACAAATTCAACAAATTCCTAAGGCTGTATAGTAAAAAGATGACTCTTCAACTTCTCCTTTCTCCTAATGCGCCCGCGACAGATGTTTCTAGAATAAGCCGCGCAAATTGACTGACAATGATGTTTCACTTTTCATTTTCATTAGGCTGCATTTAACATAGCACAAACGAGTTGAGCTTCTAGCAAAAAGTGTCTGCGGCATTCTCGAAGACCCGCGAAGCTCGCTCGCCGATGAAACGGTCATTGTTTAATGCGAGTCAACTTTTTCTCTAGGCAATAACAATTTTATGTTTTAATGGTCTCTGATGTTCGCGATGCAATACAAATTCGCGGGAAATCCTATCGGCAGATTTATGTATAAATTTGAATTAGATAAGTTTAAAGACTGACCAAAATGTATTATCTCGAGTCCCTCCGTGCTTCGAAAGGCACGTTAAGCCCTTCGTCCCGGCTGCATCTGCAGTCCACCAACCCAATACCCACCAAACTGCACTTAGCCAGCGTGGCGCGTTATGGCCCAATCTCCCTATATTCTTCCATCCATAGGAAAGGCCCGTGGCCCAGCATTAGGGGGGACATTAAAGGGCTGGTGATGATGATGATGATAAGCACCCACCGAAGGAGTACACTGGAGGACACGGTGTATCTAGCACAAATGACGCGAAATTGTAGGTTTTTCGAGAGAGACACATGGGAGTAGTTTTTTTTCGTATAGTGCGTGATTCAGAGTGAAAACTTTGGAGAAATTGCTCCCTTTACATTGCAAATTGCATGTTTACATCCAATGTAATAATAGGCGTCTCTGTTTCTCGCATTTCTTGGCCGTATTGTTTACGATACAGCTTCCACTCTATTATTTGAGTTCGCATTAAAATATAATCATGACTTTTTATTTGAATATAATTTGACTTTCGACGCAATGGAAATGTGAAAATGTTCGTAACGATCTCTAGTGAAAGTGACGGGTGTGAGAGGGACACCGTCATGTCTCGTGATTTAAGTGAGACGTTATACTATGTAACTGGATACTCTCCTGTCATGTAACTGATTAATATTTTTGGATGGCTGTGTTCATGTCGTGTGGTGATGTCAGATCAGAATGTAATAATTGTGACCACACTATTAACTATCTCTCCAGAAGGTACTAAGGCTAATTATAAATGACTGGGCTGCAGCGTTCTTGCTTGGTTATTTGGTATACCTGATTCGACGATTTAACTGCGACATAAAATATTAGGCCGTGTGGAGACGGCAGAGTAGAATACAATTGTCACCACCCCAAATCTTTCCCGTGGGTGTCGTACAAGGCGACTAAGGATAAATCAATGATGAGGAACGGGCAGCAGCGTTCCTCTTATACCACCTAGCAATGGCAGTGTACTGCGACTTTTGTGCCCGATAAATGGCAATAGGCTCGCCACCTATTACATGGGACCTAACGTAATTGGCGAAACGTGGGTGCTAGTTTCACCTCTGCCTGTATTGGCGTGATTTATGTATGTATAAAATATTATTCTTCTTCCTGCTCTGTTCCCAGTTTATATGGGGTTTGCGCAGTATGCTTCATCTTCCATTGCTATCGGTCAGACGTCATCAAGCTATCCACTGCCTTTTGATTCATATCAGCCATCATACCGGAAAGGTGCTAGTGATATACATTTCTGGTGCCACAAGGTGCATATTGGTTTACACTGGGCAATCTCGATTAGTCGACTTTTACCCTGGGGTGAGTTGGGGCTGGCACATTCTACGTTATTTTTTTGCTGCCATCAGGCCAGCATCGAAAACACATGTAACGCACTATAGGCTGATTATAAATGAATGGGCAGCAGCTATGTTAGTATACCTACAACACTCAATATAAAATATAAATTCTGTATTCTTCCATTTACAATAATTGTGCTTACATCGCCATTTTTCTTTTGCGGTACTGCGTGTGGTACCTGTGTCTTTGTTTCTTTTGGTGCGAAACCGTTTGTCTCTGCGAAACGGCTTAATATCAACGCGTTAATGACACAGGATGTTCTTTTGAGTAGACGATGGACCTAAATAACAATGGCCTACTGTACTGTGAATGGCAGCCGCCTTTCTCCATATTTTTTTGTATTGTCACTTGTGCTATCACGGTTGGTGAGTTTCAATTTGTCCACAAATATGTTTTCAATTGCCCCTTACCTTATTTTCTGTGTTGTTTAGATGCTATCTGAAATGGACTTAAACTTTTTATTGTTTTTAACATTGTGCCCTAAGTTTGTGATTCAACGGCTAATCGGAATTTAAAATTAAGCTCATATAAGTTATTTTAGGAAAAAAACTTTTAATCCCTAATTTACTTCTTCAATTCCATTCACGTATTTAACGAAGTGTTACATGCGAGGCTAACCCCCGAATACAGAAACGCTATTCAAAGTTTGAGTCCCGCTTAACATTTAAGTATTATTAAAATTGACGTTTTTCCATACAAATTCTGACAGGTAGTGTCCACTTAACTTTTTAAGCAGTCCCCTTAATTTGAGTAGCGTTTCTGTATTCGGGGGTAAGCTTTCTTTGAGCCACTCAGGCTCTTAACAAAGAAGGCAAATTGCTTTTAATACGATTTTACCGAGTCGGTACCTACATCAAGGTCCCTCCGTTGATTTATGGCCGATAATGAAGACACTACGCAGTATAGGCCGCTCATAAAAGAATTATTGATTATTTCCTCTCATTGTGGAGGTGAAAGGGAAATGTATTTATAATTTGCCGATAAATCAAATGTTGAGCCGCTGTAAATTTACTTGTGTTAGTCTTGCTTGATTTATGAATAAAACTATTAGTTGTTGCTTTTTGCAATCTCTCTACTACTACTACTATATTCTTGATGGAAGAATATAGGGATAATGGGCCATAACGCGGCACGCTGGCCAAATTCAGAGTACTCGGTATAAACGACTGCACATGCAGCAGAGACCAACGGCTTAACGTGCCTTCCGAGGCACGCAGAAACTCGAGATAGATTATATAATTGTCACCAATCCAATGAGCGGCCTGAACGAACATTGCTTATTATATTGGAATCCCAAACCAATAGGGTTATTTCCTATACTTTTACCAATAGTGGAGGTAATCATTGTGGAGGGTTTCAGTAGTCAGGAGTCCGGCATAACCGTATGCACCATGCATTTCCCATAGCCCTCCGCAAACCTGGTATTCTTCCATTCATTGGCCTGTGCCACAGCAGTAGGGTACATTAAAAGGGTTGTTAATAATGATAATGATGCTAGTATTTTGGCCCGACTTTCGCTATATCGGCCTTAGATCGGAAAATCACGCCCGCCCATCTTTTATAATGTTGCAGCGAAAGTAACTTTGCTTATAAATTCGACGCCTAAGAGCTACGCCACTCAGGCGACCGGCCTCCTCAGTAAATAAGTATAGTTATTGTAATGGGCATTAGTCGTGATTGCTCGCTCACGGTGAAAAGGTACAGGTGTACGATCACGAAGAGTATGATCTATTGGGAAACGGACCCGATTTTGTATCGCGAGTCTAGTTATACCTATGCTATACAGCTTGTAACAAAAATAACTCACACCCTGAACACTAACCGTGCTAACATAGTCATATACAAAATTAGAGTGATATTGAAAATAGGACATACTGCGCCGACCCCAAATAGGATGGGATAAGGGCAGGGCGATGATGATGATGATGATGATTGAAAATTACATACATACATAATTCACGCCTATATCCCCGGAGGGGTAGGCAGAGGTGAACTAGCACCCACTCTTCGCCAATTATGCTAGATCCCATGTAATAGGTGGCGAGCCTATTGCCATTTATCGGGCACAAAAGTTGCAGTGCTTTGCTAGGTCGTAGGTATAGGAAGGAACGCTGCTGCCCATTCCTCATCAGTGATTTATCCTTAGTCGCCTTGTACGACACCTACGGGAGAGATTTGGGGTGGTGACAATTGTATTCTACTCTGCCGTCACCACACGGCCAACATATTGAAAATTCGAATAAGTAAAATTAGTTCCCGCATTAAGACTTTTTCGAACTTTTTCTAACTACAAATATCTTTATGATATTTTTTCTAACATTTAAATAAAAATCTAAAAAAGTAAAGTTACTGTTAGATTGTTTCATACATTTCGTTTTACTGGCCGCCGAACAATTTATATGGCGAAAGAAAAAAAATCACAATTTCGTTTTGTTTTTAATAATTTAACACAATAGTATTTATATGAGACCTAACATAATGGGCGGAACGTGGGTGCTAGTTCATCTCTGCCTACCCCTTCGGGGATATAGGCGTGATTTATTTATGTATGTATTTAAATGACTATGTTAGATGGGTAGTATTCAGGGCGTGAGTTATTTCTGTTACTTGTTGTATATACTCTGAAAAGGTCGCGTGATTGATACCACTATTTTTTAATTCCGCTGTTATGGGCTTTTCCATGCAAAGTGAAACAGTTTGAAATTATCTATCTTTCTAAGAACTATTAATATCTCTGTCACTGATACTGTGTTCTATACTTACCAGGACATTCTATATTATATGGAAACAACATGAGCTGCGTGAATAATGTAAATATCTATGTCTCGTATCGCAATAACCCGCGAGAGAGTTTTTCTATGTAACGTGTGGGAATTGTTTTCTTAATTCACGCATCCCACGAACCAGGTTAGAGATACGGTAGAAACGCACTTGGATAACTCAAAATCGTATAAGCGAATCTGTGATAACCCTCGACACTTGTGGTTGTGGTACAAAACGGGTTAGATCCGTCACGACTTTGAGATTGACGCGTGCGCGTGAGGAAACGTTAAAAAAGCTGAATGTGATGTGTTATATTGTTTTGTATTTTATTTGGTTTTGTAACGCCGTGTGAAATGAAAGTAGCGATTAACCGCTGACTAATACCGTCTACTGTTCGACATGAATCTGCCGAAGTTTTGTCTAGCTGTTATTACTAGCGCTGATCGCTAAATGGATGTTAGTGTTTGTTAATGCGGGTCATTGAATGGGTGACCAAAATTATATTGTCTGTACGGCTTCGGCTTCGGCCCCTTATACCTATATTCTTGCATCCTTAGGTAAGGTATGTGCCCCAGTAATGGGGAGATTAAAGGGCTGATGATAATGATGATAGCCAATGAACAGTCTATACGAAGATTGTTTAGTAGTAATCAACGGCCGACCGTACCTACTAAGCCTCTGCTCCATCGAGCTGTTCTCGCTAACCTGATTAGGCGCAATACAATAAATTTTGACGTCGTCGTCGTACCTACTCCCAATTGCACAATTACGTTATTATTTTTATTTCGTTGTGACACGCCCACGTAATTGTCCCACAGCAAATTAGACGAGTCGTCACAAGAAAACGTGTTCGCCCCAAATTGTTTAATCGCTCACAATTATCACAGTATACCCAGAACAGTAGTTTATCTGCGGCCTGTCGGCGAGTTATTAGCCTACTCTTGCGTTGACGCTAGGGTTGTAAACTAAAGACGCGGATGCGAGCTCGAATGTGCAGGGCCGAATTTGCAATCACCTTGTAGGTACACGCACGATCTCACCGAACGCACGGCCTAGACTACGTCCCCTTATTTCCCCGAATATTTATGTCAATGTGTGCGTCACAGTGTCTGCCTGCCTACACGGCGCCTAGTACGAAAGTACACATTCTAATGGGCAGCGGCCAGATTTTATGAAGACGTATTACTGTTCTGGGTATACTGTGCAATTATTGTCTTGCACAACTTCCGAGTCGAAATGTGAGTGTTTCTTGGAAATGCTCTGAGTAACGCCGCGTCAGCCTGTCTGACTCTTTGTCGATACAAAGCATGGCGCTTAGGGGAAGAGGGAGCAAGAAGAATATAGTATTATTTGCATACTGTTTTAGGTACATATTACATAGGCACATACCATAATGCTGTTGAAGTCTGAGATCACTTCTTTCCACTTGCTAAGTGGTCCTTACATTCTTGTTGCGTTTCATCCAATCTTATTAATGTAATGTAAAGCATGCCCGCCGGTTACATTAATTATACAAATGCAGGTTAACAACTTTTATCGTAAGGCATATACTTATCGTAAAAATAAAAATGTACGAACCAAATGTTTATATTATTTTTACAACATTTGTCGAAAAATTATTAAAATTTGACTATTGTTTACGGGGTGAAAAATTTTATCTCTTATTGTACAAAAATTTACAGCTTCAAAATCTTCTTAATCCTCTTAAAGGCGTACATAGCACTCAATATTAGATGGAATAAAAACAAGACATAATTTTTTTCCCGCAGGAACAAATAGATATAATAATAACTGTGTAAACTACATGCTAATAATCAGTAATGGAGTCGTGAAAATGTTTAATTTGGTGTCAATTACAAGCAAGTTAAGAAAAAGAGAAAAATAATCGTTAAACAGTGTTACAGCTCCTTGTCTATTAGATACAATGGTATCCATCTTGGCACCCGTGCCCCTAAACCGCCTTATGTGTCACACGCAACAGTACCCACTTTGTAAGTAATGATTGCTAAGTAGACATTAGTACAAAATTACAGGCCGAAAAGATACCTTTGGAACATTTACATTGCGACAGTCTGTGCTGTGTGTGTGTTATTTGGAAATTGGTTGGAAACTTTAATAATCAGGTAGGCTCGGCTTTGGTTCTATAGACACAGTCATGAGTTTGGTATAAGGGTTCTTTTCCACTAGAGCTGAGCAAGGATGCGTCGCGAGAGTTTTGTTCTCAATTCTCTACATGATGTCAGCGTTATTAAACCAAATGATAGAAACGACGGACTGTATGTATTTATGACACCGTGAAATTGTAAATACCGTTAGATTATAATCTATCTCGCGAGATTGTGAACCGTAACATACTGCTTACCACTTAACACAGTCATTATAGATGGTTAACACACCTCTATGTACCACTACGGGGATAATATAAAATAGACATGATTACCTAACTTACAAAAAAAAACGAATGCACGAGCGAACAACCATAGATTTTTCGCTAATTTCAGTATTTTAATCGCCCAACACATTAATATTTCCGTATAGAAACTGGGTCTGTGAAATGATGAGGACACTAACTGCCGCACTTAGAGACCACAATTAACTTTAATGAGTATTTAATGTCAAAAATTTTCATTCAAATCTAGACCATAGACCCGGCAAGAATAGCTACTAGTTTTGAATTGTCATTTTTTGACGTTAAGTACTCATTAACGTTATTTGACGTCTCTGAGTGCGGCAGTTAATCTCTTCTCAAATAATAATATTGGATCGTTAATTAGGTAGGTATGTATTTTTTTTTCAGTCTGACGACCGTTGTCTGTCTGTCTGTACATTGAGCAGAGCTTATTGTGTCGACGCATCATCGCTCTGTATCAATACTAATTTAAATACCCCATTATGTTCAGCGGGCCGTGCGACGGTAAACAATGTGTTTCGAGACTCGCCCTAAATTATTGCAACATTTGCAACAAAACAAAAGAAGTCGTATCCTGAAACGCCCGACCGTTCTGTCGAAGGTCAATGCCAAGTGAGACTAATTTGCGACAATTTTGAGCGACCATCGATGTAATTTCTCGTTGACTCAACTAGTGAGCCAGTGGATATGCAATAAGCTTTATTCAGCTAATTATGCTAGCCTGAGAGAGATAAAATAACGTAGAATGTGCCAGCACACTGTCTCACCCAAGGTGTGATGTGTCGTAAAAGTCGTACTAAGGAAGATTGCATTCCAACAACAGCATACTCCCAATCCAAAACCTTGAGCGGTATGTTGTCATTCTAATCGCTTTCTCCGTTCATCGGTCTTCCGTCGTTCTTTTTATCATTTTTTTATTTCATTCATTCAGCACCAGCACCTTTCCTGTGTGATGGATGGTATGAACCAAAAGGGAATGGATGGCTTGTTGACGCCTGTCCGATATGAATGGAGAAGGAAACATACTGCGCCGATCCCAGATAAACTGGGAACAGGGCAGGGAGATGACGATGAAGTGTGTGAAATATTGCCGTTCCATATAAGAATATTATGAACGCTTGACTAACTCACTTGAATGCAAACGACACATTGCCTTCACAGTATTCGCTATACAGTTGCGATCATTCATGTGCGACCAAGATGATATTAAAACCTATAATACCATTCCTAATACACACAAGGTACTTACTTACAGACTACCTACTGACATTGTGAAATAATCCGGTAGTAGGTAACTGTAGTAACAAAGGAGTTTCAATAAAATATTTTTTTCGGACAAGAGGCGAGTGTAAGGCTGCGTTTCCACCTTTGGTGTTTGAGGAGAACCAATAGAATCACTCCATTTTGCATGCTGAGGAAAATGGAGTGATTCTATTGATTCTCCTTAAACACATCCCTCGCGTCGCATCCTCGCACATCTCCGGTGGAAACACAGCCTTACATCTTGGAGCGAAAAAATAGGGGAATCAACAAAACTTAAGTTGGAATAGCGGCATGTGTCGGTTCATCTCAGCTTACCGCTTAGGTAACTAAATAGGCGAGATTTATGTATGACATGTAAAACAAAAACGCATTGAATCAGAATAATTATTTTGAATTTTCGTATTAACGGTAGGTACATACTGCTGTTCCGAGTCATGATCGGGTCTGTTAGTTAAATATTTATAACGATTCGGTAAGGTATACGTTACCAGCGAACGTATAGATAGATGGACGAACGCATGCGCGCTAAACGTAATATGCCGTATCATGTGACTGAATATTAATTTTCAATTTGTGTAGCTCTGATTTCATATTGTGTAGTGGATGGTTATTCGTCAAATTGTGTTGAGATTTTGCTGTTGGTCCTATGGTGAAAGCAGTTTGATGACCTGCACAATTGCTTTAAATATCATACATACACACATACATACATAAATCACGCCTATATTCCCGAAGGGTAGGCAGAGGTGAACTAGCACCCACGTTTCGCCAGTTAGGATTGGTCCCATGTAATAGGTGGCGAGCCTATTGCCATTTATCGGGTACAAAAGTTGCAGTAGGTACATTGCTAGGTGGTATAAGAGAAACGCTGCTGCCCATTCCTCATGACTGATTTATCCTTAGTCGCCTTGTACGACACCCACGGGAGAGATTTGGGGTAGTGACAATTGTATTATACTCTGCCGTCACCACACGGCCGTCTTTATAAATATCACTGCAACTAATTCAAATTCTTTATTGCATGTCACATCCTACCTACCTACCTATCTGAAAATAGCCTGTATAAAAATGGTTTGATTGAATATTTTGATAATACATATATAAATAAAAAGTGTATATAAATTATAAATATAACTATACATAATATATTTTATTTACAAACTTTTCGATATAACCACCATTACTATCGCACGTGGAAAGCATGTTGACTAGAAAGAATTTAGCAAACAAACAGCGACTGATGTTATGTCGTACTTATTTATTCTATGCTAACATACATTAACGTTAACTATTTGTAGATATTGTGCGTACTGACACACAGAAGGCATCTATGTAAACACATTGGCATTGCCCGGGACAGAGCAAACATGTTCTTAATATCATTCAATTTCGTTTGGACTTTCGCTTGGAAAATACTTGTTAAAAGATTGTTTACACATAAATTTACGTTCAGAAAACCTTTTTTTAACCTTATATATTATATTGTAAAAAAAGTATTGGCCGTGTGGTGACGGCAGAGTAGAATACAATTGTCACCACCCCAAATCTCTCCCGTGGGTGTCGTACAAGGCAACTAAGGATAAATCAGTGATGAGGAATGGGCAGCAGCGTTTCTCTTATACCACCTAGCAATAGTACTGCGAGAGACTTTGTGCCCGATAAATGGCAATAGGCTCGCCACCTATTACATGGGATATAACATTATTGGCGAAACGTGGGTGCTAGTTCACCTGTGCCTACCCCTTCGGGGATATAGGCGTGATTTATGTATTTATGTGTGTATAAAAAAAGTAAATACAAAGTGAAACAGGCATTTTAATACAGTATCTTACCACCGGCATTTCACCTACTTCGTCATCAAAGTTCACATCGCATTGTGATGTAGAATTTCTTACATCTGAAAGTAGTTTTTGCAAATACACGAGTAGTAGAGATTAGCAAAAACTGTGCATTACAATATTGTTTGTCTTTAGAATTGTTCAATCAGTATTTTAACTTTAGTCACCTTGTACAACATGCGTGGGAGAGATTGGGGGTGGTGACAGTTGTATTCAGGTCTGTCACATGCTTTAATCGTTATATAAATAATAATAATTCATTGATCATTAAGTTAATAATAATTGAAAATTTATACAATTTCCAAATACCAAATAAATTATGTTTTGTTGTGTTTGTCACATTCACATGTTAGATGCAGTGGAGTGTGAAAGCTAAATAACTCCATATCTGGTGAAATCTCATCAAATACTTTTTGTGCCTATAGATATAACAGTCATTTCAATATAACAGAGTTGTAACAATGTCAATTGCTAGCTACAAATTAATATGTACATTTTTACCGAGTCATGCCTAGTGACGTTTTTGCGCGTTACCTTTCTCTGTATCTTCAGTAGCAATCATTTGCACCTACTTGTCATCTGAATGTCACGCTGCCACTCGAAATGATATCTAAGCTACCAAGTTTTACAGTGCACTTTTGTACAATCGCAAAGTATGGAATTAAAACGTCATGACACGTTAGATTTTATTCCACTGCTACGAGATACTTTTTGTTGATGATTGTGTTGATTAAAGATTTATACATTTTCTATCGAAAGTGTACATAGGTAGGTAGGTGGGTTAGTGCGTGAGCGTGCCGCGTGAAGATCATATCATTTTGAATTAGTTCTACTGAGCTTTGAGAAAAATTTGATTGCCCCGTGAAATTTAAATCGAATAGCTATTACTTAGCTATGTAATGTTATGAATGACAATCCTACGTAATAAATAATCGACTTGCCATCGCCCAAATTACCATTACACTGGGTGTGGTGTAGTGTAGTATTCCACTGTTATATATTTAATAAATGTTAATTTTAAATACTATAATATTTTTCTTACCCAAAGATGAAGAAGGGTTGGTGCCAGGCCTGCGGCATGTCACCTACATTTCGCCTTTTACCACCTGTTCCTCGCTGTTTTAATATGGAACCACACGACATATATTTTAAATAGACAGGTGATGTTAATCTTTCTCTTAGAAGCACACTTTGTTTGATGTACAGTGGCGGAATATTGAAGTAATCTAACGCTCTAGGTAGGCAGAGTCCCTATATTCGCACGGGCAAATAAAGCGCTTACCCACAACCAAATAGGACTCGGAGAGCAGCCATTACGCGATAATTTACGCTTGCCTTTAGATGTCTCGAGGACATGGAGGGTGATGATAGAAAATTACCTCCGCAAAATGCACGGTCATCGACCGAGCAATTTACGTGCGCGCGCTAAAGGCGACCGCAGACATGAGATTTCAAGTCGGCCGACTAAATCGCAGATCGTGCCAATAGTCATAGAAACGTATGGTAGCCCGCACATCTTTGCAACTAAATCGTTCCACTAAAAAGTTGTTCAAATATCGGTCGATAGCTCATTAGAACAGGCTTCTATGCAAGTCCGCAGACTATGCAACTTAGTTGTTAAACTTAATCGCATACCTATCCACATACATAATTACATAAATCACGGCTATATGCATGCAGAGGTGAACTAGCACCCACGTTTCGCCAATTATGTTAGGTCCCATGTAATAGGTGGCGCCTACCTATTGCCATTTATCGGGCACAAAAGTCGCAGTACATTGCCAGGTGGTATAAGAGGAACGCTGCTGGCCATTGCTCATCACTGATTTATCCCTAATCGCATATCTGCGGTCACCCTAAAAGCTCCAATCGGAGGTTGGCTAAGATCGCGCAGAAGTGTTATTTCTACTGCAACAGCCCAAGATGGGGTTATCGACCATAATTTTGTGGTGGCACACGAGATCATGTGCAGCTGGCGTCAATTTCCTTGTAGCGGCACAGAATTAGGGGAAGGCGGCCCAAAGTTGGCATACTGCCTAAAGCAGCTGGTGTTCTCGTATTTGTCATGGATGAATTGAATTAAAAGGGATTGGATGGTTTGGTGGCGTCTGACCGATATAAATGGAAGAGGAAACATACTGCGTCGACCCTAGATAAACTGGGAACAAGGCAGAAAAAGACAACTAAAATTAAATTAAGAAAAATCGTGTTCTAAACCTTTCGTCGAAATTTTGTCTGCAAATCCCCAGAAAATGCCATATGTTCAGTTACTACATTGTTCGTTGGGAACGTACTAGACGTATAGTATTATCGACCACATTATCTTGCTTATTGAACGCAAGGGTGGGAATCAGCCCAGCGTGAGCTAATATGGCGGCGTTTCAACCCTACAGTTTGCATTGTGCGCTAGCAGCCATTGATACGGCTTCATGAATGGGTTCTCTGCTCCCCCCTAGCCCCTCGCATGCGCCCCCTGCCGCCTGCACTCCTTCCAGACGCTAACAATCAACGTTCGCCCACGATTGCACATTAACTCTACGTACTTACCTATGCATCGCGCCATTTTATAGCCGACAAACGAAAGCCTTAATTACTTACGATTTTTCAATAATACCACAATTATCTGTCAATCGCGCAATAAAGTTTTACTATATTTATTATATCTCTGGACGTTGTTTCGCGTGGGCTGCATATAATTGGTGCAATTTCACTTGTTAAGTTAATTTCTTTATTGCGCAATGTGAACTTTCCATTTTAATTACGGTTTGAAGAAGAATTCTTTGATTTGATGTTGCCTAGAAAGGGCTTGTGATTAAATGCGTTAAGAATCGATCGAATTTACCATCAATCAAGTGTGAAGTTATCAAAACTAGATAATTCAGTGTGTAATTAAAAAAAGCAACCGATATTATTATTGGAGGTTTTAATGATCTTTAAACGAAATGAGTTTTCCGCGTTCGACTTTTGACGTTGAGCAAGTTTTTGATGAGATTGTCTATTGTGATTTCGATACCGTACTGTTAAAAACGTTTACTGTAATTCAAGTTATTTTGTATGGCTTGTCGGGAACTAGCCAGAAAGTAAATTGACCACAGATAAATAATTAATATGCTTCTCTCCTCCTTCTCACATTGGATACATTGTTATTTACATTAAAATGTTAGTAAACAAATAAAACAAATATTTCCGTTTCTAATAGAAGTCTCTCGGAATATCATCGTTACTCGGCTGGTTTTCACGCGTTTACACGGCCAATTAAATGCGGTGCATTGCTTACAGACTTCTGACCCAGATAATAACGAGCTGTTTAAATATGTGTACCGCGAAAATTATGCCTCGAATACTTAACTGTTTTGTGGATTGTTCGTTTCGAACAAATGGACCGCTGCGAATCGCACTGTGTGTCGTCCCCGCTTAAAAAACGTGTGTAGCGCAAACGGCTGAAGATGCCGTGAGTAAAATTGAGTTTAGCCGGCTAATGTTAGGTGCAGATTGCTTGACAATGTATTGCCGTGTTCAAACGTTGTTTTTTCATTAATGGTTTGAGATATTATTATATAAAGTAAACTTGTAAAGTACCCAATATCTACTGATCTACTTCTTGCCTTGTTGGTTTAATGAAAATGAAGTTGATGGCCCTATGCATGCTCGGCCTGCGATTGTGTAAACTAAGCAATTTTGGCAGTCATATTTTGTTTGTATCTGAGACTATGACTGTATATTATGCCGATGCGACGGGACGGGAGGCAACCATACAACAGTAGCAAGCCCGATGCGGTGGTCGGCACGGTACATTAACTGATCGTCGGTCGATTAACGGCTGTTAAACACCAATTCTATTCTTTGTTCAACCCAGCCGATTACTGTTATGTTAACTAGAGACGAGGTGTTTTCGAAATCAAAACTTTTGAATAATGGCCAACAGACGGAGATAGGGATCGCGAGGCGCATAAATACGATTACCGGGCAAATATCGCATTTAAATCAATGCAAGATGGGGCATTAATCGATGAGAGAGACCCCTTCCGTTCATTGTTCGTGTGTGCATAGACTTGGCCATTGTTTTTTGAATGGTGTATTTTAGTATGACGTTGATTGGTGTCGGGCATTCGGGTTGGTTCACCTCCGTTTGTTGTGTAACATAGTTTTGCACTTTTCGTCTGATGGGGGGAGGGAGGGCATTATTGTCTATAGCGGACACTGTTGTGCATACCTATATTATAATTTTTTACTCCTTCTCTATTGTTTTTTATTATACTATACACCACACAATTTCGCAGTCTAAATTTATTTAATCACCTGCCCCGTGCAGTTACGTAACTGTTCTCGATTGCAATTATGGAAATTGTTGTTTTTGAAAGAAAAGAAAGATTAAAGGCCGGTTTTTTGATCCGTAGTTAACCAATTGTTAAAATTTCATTCTGATTTCTGATAATCAGTCCGATATTTAACCATCAGTAACAATATCAGACTGATATTTAACCAATAGTAACATTAGTCTGCAGTCATACACAGCCCGTCTCACTAATTATGGTTTAACACAATTGTGCGCCCGCAGAAAGGCTTCTGATATACTTTTCCTTTATAAGGTAGTTAACGGTCACATCGATTGCCCGGATATCTTGGAGCGCTTACATTTTACTATACCACGTAGTGCTAGCCGTGTACAAAATAGAAAAACGTTTTTAACTCCATGTTGTAGGACACGACTCGGTGTGCACTCTCCGTTACATCGCTCTTGTATTTTTTATAATTCCATATGTTCTGTCTTCGATATATTTAATGGTTCTCTTGTCCACGCCAGGCATTGTATTAGAGATGCTATCTCTGAGTGTTCATAGTAGGTTCTTGGCTTGATTGGTATAAGTAAAGATAATATAAAATAATTGATGCTAAGGTTAATCTTATTAAGGCTATTATTATTAATCTAGTATCTACTTCGAGGTAGTTACTTTGTTTTATTTTTATACTGCTTTATTTTCTTTATGCAAGCTGTGCTTACATCTAGTAGGGTAAATCACTGTGTAACGGTATTGTAATTTAACTTAAGTATGTAACTTGATTGTACCCAGTTTTGTGAGCCAAATATAAAAAAAAAAAAAAAAAAAAAAAAAAAAAAAAAATTAGTAATAAAAATTGTTTCTAAAATTAAATAGCAGCCTGATATTTAACGATTAGTAACCATTTTCAACAATTGGTTGAGTTAACTACGGATCAAAAAACCGGTCATTAGTATTTACTATTTTAGTTTCGGGCAGTATGGGTTGCTTTCCTCTAGATATGACATTGAGAGACTATGCGATCAAAAAAGAAATCATTACCCGCACTGGTATTCCCTTCACATACACTATGTATTGTGCTTGGCGCTGGATTTTTTGTCGATCCATATTGTTCCACGATATGGGCATTGCGAGAAAGCACTCAACATTAATTTCTCCATTGCGGAAACAATAGTTCAAACATATTCGTAAAACATTTCCATTAGAAATAGCTCTGTATAAGCATTAGTGGGGAGAAGCTCGACAGCGTAGTGGCTTAGTGCTCTTGGCCTACTATTGCGTAAACTAAGCAATACTCGCTAATCGATGGGTGACCAAAAATATATTATCTCCAGTTCCCCCGTGTTTCGGAAGGCACGTTAACCCGTTGACCTCGGTTGCACCTGCTGTCGTTAATACCGAACAATCCTCACTAGGCCAGCGTGGTCGTATATGGCCCATTGTCTCTGTATTCTTCCATTCATAGGGAAGGCCTGTTAGTTAATCGTTAAGTAGCTCGATCGCATAATCAAACTCTTTAGTTCGCTTAATTTCAATAAGACCGTCTAGCAATGTTTGCGAATAGAAATTAATCTTTATTGTGCTAAACATAAATATTATTATACAGAGAAAGTAATGAAGGGTACATTACTTGAACAAAGGGTCGAAATATCACCTTAAAAAAAGCTCTATTTAACGTTTCAAACTATATTAATTTATAGCACATTTTTTAACTTCCTACATAGTTTTGGGGTTTGCTCGAAAAAAAAATCGCTTCGTGTACACATCACGTACTTTGTATTACAAATGGTCCGTTTGACTTGTAAAACATGCATGCGTAATTAATGAGGGACTAATAATTATAAGCGGTTAAACCCGGCCCTTGGGGGAAATCGTTTTGTTGTATGTTAAAAGATGGTTCTAATGTTTATTTTCTCTTTGCAGGTAAGCGTTTCACCTATACGCGGTTTAGACAAGATTTCGCATTGACAATGTGACGTGAGTATGACAATTGTGTGTAGAGACCTAAGGGTTCAGCGGAAATTATGTAATAATTCATCTGAGGGCCGGTTTTTTGATGCACATTAGGTAACAACAAAACTTTCAAAGTAATTTGCATACGTTGTATTTTGCTCGTTCTAAAATTTAAGTTTGATGACCTAATTTACAAGTGGGGCGTCGGGACTATCATAATCACCAGCCCTTGAAAGCGCCCTACTGCAAATAGGATGAGTTATGTGACAGCAGGCAGCAAAAAAGAGGAAAGGCATAGTTCAAAATATGTGTATGAATATGTCAGCTGTCATGCGTATCATCCTACCAAACCAAACTCGTGGCCAAACTCGTGGCCAGCTTTAACTTCAGATGTTTACCGAAGTAGTTTAGGGTCATCATCATCATCATCACCAGCCTTTTAACGGCCGCACTGCTGGGTCATAGGCCTTCCATGTAGATGGAAAAATATAGACAGAATTAATTGGCCATAACCTATCAAGCTGGCTCAGTGCGGATTGTTGACTCTAGATAATAAATTTTAGGCCACCCATCCAATGACTGGCCTTTGCGAAATTGCTTAATTTCCCCAATCGCAGGCCGAGCGCGTTAAGACACTGCGCTATCGAGCTCCCAGAGTTTAGGGTGTAGTCGGTTAATTTAGATATAATTTCTCAAGACAGATCTCATAAATAAATCAGTACCTATAGAAATTCGATTAGGCACCGCTGTATGGGACAGTAAGTAATCAGCACCAACCCCGGAGCGACAGGCGGGATACATGGCAATGCCTCTCGGCAAACCTACCAACATGTGTCAGCCGTCATTATACCGTGTTATGTATTGCTCCGGCACCGGCGCACTATGTCATGTGGCTTGTACAAATATAGTTCTTACGACAAGGGGATAAGGATGATTGACGTGACGGCAAACGCTTTCACATGCATATCAATGAATAACGTAGGTAGGTACCTATTATTGGCTTTATATTATGTATAAAGCGCGCGCCAGATTTATCACTGGGTCGCCCGAAGTTGTGTTTTATAGACTTCTTTTGTTATTTGCCAAAACTGGTATAAGGTTGTAACTCATAAACGGCTATTAAATTTAATGTTAATAAATTGAGTTGCGCCCCGGGCTAGGATTGGTGAGAGTATGAAAAAGGCTAGGTATTGGAACGTGCGACTTGTTTTCTTCTTTGACGGCAACCTAACGTTACAATTACAATATATTTGAATCGTTCCTAGTGTGACTTGTTTATTCTTTGAGGGGAACCTAACGTATAATTAATCATGTGGATCGTTTTTATTTATGATAAAATGTTAAATAAATAAATGTCTCTTACTGCCGCACTCAGAGACGTTAAATAACGTTAATAAGTACTTAATGTCAAAAAATGATAATTCAAAACTAGTCGCTATTTTTGCCGGGTCTATGGTCTAGATTTAAATGAGATTTTTTGACATTAAGTACTCATTAAAGTTATTTGACCCCACTCTATCATCTAGCCGAAATTAAGCGTAAGCACTTGTGTTATGAATATTAGATATAATAGAAAGGCTTTTTTTTTTATTTACAAATTTTTAGAAGCTTTTCTGACCTATGTTTTTACTTTGAATTTTTCTAACATTGACATAAGGCTTAAATAAAAAAATGCAACAATAATGAAATGGTAGAAAATAATACTCCACAAATATCAATATAAATTCGAATAAATAACGGAAACACTATAAACCGAAATACATTTTCAAATGTGATAGTCCTAATCAATTCAAGAGTTTATTGAAACACACAAGGTTTTCTAATTGGCTGGGCTATTCAGACAGTCGTAAACTTTATATCAATATACTTATATGTATTTTCAGTAGGTACACATCTGGAGGAGGGCTTTCTAATCTCTAAGTAACATGAGGTGTGTGGGCGAAGATTACGAACCTGATATAATGTAAGGGGCTGCGCACGCGCAGACGGCGGTCAGACCTTGCCATTTTGCCGGTGACACTATCTTATTACTAAGGGCATAGGTTGAACTTTGCTTGTCTCTATCCCCATTATGCTTCCACAATTTACGGTGCCAAGCTCAACTAGCTTTTACCCGCGGTTTCGCTCGCGTTGATGTCTTTAGTAAGTGTTCAAAGTCATAATCTTTTACTATAGAATAAATTATCATCCAAAAATTATGTAGAGTTGAATTTTGTGTGTCAAAGAGCTTTAAGTTAATTTTCTAACATAATAACAAAATTGCAGCACACGTCAAATAAGTCTCTTATAGGCAAATGTATCAAAAATACTTTGGGTTATATTACAGTAATTTTCGTAGGGATCTCTTATTAAAAAAAATAGCCTGTATTATTTGCTCATTATGTAGCTTTCTATAGGTGAAAGAATTCTTAAAATCATCTCAGCGGTTTAGGCGTGAAAGTGTAACAAACAAACAAACTTTCGCATTTATTACATTAGTCAGGATGTGTTCGTGTATACGATAACATTTTGTGCCCGATAAATGTCAATAGGCTCGCCACCTATTACATGGGACCTAACATAATTGGCAAAACGTGGGTGCTAATTCACCTCTGCCTACCCCTTTGGGGACATAGGCGTGATTTATGTATGTAGGTATGTTGTTAGTGTAAAATAGCTCGCCTCTGACCGTTTGTGCAGCCCCTAAGGGGCAGCTCAGATAGTGTTGTGCATGACGTTCGCTACCTACTGCCTACGTGGCGTGAGCATTGGTTCTAGTATTATTTATGGCTCCGGGAGAGATATTTATCACTGCGCATCGAATCTCACAACATAGCTTGTGTTATTTCGTTTCTCAGCCAACTCTTATTACGAGCTATTGTGGAGATCAGAGTTCAGACACGGTTATGGATACTGGAGTGATATATTGGCCCCTGTGCTTACGTACTTTACGATGTGCAGTGTGAATAAGCTATTTATATGCTGTTTGAACATTATAAGAAGGTGTTAGAAAAAAATTGTAACAAATAATTGTCCTTATCCCATTTTATTTGAGGTTGGTGATTGTGTTTTTTCTTCTATTCACTCTAGTCAACTCCCATCTCCTCATTTACTCCATTTATATTAATTTAATTTCTCTCTCTCCATCTCTTCGGCAGTCTTTGTCTTGCTCTTCAATATTCCATGTTCATCATTCCTTTAGTCACACGCATTTTGATTCTTTTCATAGCATGTCCAAACTATAACAAAGAGTTACAAAGAGTTATGGACATGTTATATGAAGATGTCTAGATGCTGGATTCAAACCCCCACCTTACGCAATGCGGGCAGCTGCCTAAATCGGGATATAATTGAACTGCCGATTTTTTAAATTATTTTGATGTAGATTTCAACCAAGGGGAATTACATCTCGATTCGATTTCGAATCTTCATTGAACGAATTTGCCAATCCTTTAAACTCAAAACAAATACAAGAACAATACTTACTCATTGATGCTTTTCCGAAACCCATTGATAAAAGAAAGTCACGTGCGGTTTTCGACGTCATATTTGAATGGAACATAATAGAATGATTTACATCAGAAACACGTTATAATGAGCCACTGGCATAACTGCTCCATACAAAATTGACACACACGTGGATCGTAAGTCCAGTTAAGGATATCAAGAGCGACGTGCCATCGGATACGCGCGGGCCATACTTACACCGTAAGGCCGAGTTCACATGATCGTAAGGCACCGCACGTTAAACTCGGAGCGCTATAAAAATATCCTGCCTCCGTAGCACGGGACGTAGACGAAATCTTCTCGGGGAAAAGAAATTATCCTCTCGCTCTAACTCGCCCTAAATACCAAGACAAAACTCTGTCAAGTGATGTAGAGAGATTTTGTCCACGTCCCGTGCTAGGCCTACACTACACTACAGGAAGGCTCGCTTCATAATGCAGTGTTGATCCCGACATTAAAGTCGTGTATGGAAGAAAGCATGAAAGTAGAATAAATGTGATAGAAATTAGGTCGGGCGTTGAGGAGCTTAGCTGGGGTAAGAATGAGCGTTGGATTGTACAATTAAGTGATAAGAGAAAGGTGTGGTTTAAAAGAAGACTACGATAAGAATTTAGAAAGGTCTCGCAAGGGCTTGTCACTTTTAAAAATGATTAGTGAAAGGAGCTGATGACACAAAGGGTTTATACATTATGTCAAAAGTGGGTAGAGATTGTGAAATAGAAGGTTTTTGCGCATATTTGGTAACTAAATTAAAGGCTGTTAGAAAAGGCCAAGTGAAGAGTGTCTGAAGGCGATATGCATATAAGAGGACGTGTGATTAGAAGAAGCGAAGGAAGTGCGTGGATCGTACTAAGTGCAAAGAATGGATCTTCTCAGCCTACCTGTGTGGGAGAAAGACGTGATTACAATTATTCATGTATGTAACCACCCCACACACAACTGTATCGCACTCCGAGTCACTCGGGCAATGCCTCGCAGTCGTGTGAACTAAGCCTTATCGGCTGTATCGCTATCGCATTATAGACATAATAATGCCCCGTTTAGTATGCAGGCAGATGTTGATTTTGATACAACCTCATTTCTGAATAATAAGTGGGCAACATCGCGTACAACAATCGACGTGTCATAACTGGGCGGTGTTATGGTACGAATGTGTAATTATAGTGTCATACTAAATTGCCGTTTCCTATTGGCATACAAAAATCAAAATGTAACGGTGTCCATTTAATACAGTCACTATGGTGAGGCTAAATAGTTCTTTCTCCGGCCAACTTTCGTCCTAAACGAGGTTGACATAAGTGCGATGTCCAGTGGCAGAATTTGAGTTGATGCCAACGTTGTTTACTGTGATGTGTTGGTGGCTGTACCACGTGATTGTATTGCCACTGTCCAATAAGCAATGACATATTTGCACTATCTGAAAAAATATACCTAAGTAGGATCATTTTGGGATTGCATTAAGGAGTTCAGTATTCATCTCGTTCGATCCTCTGGGTATCATCACATTTGATGTAATCTATTAGTTACCCTATTGGTTAGCAACTTAATTTAGATCCCTTTTTTACGATACGGTTACAGATCATGAATTTAACCAATTGAATATGATATGTTTAAAAGCGTGATTTCAGTTTTCTCGGTTAGTGAAATTTTCAAGATATGTTTGCGACATGTTCGCATCATTAGCGAGTGAATCAACGCATGGTTTCCTCGCTCCCTGATAAATCATTGGCCTTATGCCCGCTGTTGGTGATTATTAAGCGAATGTAATTTGCTTGCTAGCAGTGTTGATGTACGACTGTTTAGATGAATAATACATATGCAGTACTTGCTTCCCAGGGAACGATAAATCTTAATGTATTTGCATCAATTGACGGGAAATTTTATTAACTGTTCGCAGCGACATTTGTATAATTAAACGAGTTGTTTCTTTGCCTCCTCTGGGAGTTTATTTGCGGTATTGGTTATTGTAATTTGACATAATTATTTGTGCTCATTACTTGGATATTATGGTTGCGATGACTTGGACGTTGTGCTACAGAAATGTGTAGTGTATTTTCTGATATTAACTCATTTACGACTAGCTTAATGCTTACATGCTTAAACCGTCTTTAATATACATCCTCCGTGGTCTAGTGGTTCGGCCACCGGAATTAATATCCAGAGGTCCCGGGTTCGATCCCCAGGGAGGGACAAATTTGTACTCGGTTGGGTTGGTGGTAGGACTTCTTTCAAGTCCGCCTGGCTAGCTACCACCATCTTATCAAAATCTGTCGCCATAACAACCTGCTTAGCAAGGGGAAGGCCTAGGCGGATCCTTCTTAATCAAATTGAAAGTCTATTAAAAATGGCCAGGTCAAGAGTACCCGAAACCGACTGTCATGTATAAAGAGATTGATGAGATTGGATGAAGCAAAAGAAGTATGAATCGTAGCAAGTGAAAAGAAGTGATCTCTGCCTATCCCTTTGGGAGAAAGCCGTGGCATATGTATGTATTTATGTACTTTATTAGTTGTTATTTGTTACAGACACCGTTCTGTCCCTAACCTAACTAATTTTTTCATTTACCTAGGAATATTGATCTATTATTATGTATTTGTAATAGAATATCACCGAGGTGAACGCAGCGCAATAATCTAACAAAATTCGTCTGTTGAGATATTGATTAGAAAACGTGTCAGTCATTCCACGCTAGTTTCATAAGGAAATTGTTATGTTTCATAAAGCCGGCCACCCGTGCCGTATGACTGACAGTACTGAGAAAGTATTTGAATAATTCACTAGCTAGGAGATTATACGAAAGTGCCATTATATGAGTGTTACAAGTAAATGTATGATATGTAACGAAAAGAAAGTGGAAACTGAGACATTTCAGAGATTAGTTTTACATCGACTTGGCTTGGGAGCTGGTACAGTCGACAGTTTTATTTTTAATAAGTGTTTAATGTTTAGGTAAACAAATTGATCACAAACGCTGATCATTTGATTTGGTAACCAGTAATGTAACAAAGAACAATAGGTTGGAAAAAGTTGAAAAATTGTGATTTGTAATAACCCATTCTTCCACCTATAGGGATGTAGCATACTACAGTGGTGGTGACGTTAGAGGGATGGTGATGATGATGATGAAGCAAACGTATTGAGTGTGCAAATATATGAAAGTTACAGAGATGTGATGACTATAGAGCATATCAATTTTAGTAGAATTTAAACTATTTACTTCAATTTGACCTTGTAGTAAAAAAAATGATACATCTATTTTCTTCAATTTGAACTTTTAATAAACAAATGAAACTTAATTTCGATTGTTCGATATACCTACAGTTAGTGGTCAAATAACGTTAATGAGTACTTAATGTCAAAAAATGACGATTCAAAACTAGTCTCTATTCTTGCCGGGTCTATGGTCTTAATTTGAATGAAAATTTTTGACATTAAATACTCATTAAAGTTAATTGACGTCTCTGAGTGCGGCAGATAATGTCTTAACTTTTATAGCAAAAGTTATCAAATGTCATGGAAACAGTTATCCGTGTCAAAAGTATCAATTCAAAATGAAAATTGATCACTCCAAGTCTCTAAGA
This sequence comes from Cataclysta lemnata, assembly GCA_963931975.1. Taxonomy (NCBI): domain Eukaryota; kingdom Metazoa; phylum Arthropoda; class Insecta; order Lepidoptera; family Crambidae; genus Cataclysta; species Cataclysta lemnata. The sequence continues at coordinate 5,464,452 of OZ008358.1, read as the reverse complement.
GCACATAAATAATAACGTTACGATCGTAAATTGTATCTTTTATACGCAGCGCAGCTTGGTAGGTATAATGTAAGATCATTGTTCACGAACATTAATATGGAATAGTTTTTTGAACGTTTATACACCGTGAAGTTTGTCACCGCGTGGTGACGGCAGAGTAGAATACAATTGTAACCACCCCAAATCTCTCCCGTTGGTGTCGTACAAGGCGACTAAAGATAAATCAGTGATGACGAATGGGCAGCAGCGTTCCTCATATACCACCTAGCAATGTACTGCGACTTTTGTGCCCGATAGGCTCGCCACCTATTACATGGGATCTAACATAATTGGCGAAACGTGGGTGCTAGTTCACCTCTGCCTTCGGGGATATAGGTGTGATTTATGTACGTATGTAAGTTTTAATTGGCCGATATAGTATCGGATATAGGGGTAATTAGTTTTCCTAGTTATACTGCGATGACCGTACCCCATAGATGGCAATAGGCTCGCTCTCTATTACGTGAGGTTTCTTCGTTGGTTAGATTGGGTTAGAGTGGTAAACTTCTTAATTCCTACATTGCTCCCAGTTTATGGGGTCATGTATGTTTCCTCTTATTAATATCGGTCAGAGTTCATCAAGCTATCCACTCCCTTTTGATTCATATCATCCATCATCCGGAAAGGTACTACTGCTAGCGATGAATGAATGTATAGAAAAAGACAATCTCGAGGGACCGATGAACGGACAGAGTGGTTGAGATGACAAGATTCCAATCCATACTGCTCAACGTTTTGGCTTTGTTAGAATAAAAAGAGAATTGTGCTTAGAAAAAGTTCGAAAAATTATAGCCCGGATTGGAGAGGACGCGGGTTTCAATCCCAAAAAACAAGACTATAATTTTTCGTACATTTTCGAACAAAAATTTTCTTTGTCCAAATTTTTCGAAAATTTATTAATGTTTAAATTAAAATCAAAATACCTAATAATTTGTGGTGTGGAGAACAATAAAATGTAGCCCGTTAATCCTTAAACGGTCAAGTGTCATTTCTCCTGCACACACATAACACTTTTGCATCAAACGAACGAACGAATGAACGGATAGCACTTTCTAGCGGTTAAATAACTGGGCCTACGGGGAATGTGAGCCTCGTGGGCTGTTAGCAGCCGTGTCCAATATTAATAAAGACCGCCATCATGAATTGAGTCACGTAACAAATGCATCCTTTACAAGGACCAACGGCATTTGTGCCCGTTTCAGTGCAAACAGGGCTGTCGCTCATATTTGGCGCGGCGTTTGGTAGTTTTCACTTGCCACACTACGTATGCCACACTGCATCTGCAGTCGTTAAAACCCACCAACACGCACTAGGCCAGCTTGGTGGATTATGGCCCAATTTTATATTCTTCAATCCACGGAGAAGGCCCGTGCCCCAGCAGTGGGGACATAAAAGGGCTGGTGATGATGATGATGATGACACGTATGTGCGCATGGCAGACAAAAATACTGATGTCAACACAATGGTATCGCCAGATACCACTGCTTCTCTCGTAGGTGTCGTACAAGGCGACTACGAAAATATAACGGGGATTGGGCAGTAGCGTTCTTGGTGCACCGTGATTGGTTTCCGGTAAATGGCAATAGGCTCGCCGCCTATTATATGGGACCTGAAATAAGCTGGCAGCACTTAATTTATGTATGTATGTAATTATACCAGAACGCTGCTGCCCATTGCTCACCACCGTTTAAACCCTTACAAACGCAATAATAAAAAAAAAATAAACTAACTATTTAAGCGCGTCTAAACTTCTGCAGCGAAGCAGCTAAGTTAACAAGACAACTCTGAAATGAGATGTCGTTTCGATTCCGTCGCGCATTACCCCTATACGACGCGTGACAACTTGTAGTTGTATAATGGTTATGATGATGGCCCGTCAAACCGCGTACGCCGCTTTCCGCATTAAATGTCTACTACTTACGTGTTAACGCTCTTATTGAAATCACGACGGCGACGAAAGTGTCTTCTGATGCACAAGACGCTGAAAGATAAGAGAATTTGCGTTCGAAAGAAGTTCGATTTCCCGTAGGGTTTTTCGATTTCCCGGGAAGTTCTGTGTCCGAACAGTGGGGCTATTAAAAAGCCGGTAATAATTCTCATTCATGATCTAAAATGCACTGATTAAAAATAACGTGTCTTTATTTATTTAATGTATGAAGATAAGTTTTCCGTGTTCACTCACTGCGGGACTCATTCTTGGGTGTTAAGAGACTAGTGTCCTTCATCGCGAACTAATTTTTCGTTAGTTTTTCTTACTTTTTTTCTGAGTTTTTATGACAACCGGCTTGGTCGAATGCTCGGATCGCTGGGTATTGGCCAAGAGGTCCCGGGTTCGAATCTTGTGTCTAAAAAAAAGTGTAAGAAAATAGTTTATATGGTTTATAGGTAAGGTAATGTACTTGTGCCGTGTGGTGACGGCAGAGTAGAATACAATTGTCACCACCCCAAATCTCTCCCGTGGGTGTCGTACAAGGCGACTAAGGATAAATCAGTGATGAGGAATGGGCAGCAGCGTTCCTCTTATACCTACCACCTAGCAAAGTACTGCGACTTTTGTGCCCGATAAATGGCAATAGGCTCGCCACCTATTATTATTACTATTACATGGGACCTAACATAATTGGCGAAACGCGGGTGCTTGTTCACCTCTGCCTACCCCTTCGGGGATATAGGCGTGATTTATGTATGTATGTATGTAATGTACTTGTGTTGACAGTGACACAGAGATGTTGGAGGACGCAGGTAATTTTCTACTATGTTGTGTTGTGCAATAGTGCGTTCACCTGTGCGTCCGTCGTTCATTTCAAAACAAGAGCTTTGTTATTCCCCCTCTTCGGTTTTAGTCCATTGAATATTTTATATTCGACCCATCCCTATTGACGGGAGTTTTGGATGGGCCTTTTACAGGTGCGCGGGGAGTTTTTGTGGCATTGACCGGTAATTACGGGTTAGAGCCACTGTTGTACAAGCGACAACACGTAACCATGACGCAAATAATATACTAAAGAGTCGCATAGAGAAACGGAACACCTGTCTTCCTCAATCCTGCGTGCGTAGGCTACGTAAACCATATTTTTCAAAATTATTCTGACCTCTTTGTCTTATTTTTTACATTTTTTTTTATATAGCCGTGTGGTGACGGTTGAGGAGAATACAATTGTCACCACCCCCTTTAGTTAGACAGCGATGAGCGCTGACTGCAGTAATTGCGGACCTAAAATAATTGTAAGATTTGTGATCAATACAATTTATTTTAAAAACGGATAATTATGCCGGCCTGAATAACCGCTCTCTTCAGAGGACATGTGACATTTAAAATCTCCATTTGTTTCCTTGGCTGTGTGGAAAATATTACATACACCAGACTAGCCGCTTCAAGCACCCTGTTCCCCTACCTCTAGCTAGTCAGTCTGGAGTCAATAACGACATACTAATTTGTCGCTGATGGTCTGAACTGTAAACTACGTTTAATGGTCACCGGTTTACAACACAGCGTTAAAGTGTAGTTGACAATTTACAAACATTGTAAATTGTCAACTTAATTAAACCACTCCGTATCTCACGGTAAAGATCGATTTAGTTTTGCCGAGTGATTCATCGCGTATTATCCTCGGATGACGGGAAACAGACGTCGTAGGGAAGCTGTAGAACGACGCGTGGAATAATAATTCTTGGATTTAAATACCTGTAGGTGTTAGCAATCTTTAAGCCCCGCGGTGACAGCAGAATATGCTGAGCTGGGACCGTACGAGATAAGTAATCAGCGTGGTCGATATTTTTATTTGTTTTGTTGTCATAATAAACGTTTTTTTTTTAATTTATGTTTCCACAGACCTCTTTTAAATCCTTTATGTGAACTAGGAGAGACTATCATGACCAATTTTAGGAAAGTATTTTGTGAATCGAATACAAGAAACTTTTTCATGAATCGGAAAGTTGGAGGGGAAAAATCGGTTAGCAGCCTCTTGCGACTCACACGGTATGAATTCGGCACTCATGATGAATGCTGTATTTTATTTTACTGCCAAAACGCACCATAAATATCTTCACCAGCCCTTTTAATGTCCCCACTGCTGGGGCACGGGCCTTCCCTATGAATGGAAAAATATAGGGAAATTGACTGACCCAGTGTGGGTTTGTTGTTGTTACGACTGCAGATGCATCCGGGACCAACGGCTTAGAGTGCCTTCGGAACTCGAGATAACAAATTTTTGATCGCCCATCCAATGACCGGCCTTAGCGACAGTTTACGCAATCGCAGGCCAAGCGCGCTATGCCATTGCGCTAGCGAGCTCCGGAAACTGGCTACCTATACCAAATCTAATTGGATCTTTTAATAATCCTTGTGTAAATATAGCATCATCGCATCAGCATCTTCAGACGTAGGTAGGTACTCTACTGCGCAGGCGCGGTACTCTGAGACAAAGCGAGGTATAATTTTCAAATTATCAAGTAAACGGATAAGCGCCGGCTTTCGGCATTGCGTGCGGAACGGCAATGCGCCGGCGCCGGCCAACATCGATACATAAATTGAATCGCATGATTCGATCCGATCACTGTGATTACATCGAAAGACTCTTGGCTATGGTCGGTAGTCTAAACCCATCGTGGTTATTGTTGTTTGGTTACCGAAACTATGGGCAAGGTGGTGTTGTGAAATTTTATCGATTTTAGTGGTCGTATCGATTAGTTTTGAGAAGTGGTCGTTTTTCAAAGTGGTATTAGTAATATATATATAAAAGATAATCATCTCCCTAAAATAACACAAGTCGACTTTATTGATAATTAAAACCATCACAATTTTACTTTTTAAAACGTACTAATTAATAATAACTTTGACAATATCAACATCGAAGTGACTCCAAACGGCTTTACTGAGGTGGAATTATATCGATTTGTCGTATAGTTAATTATTGGCATCGATTCGATCTAATCTAATCGATTATCTTTATGGAGTACAGCAAACTTACTCATATAGCTTAATAATATCAAGCCAAACAGAATTGCTTTAACATGAATGAATTAAAAAATACTAAATTTGTATATTGAAAAACCTAATGATATCTGTACTATAATAATAGGTACTGTCTCAAGTTACCATATACAAAACCGGCTCAGTTGGAGTTTAAAATTTCTGATAATCATTTATTTTTCCCGCACGCCGCATCCCCTGTCTGACACTTGCGCAACAAACCGCTGAAGTAAACCGTTTACGGGCAGCCGACACCGAATTAGAACCACCACGAGCCGAACGAACACAAAACATTTGTCAAACAACAAATGTTGCTGTCAGTCAGATGGAATCTTCCAGAAGGGAGATCCCAAAATAGTAATGGCCTGAAGCAAAACAAATGAGACGCGACGACGTGGCAATCGCGTGTCTATCGATGTGAACCACCCGAGGGCCAATTAGGAGAGTGGACTATCTGCGCCTGCGCCGGCCTCTCCCATTACAAGTCCCCGAGATCAAACCCTGTATACATTAACACTTGCGATAGCTGCCACTGATGTGATCGATAGGGGAGCTCGGACAGTTGAGTGGCAAGCTTTGATTAGGAAAGCTGCGGTTGCAAGTTTATCAGTTTTGTCATTTTCAAGATTTGCATCTGTCGATTGTTTCGAATCAGTTTTTTTTTTATATTCTACTCCGTTCTTTGTACTTGATAGCACTTTTCAAGCATTCAATCCCCGCAGTGCTCGTAACTATGCAAATATAAACATAACATTGATCATTCAAGTTGCCAGTAAGTGGGCACTTACTTGCTTATAATATTGAAAATTCATAGTCACTTAAGTCAATAAAAGCCTTTGATTGACCCTGTTCTGTTTTGTGTGAGCTTTATGAACATAAATAAACGCAGGACGTGATCGCACATAAACGGGCCCAAAACTGTTTAGCTTTTAAGCACTAGTGAAAGGCTTTGTTTGGACCATTTTTTGCAAGAGGATGAGGGTTGAAATAATTGCCATAGATACCTACTGCGAAAATGTTCACTCACTCTTGTTGTAAACATAATTAATAAAAGTTAATTCACGAACCTGAGGGCCTAGCCAAGTGGCTTTTCTATGCGAACGCATAGAATACAAAGGTATGAAAGTGACGTTTTGTTTTCTCTGTAATACGTCAGTTTCATACATTTAATTTATATGCGTTCGAATAGATTGGACCTTGGCTAACGCCACAGATCGAGTAAGTGTTGCTACTGCCAATTTCTCTGGCTTTCATTGTGAAACTGTGACCGCTCGGCTGGCGCACACCGATGATAAATAAGCGAGGAGTCATGAACGCGCCGTCGACCGACCAGCTGACGGGTGTGATACCTGACTTCGAAAAGTGTAACACCGAATACCGTGTCCCCGTAAGTTTACTAATATGAATAACTTAACAACGAATGCACGCCACCACGAAAAAAGTTGTTCGTTGATTCTTATACTAACCTAAGCTAACCAACCTACTAACCGATGTCGGTAAATAGTAACATTCACAACAATTTCGTGGTGGCTTGCATTGGTTGTTATGTGATTCTTATTAGTAAACTTACGGTTGGTTGGTACTATACTCAAAGAGGGTTGGTGTCAAGGCAGGCGGCCGGCTATAAAACCTAAGTCAAAACCTTTAGCAGTATGGATTGGAATGTTGTCATTCCAATCACTCTCTCTGTTCATCGGTCTCTCGACATGGTCCATGGTCTTTTCTATACATTCATTCATCACTAGCACCTTTACGGTGTGATGGATGATATGAATCAAAAGGGAGTGGATGACTTGATGACGTCTGACCGATATGAATGGAAGAGGAAACATACTGCGCCGACCCCAGATAGACTGGGAACAGGGCAGGGAGAAGAAGAAACTTACGGGGACGTGGTGTTCGGTGTTACACTTTTCGAAGTCGGGTATCTCACCGTCTGCTGCTGACAGGAACGCGGCGTTCGCTCCGAGATACCGCGAGGAGAGCGGCGGACCGCGAAGACGTCGTGTTATCGTGATCGGTCGCTCGACTCGCTTATTGGCAATCACGCGCCGCCATTAGACCAGCCTCTAATAAAGATATAAATTACGAAAAGTTAATTAAAACGCTTATCTGTACCGGTGGCGACACGCCCGCGATCTGAACCACCACGATTATTGTGTGGATATTGAACGATTTATAGGGGAAAGGTGCGCAAACATCAGATAGGTACTGTTGATTGATTACAGGACAACTATTCAGGGCTGCTTTTCTTATCTTCTGCGACTATACCACCTTTATAACTTCACTCGGGGGCGATATTTGCAATTCAGTATTCCGCAAACACCGATTGTATGCTAATCGTTTTGCAGTTTGAGCATTTTGTTGGGTTTTCGACTTCAAAATGTTATGAAACTCCACAGCAAATGTTGCCCAATTGGATTTCCATAGTCACGGAAATGCGCTCACACAATAACTGTCACCGCCTTCCGCCGTCGCGTACAATATGACACGGCGAGGTGGCGTGATGCGCGCACGCAAATGGACGTGATTCTCACGGGACCCACTCAAAGTGCAAGCCTATTACGCCAGGGGACCAATGCCAATGGCCTTATAGAAGAAGATACCTATGTGTAACTGGTTCGTGAATCGCTATTTTCGCGGCTCGCAATAATTTCACTTTCGCACGATCCCCAGATAACGTGCCAAATAAGGGAACCCGACTGGGACCTTTAACGAATGCGTGTGGTGAGCAAACGTAGGTAACAGTGTCAGCTGTAGGACTGTTGTGATTCAACCACAAAATTGTGTCCGAAATCTTCCAAGAATATAAAATTATGTAGGTATCGATCGAGTTGCAACAGTATGGCTAATTGTCATGGATCCATTGTGCTTCGTTGATCAGCCCAGTGTTGATGCAACAAGGTGAAAGGAACCAAGGGATGCTTGCACAAGTAGGGCTCCGCTACAATTTGATCTCTTCACAGGCCGCGTAACAATACTATGAATATTTCAACGGTGAGCCAATTGATTTGCATCGGACACTGCAATTTCCTTATAGTCGGACCGCTCAAACCGAGCAGTTATCTATTCAAAAGTAGCACCGCGAAACAGAGGATCTAAATTAAAGATCTTCCCATTTGAAATATTTATATAACTCGCAGGCGCCAAAGAGAAAAGAGGCCAACGCTGACGTGATAATATCAACTGATTTTTAGAATTAAGCTTAATTAGATATTAAAGGCTTGCTTGAGAACAATGAAAGTGACAAAGACTTGGCTAGAGAAACAAAATCCAAAGTCTGTCTGGGCTTAAATTGAGCCGTTGTAAAAGAGATCGCCGGTGAAATGTTGTTGACATCTCGCGAATTGATCAGTTTCATCGACTGACAGTTGGTCATTACTTATCTGTTAGCGAGCAGGGAGGACAGTGTTGATTTATGACGTCCAGCTGTGAAAATCTTTTTGTGCAGCAGTCGCTTTCGTCCATTGTAAAGTGTAATTACCGTGAACAATAAACGCCGAGAACTTACATTTTGTAAGTTTCCGACGAATTCCTTTTTAGATACAAACTCTAGCGACTTGTATATTTTTATTTTAGAAAACTTATTCAGGTAGTAAACAAAGAAATGGTTCAAAATCACAAAATCTTACTAATTCCTTCACTTGTTAGCTTGTAGCAATTTATCTTCATCATTAGTGTGGTGTTTATGTTGCGTCAGTGCATTATTCGATTCAATTGTAGCGATAATTCTAATGTGAAACGGAATCGAGTGTGAAATTTCTACAGTTGGCTGTGAGACGTTGATTATCTCAAGAACCCATATGACCATTATCTTCAATCAAGCCAATAGCGTAATTGCAGTTTCTCATAGAGTTCTGTGGTCACGTTCGGGATTATTGTTCATGATCTTATATCGACTTGCTTCCGTCATCTTTTATATCTGAAATAACTTACAAAGTTATTCGTTATGGCTTCACGGCCTTTCACTGGAAGTGCAATTAAAGTGAAGCATAATGTTTATCTTTGCAACATTATAATTTTATTATTGTTGCCGTATAAACCGTCGGTGGTCTAATTGAATTTCTATTTTTGTAATTGCATATTTGAATGTGGAAAAGAAAATGTTTCTATGCGACCGCGTACGAGATATCTCTGTAACATTACCGTGATCACAAAAGTCGGGCAATTATTCTGAAGATAGAATTTTATTAAAAAGAAATGTCGAATTCGTGAGTGCGCTTCGAATCTTACAATCTCTTAACTGCTGGTTGTTGGTAAAGTGTGTGACGGGATGACAGTGAATTAACGGATGAATTGCACAATCTAAATGATTGAGACGTGGATTCGTTTTAACGGAACGGAATTAATATACGCGGGGTCTTGGTTCATCGAGAGGTTCTCTTGAATGGCTTCAGTTTGTATTGGAAAATACCTAGTGGATTGCATTGTTGTAGGTATGTGAAAGCCGAACTTTTTGGAGGTCGCCGGGTTACCTGTCAAAGGTTTTTTATTTCAAATACTTACTTCAAGTCGAGGTATAGTTCCGTCAGTTTTTTGCTCGTTCAATGAATCAACACATTTATTAGAATCTGTAGAAAGTTTGGCGGTAAGAGGTTTAGGGAGAATATACTTTAAACAACGCATTCAATATAACACACTTATTGTGATGTGATGATTAATTTTATTTTATTCAGCGATGAATAATGGGCAACTGCCTTCCTTATATATCACCTAGTAATATAATGCGATTAATATGCCCAATACATGGCAATAGGTTAGCCCCCTAATAGAATATGGGACCTAACATAACTGTCGAAACGTGGACGTAGTAATTCACCTCTGCCTACCCCTTGGGGGACATATAGGCGTGATTTATGTATGTATGTAAAGAATTTATTGTCCGGGAATATTGTAGAAACGTACGTAGGTAGGTACTTCTGGCTACACGACGTATAAACAAAGAGGCGCGTGCTCAAAATAACAACTTGTTTGATCGTGTCTTCCGAAATATGTTGTATATTATTCCGTCGTCCGTAAAAGGCAAATAGTTTCGGAGCGGAAGAGTGAGCTGAAGCCATATGTGCTCCCGTGGCTGGCGGGGTCAATGACACGGACGGGAATAGACAGGGAACTAGACGTTACAGGTCTAATTATAGTAACGACAGGACAGCGTTTGCCGATTATAATAAGCTCTATACATAGATTTCCATAAGATTGTAATTTTAGGTCTATAATAGGTTACTTACCATTTATATAGGCATACTTACGGCATACGAATGCGTAAACTAGGCAATGTTCGCCGTGACGTAGGTATATCTCCCCCCGGGAGATGTCGTCCCCCCACGGGGGACGCCTTCTGTGGAGAAATCCTCTCAGGGAGTGCTCGGCTGCAAAGCTTGAGGACAAGGTCTTCGCTTTCCCCAAAAAACTCAGTAAATGCCGTAAAGGCCTCTAGGTAAACAGCATAGGTCCTTAATAAAAGGAATGGGTATGCCTGTGCCTCTCAGAGAAATATCTTAGTTCTCTATAGAACTAAGAGATTTCTGGGCCGGGGTCGTCAATATTGCTCTACTGTACAGTCAAAGATGGCAATAGGCCCGCTCCCTATTACTGTTCGGGTATCTATACGTGATTTAGTTTAGATGTAAATTTTTAGACTGCTCGAAATACTCTCCCTTGTCTGTATGATCATGTCAAGTTTAAAATTATGAGGGAGATGGTAATCTAGTTTAAAAAACTCAAACTTGTTGAGAAACTATCGGGTTGCTATAGCAAAAACGTAATTCGATTCTAAAACTTATCAACAAAATTGGTGTAACAACAAGTCTTTGTTTTTTTTTTTGCTCTCGTACAACTCGGTTACGGTTTACGTAATAGTGCGTAAAGTGAAAATTGAAATCGTGTTGTCCGTGATTGATCGCCGCACAATGTAATTCAATCTAGTGATGTAATGAACAACGAATTTGTTTTATTCTGTATACAGTCAAATGTCAGTGAACACTTTCTATGTTGAGTTGAGCGGCGAAAACTTGCGTAATTTATTGAGGAAAACGTGAAACGACCGGAACCATTTTTAGTTTCAGCCGTTTTTTAGAAGATGCCAAATTCAGATTGAATATTACAGCTGAGGAGGAGCTCGCTAGTGCAGTGGCACAGCGCGCTTGGCCTGCGATTGCGTAAACTAAGCAATTTCGCTAAGGCCGGTCATTGGATGGGTGACCAAAAATTTATTATCTCGAGTTACCCCGTGCTTCGGAAGGCACGTTAAGCCGTTGGTCCCGGCTGCATCTGCAGTCGTTAGCACCCACCAACCGCACTGGGCCAGCGTGGTGAGTTATGGCCCAATCTCCCTATATTCTTCCATCCATAGGGAAGGCCCGTGCCCCAGCAGTGGGGACATTAAAGGGCTGGTGATGATGATGATGATTACAGCTAAATACCTAATTCATGTTTTCAATTAATTAATACATTCATATATTGTGATTTAGTTTTTATTTGAACATTATAAAAATGTTATGAAAAATATAACTAAGAAAAAATTTGCGGAAAAATTTCGAAATAGGTATTATTGGTCCTGTTTGATCGAGTGGTATATATATATCAAAAATTTTAAAGAGTTAATAATAAAATTGAATTCTCCATACAAATAGTTCGATCAGAAAAACAAACTTTATGAAAAATTTTAAAAATATTTTTACAATTTTGAATTTTTAATATCACCATAGTACTTATATGACTATCAGTGGCGGAGCGTCCATATAACCCGATTCCCAACAGCCGTACCAAACGAGCGAGCATAAAAAAATCATTACCATTTTATAAGCAAATAAAAAAAATCCATCAATATAATCTTATCATAACAGTATTAAACGCGCGCGAAACAATATGCAACACAGGTACATACAATTCGCTCCCGCTCTCTAGATTCCTTCAACTAACTCGCTAAACATCGAGTTATGGACGCCTGCTATACAGCGCCTGCACGCACACAGACAAGCGTAGTCTTGTCAGGCGCACGCAACGCGAAATAGTACCTAAAGTTTGCCTACAAGCCGGCATCAAGCCGGCATTTCGGCAGCCTACGCGCTTATGCATCGATACACTACGACACACGCACACATTAGTAATAAACTCCCACGAAAACAAGTTCCGTCAAAAGTAAATATTTTAGATCTTATTGCAATAGCCATAAAAGCGGAATTTCTTTTGTGAACTGCACTCTATATCGCGGTCGTGCGCCGCTCCTGCAAGCCGCTCCGGACCGGGTTGAATCGTCTTTCTGGCTGTATAAAACAAAGCACAAGCACGCAAAAGTGGCAACGTAGTTCTCCGCTTCGTCACTAGATGGCGTTGAACAGTTGTAGCCGTGTCCTAGCAGGCGGTGTTAAAAGTTAATGCTTAAACCATAAGAGGCTTCATATAGTTGTGGCTTGCCTAACTTGTTCTTTCACGCCACGCCACTGATGACTATGTTAGCATGGGTAGGTGCCGGCTTGATATCCGATGTAGACTAAATAAATATAGACTTTGAACTAAACCAAAACTGCTCAATAAGTGATCCCACCAGTTATCGATAAAACCCGTGTCTCCAAGCTCGGTGCCTGGTCCCGTTATCACCGCACCGCCTGAAAAATCACTGTAAAAACGCGAACCCTTGCACGAGACCACGTGACATCACAGAATATAATAGAATACAGTTTATTTTACCGTGTGGTGACGGCAGAGTAGAATACCCTAAATCCCTCCCGTGGGTATCGTACAAGGCGACTAAGGATAATCAGTGATGAGGAATGGGCGGCAGCGTTCCTCTTATACCACCTATCAATGTTCTGCGACTCGCCGGCAAGGCTCGCCTTGTATTACATGGGACCTAAGTAACATAACAGTAACATAACTGGCGAAACGTGGGTGGTAGTTCACCTCTGCCTACCACTTCGGGGATATAGGCGTGATTTATGTATGTCTGTATGTATTATTGTACACAAAAAAGGACATAATAATACAGGCAGTAACATGAACAACGAAGCACAAGAGGCGGTCCTATCGCTAAGAGCGATCTCTTCCAGACAACCTTTGGGATGGACATAGTGTTCTTATTATAATATGGCAGCTATGGTGCACATAACTGTAATAATAAATCATAATTCAGTAGAAACAACAATTTCAATGTCGTCATTCCCACAATTGTTAAAAGAATGTCACGTAAAAACCACATGACTATTTCAAAATAATTATTACTATAATATAAATGGATTTCCCTTTATTTCAATTGTGGCGTTAAACAACAATAGTTTCCTGCGGTGTTGTGATTCGTTTTGATTCTTGCAATTAATAATGTAAACAATTAAAATTAGCTCCTGTTCTATGATGTAATTTCAGTAATTACTAAATACGCCTCTGTTTCTTTAATTTAGATCATTAATTATTACACACATACATTTGACGGCCGCCTTGGTCTAATGCTCAGATTGCTGGGTATTGGCCAAGAGGTCCCGGGTTCGAATCCTGGTAGGGGCCAAATTTGTGATGACTATAAATGTTCCGAGTCATGGTTGTGTATATGTTTATATACTACATCAACATTCAACATTTATATACAAAATGATATTAAAATATGTCCGTCATCTAGTATCCATAACACAAGTGCTTAGGCTACTTACTTTGGGCTAGATGATAGGTGTGAGTGTAAAAATATTTATTATACATAAATCTCGCCTTTTCATCCCCGAAGAGGTAGGCAGGGATGAATTAACACCCACGTTTCGTCATTTCCGCTGCTGCCCATTACTCATAATTGCCTTGTAAATAAGACACCCGCAGGAGAGATTGTGTTTTGTTGACAATTGTATTCTGCTCTGTCGCCACCACATGGCACTGTCAAATCGTTATTCCTTGATGAATAATCAATCAATTGTTTTATTTTCTACTCTTGCGATCAATTTAAAAATGCGATCCATGAAGTCTTTACAGGAATGTTTTTATGTATACTTGCACACAGAAACCGATGCCAAGTCATATATCATGTTGACCTAATGCACATACTGAGGATTTTACTAAAGTACTCTAACATACACCAGACGTTGGCAATAGAACGAACCTCGTATGTCGCATCTGTGTCGCCTGTAATATTAGCACAGTTGAGGAAAACAGGGAATATGTCGACGACTTTATCAATAGCTTTAAGGAATTCACGCTTAAATTAATTATCATTCCCATTTCATGGCTGGATTCAACGTGATCCGGAGATTTTCCTTCAGAGTCAGACAAAAACTTCATTGATTCGATTGTACAGAAATCGTATTGACCACATAAAACTCTTTGCCAATGATTGAGTTACCAGAAACTGTTGAATACACGAGTGATAAAGAGAAGAATGTGAAAGGCAAAAAAAATGGAAAAATAAACTGCGGCATTTTTTATTTTTGTACAAATCCCCATAGCTTTTAATATAATATAAATTAATTAAGTCATTTTCCTAATGTGCCCGATAAATGGCCATAGGCTCGCCAACTATTACATGGGACCTAATATAAACACGGGTGCTAGTCCTCTGCCTACCCCTTCGGGGATATAGGCGTGATTTATGTATGTATGTATGTATTTTCCTAATATCTCACATAAGCTGTAGATGTAGATGTAGAAGGTAGCTCAAAACAGGCATATTGCTGAAAGATTGTCCAGTCTGCTGTGCAAAATTATTTCCATATAACCAGATGGACAGGAAAGTTCTAAAATTTTGACCTATCACCACTAGGGAGCAGAAAACCAGGCTGACTCCAAGTAAGGGTCCGTTCACACTGAGACGCGACGATGTTTAAAGAGGCCTTTCGCTGCGTAGTGCTACGCCGCGCAATGAAACGTGTACCTTTTCTTGTAGTAAGTGCGCAATGAAACGTGTAACAGTGTTCTTTGCATCACTGAGTAATAAGCCTTCCATGCTGGCATGGGAGGGAAAAAATAACGTAGAATTGGTCAGTCCCGACTCATCTCATGGGTATCGCAAAAGTCGACTAAGGGAGATTGCCCGGTGTAGACCAATAACCACCTTGGGGCACCCGAATGGACTAGGGCAAACAGCCAACAAGCAACCCAAAGAGGGTTGGTGTCAGACAGGGCGGCCGGCTGTAAAACCTAAGCCAAAACCTTTCAGCGGTAACAATCACTCTCTCCGTTCATCTGTGTCTCGACATAGTCCGTTCCGTCTCTTTTCTATACATTGATTCATCTCGAGCACAATGAGATTAACTAGATGAGTTCAAAAACAATGTTGCAGCAAAACTCTGTTCGAATACCATATGGGCTATTTTTGCTCCTGTCTTCCAATGAGGCTTATGGAAGTGACGCACAGTTTTTGTACGTCTGTCTGTGTCTCTGTGCCGATGGTGTAATTGGATGTTTCCTACCGACACGGGACCCTTTGATGGCGTCGGGTCGCGCGTGCCGCAATGCCTGCGCGCGCCTGTGGCTGGTCGCGCCACATGCAGAGAGCCAGCTGCCGTATCCAGTTTTGCGTTAACCACTTCCCGTGATGATGTTGGTGGCTGTGCTCTGTGTGGAGGAGGCGTTTTTGTTTTGGTTTCATGCCCTACTATTATAAGTATTAGCAACTGCCTGGCCTAAGACAAACATTTCAAAACAAAAATCAAATAAATCGGCTCAGCCGTTCTCGAGTTTTAGCAAGACTAACGAACAGGAATTAATTTTTATATATTATATGTATAGAAGATGTGTAACTCTAAAGCATTGATTCACCACCTCTGATTTAAATTCCTAATAAATAACAGTTAAATTCGTACAAATTTTGTTCCTTATTATTTTAATTCATCTGTTGGATGGTCGCCGTGGTAGTATATCCGAATATGGTGAGACAGGCTCTAAGACTAAGTCAAAACCTTGAGCAATGTTGTAATTGTAATGTTGGAATATACTGGAATGTTGCCATTTCAATCGCTCTCTTTTTTCTTTGGTCTCTGGATAGTGTCCTTTCCATCTCTTTTCTTTACATTAATTAATCACTAGTATGTGTCTGGTTTGATGTATGACATTAATTAAAAAAGGTGCAAGAACGTTGCTTCCCATTGCTCAAAATAGTCAGTTTTATGTTACGTCTTTTTTGTATTACAATGAGCGTATTGTATTCTCCTCTGCGGTCACCACATGGTTTAGAAAAATATGTTAATTATTCGAATAAACTACCTGTACGAGCGATCACTACGAGAGCATTCAGCGTGTGCTGTATTAAGTGGAGCAAGAATAAGATGCTTCGGTCATGCTCAGCGATTACAACTTCTGTTAATTGTTTCACACTTTTGCTCAAAAAACGCCGACGTGTACCGATAGAGAAGCAGCTTCCGGCTGTCGGGACGTGGTGTCGATTCGTTCCGATGGATGCCCGACGTTATTGGCCTCTAGTTTGTGCTATGGTGGTGGTCTAAAAGAGCATTTTGAGCAATATCGCCATAGCAATTCATTTTACTGAATCTCACGGCAGTCTGCAGTCACCACATGGCAAATTATAAGGTTTGCCGTGTGGTGATGGCAGAGCAGAATACGATTGTCACCAGCCCAGACCTTTGACGCGGATGTCGTACACGGCGACTATGTGTAAAGACAGTTATAATGAATAATGGGCAGCAGCGTTCCTCTTATACCACCTAGCAATATACCTACTGCGAATTATTTGCCCGATATATGGCAATAGGCTCGCCACCTACTACATGGGATTCTAACATAATTGCTGAAACGTGGGTAATAATTCACCTCTGCCTATCTCTTCGGGCTATGCATTTTACGTACCTAGTTCACTTAACATAAACGGACGACCAGCATCTATTTTATAATTTGCAATGGAATTCATAACAGGATCATATAAGCTATTGCAGATGTTGCCTTTTTAGACACCTGAACGCTGCCTCCTTTCAAACAATAGTATCCCCGTATTATCGTTGGTGCAATTCGTTTGCATATTACACCGTTCAATCGAGAGCGATCTGTAAATCGATACCTTTGGTGTGCTGCCTACATGATGCACAGCATACCTATCGCAACTCGATACCTACATAGTTTTCCAAGAAATCTGACACAGATTTCGAGATGTGGCATGTGTTACTTTCCGACGACCGTTACGTTTGGTGGTGGTGAGTTTTTTTTTGCTTGTGTTGTCTCTTCAGCCGCGGCGAGTGGGCTATCCGCACGTCGTTTTGTTTCCATTTTAGTTTTGGCTAATATTAGTCCTGCTTAATACATTTACACGCAATTATCCGATATAAATAAATGTCTACAGAATCACACAATAAATACAAAATTAACATTAACCCTCACGTTTCATCAATTATGATAGGTCCCATGTATAATAGGTGGCGAGTCTATTGCCATCTATCGGACACATAAATCGCAGTATATTGCTACGTGGAACGTATAAGAAGAATGCTGCTGCCCATTACTCGCTATCTTTACCCTTGGTCGCCTTGTACAACACCCACGGGAGACACGGGGGATGGTGACATTTGTATTCTGCACTGCCGTCACCACACGGCATAATTCAATGATTAAAATTGTTTATTTTTTTAAGCACAAAATAGGCTACAGCCACTAAAAAACAATAAAACAAAGACTTATTATTTTAAAAAACTAGGTTATAATAACCTAAAATGTGCGCTTGTTTGCTAAAAAACAATTGTAATGAAACACATTAATTACCATTAATAACTAGATAGCCGAGCTCTAGCTTATATCTCATAAACAAAAAACGAAAGTGACAAGATGTTACATACCTACCATAAACTTTTCTCAAAAGTCTTAACTGATACAAACAATACAGCCATTATCTTGATCAGCCACTATAATAATAAGTTCTACAACAAGCAGATCTCTGTCATAGATTTGACACATGTTAAAAAGAGAACATAAAAAAAAACAACTAATCTTCGTCGTGTGTGATCTACGCGTGAATAAATTTATTACAAGTAACGTCAGTAACGCGGTTGTGTCGTTACCCAATCTAGTATGTTGACTGAAGTGTCAGTTATTATTTATCTTTCACTTTGTTAGGTGTACGTGTCTATTAATCAGACGTATAAGATGGTATAAGTGTATAATAAACAGCTTATTCACACGAGAAAGTTAATGCTTATTTGTTTAGATTAATACACTCACAGGAGGCTTGCTTGAATGTTCATCATTTCTTAGCGAATAATAATTATGTCTTCCCTCAGTTTATCAGTGGTCGGCGCAATATGTTTCCTCTTCCATTTGCATCGGTAAGGCGTGATCAACCCATCCCCGCCCTTTTGGTTCATATCATCCAACACACCGGAAAAATGCTGGTGTTATGTATATGGAAAAGTAATAAAAAGAAACATGTTGAGAGATCGTTAAGCATAGAAAGGGATTGGGATGACAACATTTTAGACCAATAATCAGCTTGGAGCGAATGGTGGAGGGCAAGCCAGCAACTACAGCATTCCCTAAGCGGGTTGGTGTCAGGCAGCAGGCGACCGGCTGTAAAACCTAAGCCGAAACCTTGAGCAGTATGGATTGGAATCTTGTCGTCCCAATCACTCCCTCCGTTCATCGGCCTCTCGATACGTCCCTAGTACTTTTCCGGTGTAATGGATGATATGACTCAAATGGGAATGGATGGCTATATATGACGCCTGACCTATATTTTATTAATGGCAGAGGAAACATACGGCGGCGATCGATAAATTGGGAATAGGACAGGAAGATAAATATTAAATAGAAATCATAAATTAAGAAACAGAATATTGTAGGAACTCTTTAAAGTCTTCGAGATTGACTTCAAACAAGGTCATTCTCAATTCACTGAGCTTACGCTTGTCCGCTATAGAAAGAAAAGTCAAGTAAAAAAAAAAGAACAATTTCGTTCCAAATAATGGTCTTTGAAAAAGTGTTATTGGTCATTAGAGGCTGGGCTTAATAGCGTTTTGTTTTGAGACCTAGCTAACGGGGCCGAGATGGTTTTTGTCTTTGTTTTTGTGGGTTGTTTTTGGCTATTTTCCATTTTTAAATTGTGTTTTTTTTTTTCACTTGTGCGATACAGAGCACGACCGGTGCCGTACCGTTGGCACTCGGTAAGTGCTCGTGCGCAATTGACCGAGTCGAGAATGAACGGAACTCTTCTAATGAGTTTATTATATGCGCCTGCGCATAGCATAGCCGTATTAATATCGACATGTAATTAAATGATCGTTTTAATTTTGCAAAAACAGCTAAGAAAAAAATCTTTATGGTCATCTATTTTGATAATTCTTTGAAGCGCAAAATAAATGAAATCGGTTGATATTTTAACCTCTAAGGAATGTGATCAAATCCCTGCAAGTTTTAAAATAACTATTACATTGTAGGCTTTTCTATAAAAACACAACTTACTGATTCTTGTAATAACCTAACCTAACCAACTGTAAGTCATGTCGGTAAATAGGTATAATAGTTATAGATTACAAAAAAGATCTAGTAATATACATACATATATAATTCACGCCTATATCCCCGAAGGGGTAGGCAGAGGTGAACTAGCACCCACGCTTCGCCAATTATGCTAGGTCCCATGTAATAGGTGGCGAGCCTATTGCCATTTATCGGGCACAAAAGTCGCAGTACTTTGCTAGGTAGTAAGTATAAGAGGAACGCTGCTGCCCATTCCCCATCACTGATTTATCCCTAGTCGCCTTGTACGACACCCACGGGAGAGATTTGGGGTGGTGACAATTGTATTCTACTTTGCCGGCCAAGTAATATGGCCAAGTAATATAGTATCTAGTAATATCGATGACGAATATCGACGACGATATCTAGACGCAATAAATAATATAAACATTAATCATAAAAAAACACATAATTTATTTTAACAGTGCTCATGTAAAATAGATCAATTAGTTTTTAGAGGATCAAATAATATTGTACCATAAATATGTAGCTATTTCAATTTAGTAGTAAAACAGGATGCAATTGTCACCATCCCCACTATCTTCTGCAGGTCTGCTAGGGGTTAGTGACAATCTACTTCTTACGCATACATTACCTAATACTTTATTAATCCGAATTACAAGGACTTTTATATCGTGGAGGGATGGTATTATTCGGAATGTAGTGACGTCGGTGGCAATAAAGTATGTAAGTTTAGTCATTAGGGTTTGCCAGCCCCTAGGTGTGCCCGTTGCCAAGGCGATGGTATGTTGGTTGCGTAGGTATATCCACGGTGACCGTATGGACTCGATGGGTTGATTGCGTTGAATCATATCGTCTGTCGTGTACGTCTGCTTAGCTAGCTAGCTTTGTACTTTGTAAAGTGAAATTTGGTGTTAGTTTATTCGGTACTACAGTTTTTGATAAGCAATGGACATGGATCGGAAAAGGTAGATAGTTATTTGATTATTTATAAGTTGCGATTTGGATAATTACTGGTATTATAAATTTATTTGGTCTATGACACATCGCTTCTTCGGATTTTTTAAAATTTTTTCACTATTTCTTAGTAATCGTTTAAATTAAATTAAATTACTTATATTATAATTTAAGTTTACACATAAAATTGGTAGACTACTCAGCAAAAAGATTTCAGTTATATTTTTAAGAAAATCTTAAAAATGCCTGGGGTCCGATATACAATCTTTAATCTGGTATCGTTTCATACTTGGTTATGTTATTATTTTTTTACAACAGAAACAATCATTGTAATAGATTATTCGTTTTCGATATTGACTTAACATTACGCCGGCGATATCCTGGCATTTACCATGTCATTTAACATCTTAAGTATAACAACTTCGCGTTATATAGACGCACAGAAACAATATACCACGAATTTTATGTGTTTTCGTCTCCGTCGTATTATTTTTATAAACCAATCTATTTAAGTATGTGTCTGTGAGATTACTCCCCAGTGTAATGAAAAAGAAAGCGTGGCTGCAGTAGCTAAGGGTATATTAAGAGTATTGATTCGATGTAGGGAAGACTGGGGATGGGATTACATTAAATTTGCTAACAAAATATCAATTTAATTACAATATTAACTTACTACTGCGGCTATTGATTAACTCAAGAGCTTGTTGGATTTGTAAATGTGACTGTCTTTGTAAATTCGTTTCAAGACAAAACTATATTTTGGACAGGCATCTCTATAGCCTACCTACTATGGCCGGTTTGCCGCACGCTTTTTATAGACATAATTTTGTCACAAATTTTCCAAAATATTTTTTTTTGCATTGCCGTTAAAGCACGCTTTCCGCGAATAGATTACGCGAAACAATGGTCCTAGTATGATATTAATTTTCGTCGCTATCTTTCTGCACAAATACCCGAGAACACATGAATAAAACATTCCGAGTTGATTTTTGATTTTTACACTAGATATAGCAACATTTGTATTCGAACTATAAAGATAGCGCTATGCGGGAATCTGTGGAGTACAATAAGCTTCGCGTGAAAGCGTGCCACGGTGCTTCGACTTTAAATCATATTACAAGCGAGCAAAGGTGTTTTTCAATTTGCTCTTGGGTGTGCTATGAAATATGTATGAGCTTATAAGAAAGATGCAAGTTTTATTCAGTACCTGCATTATAATTAGTTCATAAATTATAATAATTTGCAAATAGAATGTGTACTTACTACTGTATCAATAAAATAGCGAAATAACGATACGGAATATGGAAATTTATAATTGAACCCATATTTTCACTTTAATGCTAAAGTAAGATACTACTTAGGATGTTTTCTTTTACTTTTGAGAGTACCCTATACTAATGAATACATTTTTTTTGTTTCAGGTATGTACAAAAGGTGTTACGTGAAGAGGTACTACGAGTACAAGGTCTTGGTTTCATTTGGTATGAATTCCAGACATTTGGGCATTATGCCAGTTACATTATTATTTCAGTACCTACCTCCAGCTTTCGTGTCGAATTTAGCCCTGTTAAGTTTTTGGATGGCTGATTTTTTGGGATTTTTAGTGCAGAAAGAAGTGGTTTTAATTTAGCAATACTTGCCTAATGATACTTTTTAAATAACGTCACAACACCCCTGTTCCCAGTTTATTTGAAGTCGGCGCAGTATGTTTTGTCTTCCATTCATATCAGTCGGACGTAATCAAGCCATCCGCTCCCTTTTGATTCATATCATATCCATTACACCGAAACGGTGATAATGATAAATGCAAAAACCATGTACAAATACTAATGAAGGGTGAGTGATTGGGGGGACGAAATTGTAATGCATGGTTTTGGCTAAGGTTACACAGACGGCCGTCTGTCTGTCACCAAACTCTCTTTGGGTATACCAACATTTGATAGTCAAAATTACTGCATATTCTGTTGAAAGTAACAGATACCTATTGTTTTAGAGGCAGCTTATTTCGAAACTTTCAGGGCATCTGTTTGTTAAGTTAAACCATGCATACAAAGTACATAGGATCATGTAACACGCTCCGTGCATTTATATACATATATAGGTACATTATCCCGTTATAAAACCACAGTCACGACTTAGTTGGCAATATTTATTAGCTATTAAGTTGGTTTGGATGGCACTACCGACTGAAGTTGTTACCGTATAACACTTTCACTGTTAAAGTCGAGTTGGAAGAAACCTCCTATTCATCATTGCACTAAACATCTTTATCACGGAATATGAATAGACAAGACATTCTTTTAATGAACAATTATTAAAAACAACTCGTTTCGATACCGCAAACTTTTGTCAATAAAATTTGTACCTTACTACTTGCTTCAACTTTAAGGTTGAAAATGTAGTGAAGTATGAGTTAGGAAACTTAAACTTTTGATAGAGAAAGTATATTTAATAATAATGCTATATAAAAGTATTGTTATTTGTACAGTTCTATGCTTAAGCTTACAGCTTTTGTCGCTCGATAATATTTTTGGTCTCGTAGCCAGCTGTTGTGCTCACACCACAAAGTGGGCTTAGCAGAGACGTCGTTTGTGTAATAATAGTCCATTATAAAACAGGCTCGATCGATATCAATCTGTAAACGAAAATAGCTCGGGTCACCTTTGAGCTTGATTATAATGTGTCCCATAAGTCGTGTGGTGACGGCGGAGCAGAATACAATTGTCACCACCCCCTTTCGTGGGTGTCGTACAAGGCGACTAAGCGTTAAGATAGCGATGAGTAATGGGCAGCAGCGTTCCTCTTATACCACCTAGCAATATACTGCAATACCGGGAGATGGCAATAACCTCGCCAGATGGGACCTAAGTTGCTTGGCGAAAAGCTGGTGTTAATTCACCTCTGCGTACCCCTTCGGGGATATAGGTGTACTTTATGTTTATGTATGTGTTTTGTTTAATGTGTGTAGGTTATTTTTTTTCACTTTAAGGCATCATGTTGTTAACTCATTCTCCCCCTTATCCCGTTTCGTTTGGGTGCGTACGAGTTAGGTAGCTTTCGTCGTCGTTTATGGGACATCGAAATTTGACATATTGTGTGGTTTATTAAATTAACGACATGCAGTTGAATTAAGAAGAAACATATTTCACGAAGTAGGTATATTAAAGGTTAATATAGATAGACATATTGTAAATCCAGAGTGACACTTACTGCCGCACTCAGAGACGTCAATTAACTTTAATGAGTATTTAATGTCAACAATTTTCATTCAAATCTAGGCCATAGACCCGGCAAGAATAGCTACTAGTTTTGAATTGTCATTTTTTTACGTAAAGTACTCATTAACGGTTTTTGACGTCTCTGACTGCCGCACTCAGAGACGTCAATTAACTTTAATGAGTATTTAATGTCAAAAATTTTCATTCAAATCAAGACCATAGACATAGACCTGGCGAGAATAGCGACTATTTTGGAATTGTCATTTTTTGTCATTAATTACTCATTAAAGTTAATTGACGTCTCTGAGTGCGGCAGTTAGTGAAGTACACTTCTTAATTTAGATATTTCGCAAGCGGCTAATCCGATACACACTTCGCGTTTCCCACGTCCGTCGCTCCGTACCTACTACATGCTAATCGCAATGGGGCAGAGGTGCTAGCGATCGCGAACCAATAACCCCCCTCTCGACTCTAATGCGCGATTGTATAGTAAGATTACTGTTATTTAGACATTATATTCGCTTTGTTTTATATTGTTTTATTATGTTCTGGACTTTCGATTTGATCGATTCTTTTTGTTTCGGCGGTCTCACCCCCGAATTCAGAAACGCTTTTTACTAACAAAACATAAGAGCTATTGTCAGAAGGAAGTATCCTTCCGATGCTGGCAACGGTATTATGATTCGTACATAATGAATTTTTTTTGAAATATTAACAAACCTGTACTTGACTACAATGCTGGACACGCTAAGCAAACGCAGAATACATGATAAAGGTCCAAATTATAACAATGATTAATCATTAAAGAATAGAAAGAAACAATAATAAAAATATTCCGCTTAACTTATTTATATTTGGTAATCTAAATTTTGTAGTAATAAGAATTTTATGGCTGTAGGCGAGATAAAATTATAAAAAATATAGAATAACAAATAACAAATCGACTATCGTCGGAAGTTTTCCTAATCTGAGACCTGTCTGCTTCGAACATGTGATTAATTGAATGAACAGTATCTAAATATTTACCATATTGCAATCTAAAACATGGCACATACGGCGCCAAGACTCATTTAAATTGCGTACTGATTTAAATAAAGACAGATAAGATTACAATATTGATGCAACTGACTTAAGCATCGTTTAATTGAATTAGCCGTGTGGTGACGGCAGAGTAGAATACAATTGTCACCACCCCAAATCTCTCCCGTGGGTGTCGTTACAAGGCGACTAAGGATAAATCAGTGATGAGGAATGGGCAGCAGCGTTCCTTTTATACCATCTAGCTATGTACCTACTGTGACTGTTGTGCCCGATAAATGGCAATAGGTTCGCCACCTGTTACATGGGACCTAACATAACTGGCGAAACGTGGGAGCTAGTTCACATTTGCCTACCCCTTCGGGGATATAGACGTGATTTATGTATGTAATTGAATTTTGATTGGCCATTGACATGGCTGATGGGTATTTCCCATAATTAGTAATTTATCATTGTCAATATATTTAGCAAAACATAATAAAAGTTGTCATTCAATTAATGTTTATGATAAATAATGTTTCGGAAGTTCTTATCATTTTAAATGTCTAGATCCTATTCAATTTATAACGAAATTTAGCAAGGTATGCAGCAAAACCTGTACCTATCTGTCTGATCGAAAATTCAAATGAGGTTAATTAGGGGACTATTAACGGCACTCAATCATCTGATCCCACTTTCGAATGTGAATCTCGAGTCAATAAATCTTGCACTATCGCAATGTGAACGTTTTGTGACAACATGGGGTTACAAGATTGGCAGCGGAAGTATTAGATAAAGTATAGCCCAATTAAAGAGGACATAAGCAAAGCGGACATAATTGAACGGTTTACATTACAACAGCTTTGACACTGACGGATCCGTCATTTTTTATGTAGGTACCTACCTACCTTAACCGACGACGTCGAAACATGGCGAACATTTAAATTAATTAAGACCATTTAATGCAACACTCGTCAATTAGCGTCACGATCGAGTTGTAATCGAAATGAATCGATTAACCAACAAACGGTCGGCCAATATTCTCGATGGGGCACTCGATAGATTTAAATAAAGAATTGCCGGTGATTTGCATCGATATTACAGTAATTTGTACCCGTCTTGCTGTATATTTGCAAATGGAGATACTAATTTAGTCATAATGGAATTAAGTATTAAATGGAATGAAGTCGTTTAATGGTAATTTCAATTGTTTGTGTGGGATTTTATAGTCTTAATAAATTAGTCGGGTAACAACTGTCGAGCTCAATAGGGTATTACAACTAAATAGACTGTATTTAATTACGCCTAGTACAGTGTTTGTTTTGCTTTGATGTAGTGGCCTCCTTTTTAAGTAGTATCTTAATGATTGTATCCTTCTTTTCTTAACGTTACGATTGTGTACCTCTTCATAGTTAAAGCTTAAAATGCCGCTAAAAATGTATACGTATGAAATATTAAATTACTAACTGCCGCACTCAGAGACGTCAAATAACGTTAATGAGTACTTAATGTCGAAAAATGACAATTCAAAACTAGTCGCTATTTTTGCCGGGTCTAGATTTAAATGAGATTTTTTACAATTAAGTACTCATTAAAGTTATTTGACGTCTCTGAGTGCGGCAGTTAGACTTATTCATAAGCAAAGGTTATGGCCAAGCTAATGCGCCCAATATTTCTTCGATTATGGCCGTCTGTCAATATTTCATCACGATTCGAATTTAAAATCGTATGATGCCTGCTTGGCAGTCCGCCAACAGGCCGACGAGTTATTGATTCATGTGTCAGATACACGGTCTGGCCAATCAACTGAGCCCTTTGACACGGCTTTGATTCAATCTTGACCTCCCTCTATCTCAGTGTATGAGAAAGAATATTTAGCCAAGTGTCGACTTTGAGTAATTGTTAATTTCATCGAGGCATTCTGATTGATGACAGAAAGCTGGAACGGCGTCTTCTGGTGTTGTTCAAATTAATGTTGTTCCTCGTAATGTTTTATCAGTTACCTGTCGTTCGTCTTTCGTTTCAATTGAAACTGGTATTTTAATGTCACAGCCGTCTTCAGAGGCATCATCGTATGAAGTTTCTATTATATCTTTTGGAGAAACGTTTTCCCAGAGATTTCCATTCGATTTTATTTATTCATATTTCTATCGATATGCAATAAATTGAGAATTTCTATAAAACGTACAGTAAAAGTTATAACATGGGTTGTAAATTATCTTGGATTTCATCAATAGATTGAAATTTATAATACTTATAGAGATTAAACTATGACTATGAATAGGCAGCGGCTTTTTTCTGGTTCACCACCTAGATATATTGCGGTTATCGTGTCCGGTGGATGGCAATAAACCTCTGATATCGGTGTTTATACATCTCTGCTTATTCGGGGATAAACATAAATTATTTCTGTACAAATATGATACACTGTTTCAAAAAATCAATAACACAGTATTACTGTTGATCTTTCAGCATTCGAGTTTTCAGACGTGGCGAAAAAGATTGAACACCGAGTATTCTCGCATGAAAGCTGGTTTTGAATTTGTATTATCATTCAATTATTTTCTTATCTAAAACAATCACTTGCTCTTAAATGATTTTGAGGCAAATTCATTGGATGGAAGAATACAATATTTACCTTGTTAAGTCAATTTTATTTCCTATATTAACAACGAAGTCCGTTGTTTAATAGCCATCAAATATGTTTCTCCATGAAAGTAAAAATTACGAGCGTAGCGTATTTTTTAATGTCAAAACTACTATGAACATATTTGGGTCGAATGAAACGCTAAACATTCTCAATCTTATTCTGTTGCTGGAAAGAGTCAGTTTTGTCAGATTGTTTTCACTATGGAGGAAACTTATTCAATTACTGTTTCAAAGCAAGCTCCCCGAAAGAAAGCTTTGGACGGGCAGACGCGCGGTTTCTTTTGTTTGTAAGTCTCAAATCACGAGAGGTCACGACACTTAACCCCGGCGTTACTCATTCACGTCTCGTGGGTATGTCGTCGGATGTAAAGAGTGTTTATGGCTTAATTTGTTTCAATCGTTATGAATGTTATGTTCTCACGATTGCCTTATGATGATAGGGAAATGATTGATGCTAGGATTGGGCATTTTGCCACAGATACCTATCATTATGGTTTTCTTTTGTTTTGACATTTTAGGATCTACAAGAAGGCTGATTTTGATTATTTATAACGTGTTAGTTAAAGACTTCAGCATTACTGGGGTTTGCAAAAGTGCATAATTATACGAAAAATTAACAATTGGTATTCTGTCTAATGCATTATTAAGATAATTGGAATTGGAAATTTTGTTATGTCGTTCTTCAATTTTCGTTTCTGATTTGACATCGACATAATTATGTTACACCCCATTTTATCACTATAATTATAAAAGTATAAATCCGCCACGGTGTTTATTGGAATTGCTTATATCTCGATCCACTTGACGCTAATACAAACTTCACACTATCATCGTTTAAATAAGCAAAACCGAAAATGTTGCGATTATTAAAGTGGAGCAGCAAGGTGTGTGCACACAAATAAAAACAAACAAGCAAAAACAAGTTTTATTATCTGGAATAAGAGTCCTGATTCGTGTGTTTGGGAGTGTCTTGTGCAAATATATGCACTCAGACGAATATAACCTATATATTTTGTTGCTAATGGTAATATTATTTTGATCCTAACATCGAGCTACTTTTATTTGCTATAAGATTCAGGTAAAGATTTTATCTTCATCTTGGGATTTCACCCAAAAGTAAGAACCAGCGCTGAAACTGAAATTTCTTATATTTCCTTCTTTCCTTGATTAATTTACATACTTACATACATACATAAATCACGTCTATAACCCTGAAGGAGTAGGTAGAGGTTAATAACAACTACGTATTGATCAATTTAGTTTAGACAAAAATGATTATTTTAACTCAAATTATTTTTATTGGTGTTTTAAAACGAAATTATGCTATCCTACGTGACGCCGCATCTCTGTGAATCATATAAGACGTGATCAAGTTATTATTTTCTTGACAACGCTTTTTCTTGACAACTTTATTAGTATGATAAATTTTCTGTCCGTATAAATAAACTCTAGTAGATAACCTCTCGAGGTGTGTTTTTGGAGTATGCTTGAAAGTCCATTTTATCAGTGCACTTCGGCTAAAAGCAAGTTAAATAAACTTAGAAGCGAAAAGAAACATAAGACCCGTAAAGTAGGTGACCGTTTCGCTCCGAATGTGAGATAGTGTTTGTTACAAATGCTGGTTTTAAAGTAAAGATAACACTTGTCTTTCAGTGTGTTACTTAGATAGCTCTCTCTTTATTTCAATCACTGTCTCACTTACTCTGTCTGAAATCTCAATCATTAGTTTACTTTCACATTCGATTTAAATTTTAACATTACCAAAATCTTTTTACTTTCCCATATTCTGATTTGACCTTATTTCAACCGTTTGGGGATATTTGCAAACGCTTTTCTAGATACCTAATTATATTTATACCCATTTACTAAAGTCTTGAGTTAAGCTGTCCAGAATACGCATATGATTATTGTTGAAAAAATAAACTGCTTACACGATTGCTTCTCGTAAAAGTAACACCTGCTTCTTAATTTTCATCGCATGCATAAACATCGTCTCTAATACACCAAGCAAATATATCGATCGTTCCCCATTACCAATACATGGGATTTAATCTAAGCAGCGGGCAATAAACTGGTCATATCGTAAAAGCTTCGGTGCATTACCACCTATTACGACGTTAAAGGCCGTGAACTGTGTCAAAGTGGCAATGGATGTTAGACAACGCGATAATTACAAGAGGAATTGGTCGCAGGAATGCAAGCAAACACGTAGACGCCTACCAGACAGGGGTCGACGGCCGTGGTTCGTGCCTAAATTCGTTCAAAAGTAGGCATTGCGTATCGACTCGGTGGTATACTGTGGTGGTGCCGAAATTAGCTGTAATGAGTTTTGTTACTTGGTAATGGGTACTTAAGGAAGGAGGTTTTAGTACTTGATTCCGGAATCAAAAATACCTAATGCAATTGGCACGCAAAGAGGTGCCTACTGCCTACACCTATTATTGTCAAAGATTGGTCGTATGAAGCTTATAAATAAATAAAGATCTGTTCATTAACTGATTCTCATCAAGCAACGTTGCATCACTTTCTCTTCATCCTGCTCTGGTTCTAAATTTATTTTGGCTTTTATTGTCACGCAGACTACCTGATAATTACCCTCCAAGGCAACGCTGTTGTGGATGATTAGTTCATCAGTACCGCGCGTTATACTCTCGGTGCGATGATATGAGGCGCAAGTTCAGAAAAACATCAAACTTAGCTGTTCATATTTTTCGATAAAATAACAGAAAACTATGTCTGTACACAGTAAAGCTTTGGACGACGTTTTGATCAGCTGTTCCGTGAAAAGCAACACTTTCACTACCTACCAAAATGATATAAAGGTACATTTTTACACATCGATTTTATTTTGCAATTTCGAAGTTGGGCCCCCTATTGTGTAATAAAGAGTGGTTCGTATTGATGGCTACGTTTATCTCCTAGCTAGAGTGTCAATAGCCAATAAAATTTCGCGGTGTATTATATCCAATAACTCTCAACAACATAACTGATAACTTTGATAGCAACGATAAGCCGCTTTGGATCGAATCCAACAAATATCGCAGCTAGATCGAGGATTAATGCAAAACGTGATGGCATTAGGTACAATTTTATTAAAACTTTCTAGATACGGCCTTTATAGATAGATAGACACTGTTCGAGAGTGCTCATGCCGAATTGAGCTTAATTCAAAACTTTCCCTTCGCGATTAGCTTCTGAAGATACATTCGCATTTTCCTATTGCCTATTGCCGAGCCGCTGATTGCTTTCAATGATCTCTCTGCTAAAGACTGCATTCTAGTGTGTTACTCCCAGATACAGCAGAAGTGGAAATATAAATTGGCTATCTGCTTCATACGGTAATCGGTGAAGTTCCATCTATGGTGAGGCGTATGGTGGGGATGTATAAAAAAATGCTTTTCAAGTACAGCATTATGTCCGCGTTTGGTGTGCCTTCCCACAGAATTTTAAGGAATTCAATTGCTTCTAGATGCACTTGATAAAATCATCAAACAGAAGTAGAGCAATTATATTATTTCAAGACTGGAAAAATTGTTTCGATCAAAAAAATAAATTTTGCGCCGTCTTTCTTAGGCTTATTTAGATTGAAATCTTTAATTTTTTCAAGATTATATTAGGCAATAAAAATTATGGTATCTAAGAGTAAATGTTGTAGGTGCTTATTGCTAGTTTAAAAATCGACTCCTTCCTTAACACTTATGAACGCGCGTTCAATTAAAACTCGAATCAAAGAAATCCGATTACGCGCCTATAAAATACTTTGAAACATTTTAGCGCCACTTTACGAGTCCACTTAACATTGGATTAGATGTAAATCAGGACAAACTGTAAAGCGAGACCTGCGTCGTCCACCGGCGACATGGATTTATTATCAAGTCTTCATGCTTGTAAAAACCATCAGATGTTTCTACTTTGTGCTGGGGTAAAACTGTAACGAGGGGTTATTGAACTGTGCTGTCAGGGGCGCGACTGCCGTGATACCAATCCAGTGATCACCCTAATGGTCAATATTGGCGTCGTTTTGTTTTTATTTTCGAAAGTATTGAAATATTTGGCTAGGAAATTAATTTTTAAATTTTTATGTTGATATTATAAGAACAGTGATAAATGCCGATTTATATGTAACTGGCATATACCTTCTGACAAACATGTAGTAAAATTTAACACACGAAGTCTAAAACATGACATACGTTATAACGTATGGTAATAGAAGCTCTAAAATAGAAGTTATTTATATGTTTATTTTTAGCAGTTTTCGTACAAAATGTGGATAAAATGCTTCATTAAATCACGCGGTAATGAATTGTCAAGACGAAAGAATTATAAGAAAGACAATAACTCAAAAATGAAATAAGGTAGGCGGTATTGGTACCTACTGCCGATATGACAAGTAGGCAGTCAGATGTGTTCACAACTTTAACATACCACAAAGAGCCAGAAATCACAAGATTTTATTAACAAATATTTGAAATACAAAGGTTGCGTCTCGCTTGCCGTTGACTTTACACCCATGTGTTAATTCAAAGGAAGCTTTGCTTGCAAAATGTATTTCAGGAAAATGTCTGAGATATTGCGTCTCGCTGCTTTCTGCAGTGGCTGAGCCTTGGAGAAGCTTTTTCCTGTGCCAAGAACGTCGAATATTTTTCTCAGAGAGCCACTTCTTTGTGGCAAGCGGCAACCTTGCTGGTAGCAAATCTTATTCATTATTATTAATGTCATAAAATGTTTGTCCAATCTATGCTTTTTGAGCTGCTTCTTCTTGTAGAATTTTAGAATTTTCAACAATGATCAGATCAGGCATTTAGAAAAAAAGCTGATAGGAAAACTAGAAATAAAACAACTTTTACGAAATAACGAACGGTGTAATCGAAACACCGGGTTGAATAAAAACAGTGTAAATCACCTAAATTTACCTTTCTAATGTGTAGTGCTCATGCAAATGTAAGAAAACGTTAGGTAAAGGAAAACTAAAAAAAACATATACATACATAAAACAAAACGTAATTTGGAGTTTGGACGAATCTTCAGAGAACAGAGCAACTATGTACTTGGAGAATGTAGATATTATGATTATCCTCTTTTTATATACGGTATCGTCTACTTATTCATTTTGTTCTTATTTTGAGATTATCTGCCGCACTCAGAGACGTCAAATAACGTTAATGAGTACTTAATGTCAAAAAATGACAATTCAATACTAGTTGCTATTCTTGCCGGGTCTATGGTCCAGATTTCAATGAAAATTTTTGACATTAAGGCCTCATTAAAGTTAACTGACGTCTCTGAGTGCGGCAGTATGTTGGCTAGTATCCGATAGAAACCTTGTAGAGCTTTCTTACCAAATATGTCCTATATTCAAGAATGCAATCCCATTAATCAGTGCGAAGCAGGCTCCATTAGCGAATGCCTGATAACACAAAGCCCTTCATTACGAAAGAAATGTTCAACTTAACCGTGGAAGGAGGATTGTAGTCATTTTGGACCTTGTCATTTCACTTTTAAGGTTGAAAGTCAATGGCAATGGTGTATTTGTAAAACTGTCAAGGGAAGGTAAAGCGTATTCTGCCCTAACAAAGACTGTTGGTGGTTTTACTTAGCACCTGGCAGCATCGTTTCTTATAAGTACAACACCGTGTACAGTACGAAAATATGTCGTTTGTATGCGCCTTGGTGCATTGTAATAAGGTTGTTTATAGGATGGCGTATAGAAACATTGCCTGTGTTGACTTGGGAATGAGAAAGGGGATTGCGTATGAAGTCTGAATGTAAATAGCACAAAAGTCCATTGTCCTATGACTACGTTAGGTAGTATAGTTGAATAAAACCTTTATGTTGTTGGTGTAAGATCTAAGATAGAATATGTGATTAGTCAAGTAAGCAAGCCAAATACTTCTGTCGGTTAAATACGACCAACGGTAGGTACCAATATTCTATCAACAGTCAAAGATAAACGTACCACAGCTTAGTTGCTTAGCAACTTCTGTTATATATCGTACTATAACAAAAAACGCAAGGCAACTAAACTTTAGTAAACTTACTTTTAACTGTAGATAGAACATTCAAGCAGTATCAGTAGGAGGCGAATAATCGAGTCTATTGAAAGCCGCCAACCTTTGAAATAAAGAAACGAGGAAAGTAAGTAGGTAACGCAATCGCAATATTTTTGTTCGTGTTTTTAGAACGGCGGAGACTCGAACCACGATCTATCACCGTCGCATGACAGAAAACCGACATAAACACTTTTGCGGTTCGAAAAACGAAAATCTCGCTATCTGGTCATAGTGAAATTTGGTTGTCCAAACGCATCGCTATCGTGGTCAGCTAAACGGCGAAAGATAGAGGACGCAATTTGACTCAGGTTTAACCTAATGCCTTTTTTCTAATCTGATGATAAATTATTGACCAATTTTGATCGTTATCTCCCTGTGAATAAGATATCAGCTGTCTCGATTGTAGTCTAGCTAGAGGGTTCTTAACGTGAGGTAATTGTGTAATTATGAAATAGTTCGTATCACTGCAGTTTCTACGTTTCCATGGAATGAGAAATTTTGCTCGTCATAATCCACATAGGAACAGTTGATTGCAATAAGAACTTATTTCAATGTCATTAAGGTTCTATATGGCGCGATGTGGTGCTAGAATCGCTAGGCACTCCAAATATGCGCGTAGTGAGTGCTAACACAACACGAAAGTCGAGGAGTAATGAAAATTGCAAACGCCTTTTTCCCATGCGACGTTGTGATGATGGAATACATGAATTTCTACCATGAAAGTGAAAATTTCATAGAAAATTGATGTAGTAGTTGTATTTCAACGGCTTAAAAAAAACAATTCTATTACCAAATCAAGAACACTAATTTGTTTGACGTCTTTGTCTTATACAAAAATATTTCGAATCCTGGAAGGGAATGTTCGTTTGATGGACATTTTGTTCTCAAGTTATTTTAAATTGATAATACACATAGTATTCTTTATTTTGTATGTATTTATTTTAAAATAATAGTCATAGTTTTTTATTTTATATATTTTATAAAGTTATGTAGGTACGATGTAGTCTTCCTTTTGTACTATTTAGGAATATAATGCGATTTCCGGGCATAGATATTCCTATAGTTGGCAAAAGGCTACATGGGACCTGACATTGCTGGTGAAACGTTTGCATATGAAAATATTGCATCAGCCCACCTAGCATGACCACCGAAACACGATTTGATATAGCCATTTATCGCGTTGAACTGTAAGAAATCGTTGAATTTTTGACAGTTGAAAGCGATAAATGACTATATCTTAAAGCCTTTATGGCTATATCATATAAATACAGCCATTTATCTCTTGGAACTTTCAAAAATCCAATGATTTTTTACAGTTTAAAGCGATAAATGTCTTTATCTTATCGTGTATCGGTGGTCATGCTAGCCGGGCAGGTAGTGCTGTGCGAGATTTTAATCAGGCACTAAATATTTAACTTCATTTATTAATTCCCTGTACGCAGCTACTACCCCGTTCAAATGATCGACACACGGTGAAAGGAACATTACTCCGAGCTGATACTAAATCAGTGACAAACGAGACAACAACAAGGGATCCAATAAATATTCACGTACCTATTCTTATTTACGCGCTGTCGTTTCTGCGTAATATGTATGTTTAAACGCACGTGTTGTGTGGTTAAATGTACAATGGACCACACTGTAGTCTAGACACAGTTGAGCTTTTGCTTCCATCGATTTGCTACCTTAATTCTGTTGAAGTAAGGTGAAGAATTGACTGGAAACGTTAGACAGTTTATGGTAATTTTGATCGTGCAGTAGACTGTACATTTTTGGTTTTAATTGTCTATGTATAATGAATGACTTTTGCAAATTGATTAGGATTCTTGAACTCAACATTATCATCATATTAACCGACGTCTAGTACAGTCATAAACATACACCTTGTGCAAGGATATGCTTGTAAAATTAAATGTCAAATTTTGCTCTTTCGGTACTTGCTTACCTACGCAGTCGAGTCTTGCAATAGTTACTCATGTGAACCCAGTCCATAAAGCTGAATTTCAGAAATTACAAAGTTTAAAAATAAATGAACTGGATTCTTACCAAGATTTACTTAGATAAATTAAAATACGGTTTGCCGTGTGGTGACGGCAGAACGGAATGCAATTACCACCCGCCGTCTCTACGCGTTAGAGAAGTGAAGTGCAAGGCGACTAAGGACAGCGATGAGTATGTTCTACGCGAACGCTGGCATCTGTTTCGTCCATCCATCCATGATAGTCCATCCAGGATAGTGACAGCATCTGATTGAAATACCTACGTCTTTATCACTTTTTTGTAGTAACACTATGTGTTTAGATTTTATCACTTTTAAGTTTTAAGACTGTTGATTGTGTAGATACATGTATATTGGCAACACTAAATCATAAGTTTACAGGAATTGTCCAATGACTGGCAACTTCCTTCTCGTGGTAAATGTCTGTCTGAGTGTAAGTGTCTCTGTTTAAAATAAATGTGTGAAGTCAAAGCAAGCTCTATTTATTCTTAATTAAAAATATTAAAAAAGACTTATTAAATAGTTGCATTATTGAGTTCTTGATATCTTGCGCCTGCGCGGCCAGTGGATGGTCCGCTTGACAAGCAACCAACACTATCGGTGCTCGATCGCGTCCAAATGGATGCACTCGAAATACTTAGATCTCAAAACATTTATCTCGCACGCTAGTTCCATTATCTGGCTGTAATTAGAATTGAAGATCATTATCGCTGTCTTGTCACGGCATGGTCGTGATCATAACACGCCATTATACACTTCCACTAGTTTGGGGTCTCTTCTAAAACAGGTTTTATTTTAAAAAATATGGTAATAATTTTTCTCACATTTTAATAATATTCAAATTCTTAATAAACAAATCTGAGGTTTGATAAACCCGAAAGAAGAGTCTCAAATTCAAGATAAGCCGCGGAATTGACATTCTATTCTCTACGCGAAGCAGGCATTGTCGTCAATATGGATAATGCAAAGAAACGGTTCATTATTGAATTCGAAATTCAAATTCAGCACATCAATTAATTCATTCCGATTTCGTGGGATTCAATCATAAAGACGCTAAACATCGAAAACTTGTGTGTCCAAGGGATACAATGGGAGTGCTCAGTATGCTTCAGTCTTCAGTCTGTAATGCCGGCATTCCCAAAGCTCCCAAAATCCACCCACGAAGCGATCACCCCAACGCATACAATTCCATAATATTTCATCTGTAGTCTCTTCCAAATACAAACACTTTTGACGATTTGACGTTCAGAAAAACTTGCCCTAGTTGGTGTTTCCTAACGTCCCTTGACCCCTAGAAAGTAACATCAAAGGCAGTTAGTAGAAAAACAGTCGTCGCTTGTAACAATATTATGTTTGGAATTATGGGTTATTTATTTACTATCTTCCGGCTGTTTTCTCCATCGTTCGTTTGACAGCTGTTTATTTTAGTATCAGCACCCTATCGTACCGGCGCGGGCGCGCCTCGCGTGTGGCGTATGCTCAAGCCATGTATATTAGAATTAAACAATTTACTCTCACCACTGCCGGGCTGCTAATTATACGATCGTCCAGATACGGCTCGTTTTAATAATTTGTAATTATCCGTGTTTATGTTGTTGTTACGAAACGGGAATCGGTGTTTGGTAATTTGTGGGTGGGTGGCTGTTTTGGTCTGTGTCGTGTTTGGTTGTAGGTTGAATGTTTTGAAGCTGCTTCTACTATCTTCCTATTGTGGACGTGGCGATATTATTATTTGATTTTTATTTGAACATTATGTAAATGATTTTGAAAAATATAGAGAGTTTTGGAAAAATCATTCCTATTACTCCCTGAAGGACAAAATGCAGGACATTCCGTTACTTTGCAGACACCCGTACCCATAAAATATTATTTATTGGACAGATTTGTTCTTTCGTTTATGAATGAAACATTTATTTACAAATTAATGTCGCGACAGTATAATAAAAACTAGAAAAAGAATAATTTGGTGAATGTATTGATTACATACATAAATCACGCCTATATCCCCGAAGGGGTAGGCAGAAATGGCGCACGTTTCGCCGAATATGTTAGATCTATTGCCATTTATCGGGCACAAAAGTCGCAGTACTATGGCTAGGTAGTATAAGAGGAACGCTGCTGCCCATTCCTCATCAATGATTTATCCTTAGTCGCCTTGTACGACACCCACGAGAGAGATTTAGGGTGGTGACAATTGTCTTTTACTCTGCCGTCACCACGCGTCATTAATGATTTATGCTTAAAATTCGTAAAACTAACGCTGTTGTTTAGGATGTTAACTATTTAGTCCTGCGAGGTTGTCGTTGTGTTACAAATAATCCTGTAAACATAAGAAAATTGTTATGCATGTAGAAGAGTCTGTTGTGATTGCTTTGCAATTACCTACCGTGTAAATTATGAGGAGATGCGAGCGGTTGCCAATCAAATGTATAGTCGTAACAGTTTTCAATCAGGCTGTGTTATCGACGTCGCTCGTCGTGATGCTGCGTCTAGCCTCAGGCTGCAAACTCCTGCAGGTGCAGTAGTGAACGAGTTTAGCGCAAACTCTGGATTCAATTAAAAATTCCATAGATGTAAAATTCCATAGCAGAGGTGAATTAGCACCTACGTTTCGCCAGTTATGATAGGTCCCATGTAATAGGTGGCGAGCCTATTGCCATTTATCGGGTAAAAAAGTCGCAGTAAGTACATTGCTAGGTGGTATAAGAGGAACGCTGTCTTTTAGTACGACATCCGCGCTAGAGATTGGGGGTGGTCACAATCGTATTCTACTCTACCAGTAGATGGTTATTGGGAATTCTGCCCCACCTCCGTTCGTCGGGCTCACGCCCTCACTCACTTCGGTTGTACAGAATTCCCAATAACCAAATGTATGCTATTGTTCCTTACGTCCTGTACCATAGTTTTTCCAGTCGAGCAGTTTCGGTGGTTAACCTTATCATGAGCTCTGAGGAAGGTGTGAAGGATGTTTAAATATAACAACATAATAATTTGAAGTCATTGTGTGTGTGCCTTTGATACACTGCAAATAAGCTAATAATTAATTATGAAGTTTATAAAACAAAAAGATACTTTAAAATTAGAATGCATTAGTCCAACATCATCTAATGAAGCTAAGCGTCATGGTAACTTATTACCTAACACTATTCGTTGTCTTGTTTGTGGTCCGTCAAATTGCGGAAAAACTAACTTAGTTATTAGTTTGTTGTTGCATAAAAACGGTCCTCGCTTCCGTAATTTGTATGTGTATTCAAAATCTTTGTACCAACCTAAGTATAGATTTCTAGAAGACGTTCTACAATTAGTACCTGGTACTTCATTTTACAAATACAACAACAACAGTGAGATTTTGAGTCCTCATGAAGCTTTGGTCGACTCAATTATTATTTTTGATGACGTTGCTTGTGAAAACCAAAACAACATTCGAGATTATTTTGCTATGGGACGTCACAAGAATATTGATTGTTTTTATATTAATCAGACATATTCTAAAATTCCAAAACAACTTGTGAGGGACAACTCTAACCTAATAATTTTATTTAAACAAGATGATATAAATTTAAAACACGTTTATGATGAACATGTAGGTCCTGACATGTCATGGCTCCAATTTCGTGAAATGTGTTCTACTGTTTGGACCAAACCTTACAGTTATCTTGTAATAAATAAGGACTGTGAACGAAACAAAGGATGCTACAGAATGAAATTTGATACCTTTATAGTGTTAGATTAACGTTCATAAGTGATTGTAACATTGTTTACTATCACTTTCATTTGTGATTTCGAAAGGAGTAGAATTCTAAACATGGAAAGAAATCTTAAAGAACAAATTGTAAAATCTGCGGAAGCAGTAAAAAGGAAGGTGAAAATGATAAAAGATGTAAAAAATGCTAACAACATGGCTCTGGAAACAATTTTTCAACCAATAGTTAACCCCCTTAATCAATTGGTAAATAAAAACGATGAAAAATTTGAAGAAGAAGAATTTGAGTATAAACCTGTACTAAAGAAAAATAAGGATAGTGAGAGTGAAGAGTCGTATTCTTCCAACGAAGACTCTGAAAGACCTCTTAGTGATGATGATAACTTGGATGGTGCTGGTACTAACCAATCTAACAAAACTCTTACGGTCTCGCCTTTTGTGGATCATAACGTGAGCGGAGAGTCGTTTAAGTCCTTTCAATCATCACCAAGCATAAAAGATCAGTCTATCTGGTCTGGATCATCTGAAATTGAGAAAAACATACCATACGGAGTTAAACTTGAGCGTGGAAAACTTTTTCTGGGTAAAACACGTGTCTTCGACCGAAATTGCACCTGGCGAATTGGAAATCGTATTGTTATGAAAACCCTCGGTTTAAAAGAATTATTATTTAAAAAAACACCGAATATGGATGTGATAACGGAAGAAGATTTACAAAATTATAAAATATTGTTGATTGACACGAATGCTCATAGGCGTAATTTTGACTCTACTAAAACCATAAACAGCAATAAAGGGTACAAATATACACACATTATCAAACCATTATTCAAGTACTCAAGAAGTATAAGTACAACAAGTACTGAGAATCTTTCACTGGGGAAAGGATTAGAACTCTTGAAGGAAGTAAAAAAAAATACTGACTTAATTTATTGGGATGACCCAAACGAGCTAGTAGATAGACTAAAATTATTATTTGCATCGCGAGACGCAGGTAATACTAGTTTAGATAATGAAATTATTGCAATAATTGAAGAACTATATGAAGCAGGCATCATTAACAAAAAATATAAACAAACTACATAAGAATAATTAAGCAGTATACTTACAGTAAGCAGCTGAGAAACATTGGCATTGCAATGAATATAGACAAATTTGGTCATCACGTTCATAAGCGTTTACGATTATCTGAATTATTTGATACCAACAACAGTTGTTTACTAAAATCAGAAACAGGAGACTACGATTTAAAATCAACAAGATTGAAAGGATTACTGCCTCCAGATAACGACGACGAAGCTGTGAATAAAGGATATCTGGATAAATCAATCCAGCACATGGAAAAAGAATTGAAAAAAGTTTCGAGTGATGTTAAACATTATCTAAATAATTTAGAAAAAATTGTTTTAGATCGTTTCAATACCGTTTTAGGAAAAAGTGTTTCAGATCGTTTGAATACCGATTATTATACAAAAACTGAAATAGATCAATTAATACAAGATAAAGCGAGCCAAAAATGAGTAAGCAAAATATTGTTGATGAACTGCATAGAGCTGTGCGAAAAAATTTCCCACGTCGATGTACAATTATAAAAACGATGGATGATTTATGGCAAGCTGACCTAATAGATTTTCAAAAGTTTTCAAAATTCAATAAAGGATATAAATACATATTAGTAGTTATTGATGCTTTGTCGAAATATGTATGGGTCCATCCTCTGAAATCTAAAGCCAAAGATGATGTTACGAATGCAATGGAATGTATATTAGATGACTCATGTAGAAAACCAAAAAATCTGCAAACGGATGGGGGGAAGGAGTTTTATAATGAAAAATTTAAGCAATTAACGACTAAGTATAAAATAAATCATTATTCTACATATTCTATAAAAAAAGCCTCTATTGTAGAACGAGTGATAAGAACATTAAAATGTCGACTTTATAAACTATTCAGCCTATGTGGTGAGTATCGATGGTTGGGGAAAAATTTGGAAACCTCTGTACAAAGTTATAACAACACAATTCATCGTATAACAAAATTTAAACCAAAAGAAGTAAATAAATTTAATGAGATGTTAGTTAGGTCTAACATTATTAGAACGCAAAAACAAAAGAAAATTAGGATATCTAAATTTAATGTTGGTGATCATGTTCGTATTAGTAAATATAAAGGAGATTTTTACAAAGGTTATACACCTAATTGGTCAACGGAAATATTTTCCGTGGTAAAAGTAAAACATACCAATCCACCAAGTTATGAAATAGAAGATAAGAATAAACAAATAATCTTAGGATCATTTTATGAGTATGAATTGCAGAAAACGAAATTTCCTGACCTTTACCTCATTGAGAAAATTATAAAAAGAAAGGGAAACAAACTTTTTGTGAAATGGTTAGGGCTTAAAGATAATGAAAATAGCTGGGTTGAAAAAAAAGCATTGGTGTTCTAATATAAATGAGATACTATTTATCCATAAAATCACTTTGCCTGTACCAATGAAGGAAGGAAGTGGTATCATTAACAGTTTAATAAATAAAATACCTTTTGAATTACACTTACCTGGGTATCAATATTGTGGACCTGGGACAAAGCTTAAAAAACGTTTACTGAAGGGTGATCGAGGAATAAACCAATTAGACAACGCATGTATGAATCACGATATTGCTTACAACGATAACGATTTAAACGTTCGACGTAAAGCTGACTTGGAACTTTTGAACATGGCTAAGAGAAGACTAAAATCTAAAGACGCTAAAAAAGGAGAAAAGATTGCTTCGTGGATTGTAAAAAATGCAATGAAAGCAAAACTCAGAGCTGGTGGTGGTGTACGCTCATTTATGTCAACTGTGAAAAAAATACAATCTAAAATAAAAAAACTAAAATCGAAAAACAATCATGTCGCAATTAAATGTGCATATGCAGCTGCTAAAAAATTATTTACTAATAAAAAAGGAGTTCGTTTGCCACGTTGTATACCCCTCCCAAAAAGTGGTGGAATATTACCTTTGATTCCAATCTTTGCTGGACTGTCAGCTTTGGGTTCATTAGCGGGTGGCGCAGCAGGAATAGCAAAAGCTGTAAACGATTATAAGGCCTCTCAAAAAAATCTTCAGGAATCTGAGCGACATAATAGAATGATGGAAGCGGTTGCTCTTGGAAAAGGCGTATATATCAAACCTTATAAAAAAGGAGCAGGTTTATACTTGAATCCTTCAAAAAACTAATACGTCGGCTGCCCAGAAGAGCGTTAACTAATTTGGATATATTAGAGCATGCAAGCACTATTCCATATTTCCGTGGTGTTTTTATGAGAGATACTTTACCATCAAAACCAAGAAAAATAGAGTGTGCGATAGTAAATTTGGACAGCTCTGAGAACTCTGGAACACATTGGGTAGCCTACGTTAAGAAATTTAATTACGCTGAATATTTTGATAGTTTCGGTAACTTAAAACCGCCATTAGAACTATTAAAATACTTAAAAGGGACTCCTATAACCTACAATTATATACAACATCAGAAATTTGGATCAGTAAACTGTGGACATCTTTGTTTGAAATTTTTAAAAACTTTCTGGAAACTGCATTTAAATGAAGAATTCAATTAAAATGTTTATCAGTACAAAAATGTCTTTCACTGTGTCGATAACTGGAAAAGAAGCCTCCTTAACAACATATTATTCACCAACCTTAGAATTAGATGGAGAATATGAATGTGGACTTTTATATTTTTCGACATTTAATTCCATTCCGAATATAGATAAGAGAAATAACAAGTTCTACTATGGTGACAATGAAGTCATTGAGATTCCTGAAGGATCATATGAACTTCAAGATATTTGTGATTACTTGAGAAATAATATAAAAAATGCCACATTGAAATTAACTTGTAATAATAATACTTTGAAGACAAATATGTTCTGTTCGAAAGATATTTTCTTTAACAAAAATGATTCAATAGGTAAAATTTTGGGTTTTGGTATAGAAACAGTAAAGGCTAATATAAGTAGCGAGTCCCAGTACCCTGTAAACATTTTATCAACAACCATCGTGCGCATAGAATGTGATATTGTAAGTGGATCGTTCGTGAATGGAAGAGCAAGTCACATTATTTATGAATTTGTGCCTAACGTACCACCAGGATATCGAATCATTGAAATACCCAAGAACTTAATCTATTTTCCTGTTAATCAAACCTCAATAAGTGCAGTCAATATAAGATTATTAGACTCTGAAAACAAGTTAATTAATTTACGAGGCGAAGAGGTACAGTTGTATTTACATTTTAAGAAAAAATGTTAAATTTCAATAAAAACTATACTACATCTTGTAATGAAATCAGTTCTAAGAGAACAGTTAAAAAAGAAAGACCTCTACAAATAAAGAAGAAACTGACAAAAGCCAACAAGGAATTTCTTAAACTAGTAGGGTTATTAAAATGAACATTTTAAACATATCTCAATCAACTTCATGCGATAACAGCATAGAAAGTTTCGAATATCATTCGTATAAACCATACGTGACAAGTTTCAACAAGAATGATGAAATACGAATACCTATCAACCAACAAGACTTATACGTATTACCCTCGCTCAGCACTTTGTATATTGAGGGCAAGGTTATCGTGTATGATAGCACTACTAAAACAAAAGTACCAAATGTACATTTTGTAAATAATCCAGTGCTATTTTTATTTCAAGATATTCGGTATGAATTAAATGGAATTGAAATAGACAAAATTAAGAATGTTGGTGTTTCTGCTACTATTAAATCTTATCTGTCGTTAAATGAAAATGAATCTAAGTCTGCGAAAGTTTGGGGTTGGTCTACTACTGGTATAAACAATATAAAGGATGGTATGTTCTCAGCTTCTATACCTTTGAATAAAATCTTAGGATTCGCAGAAGATTATGATAAAATTATAATGAACTGCAAACACGAGTTGGTATTACTAAGAAGTAACACAGACCTCAATGCTTTGAAATTAAATGAGGGTGAAATAGTGGATGATATTATAATCAACAAAGTGGTATGGCGTGTACCCCATGTA
The DNA here is from genome assembly GCA_963931975.1 of Cataclysta lemnata. Lineage (NCBI taxonomy): Eukaryota > Metazoa > Arthropoda > Insecta > Lepidoptera > Crambidae > Cataclysta > Cataclysta lemnata. The sequence continues at coordinate 5,420,408 of OZ008358.1, read as the reverse complement.
AAAGTATCTGACCGGGAGAGGATTCATTTACTGAAGCATTTAGAAAAAGATCGTCCAATAACTCTAGCATTTAGAAATTGGGATCTTTATGAATATCCTTTGTTACCAAAAACACGCAAGCATACATGGTCTATTAAGACTTCATCACAAACAGAAAAACCAAGGTTTGTTGTTCTTGCACTTCAAACTAATAGAAAAAATCAAGCTGAATTATCAATGGCTGAATTTGATCATTGCAATGTACGCGACGTAAAAGTATATTTAAATTCTAGATATTTTCCTTATGAAAGCTTAAATATTAGCTTTTCGGAAGACAAATTTAGCTTATTATATGAAGAATATGTTAGATTTCAACAGTCTTATTATGGACGTAGACCAGAACCATTATTGAGCCCAAAAGAATTCAAAGACATTGCACCTTTGTTCGTTATTGATTGTTCCCGTCAACAAGAAATGTTAAAAGGTTCTATAGACGTGAGAATTGAAATAGAAACTGATCAAGAAATACCGGATCAGACCGCTGCATATTGTCTCATTTTTAATGATTGCATATTCGAATATAAACCATTAAGTAATATTGTAAAAAAAATATCATGAATAAGGATACAATCATAGTGGACGTGCAGGGATTTAAAAATGAAAAAAATGAGTTTATTGTTAAAGAATTAGTTATAGCCACTGAACAGCATACTCAAGTATTCTTAATAAAACCACCCTATCCATTCTCTACATTAACGCTTGAAGAAAGAAAACATGTTTGGTGGATAGAAAGAAATAGAGGATATCGATGGAGTGAGGGTTATATTGATTACAGAGAATTTAGAAGGCTTATTATACCCTACTTGAAACAAAGAAAAATCATTGTAAAAGGCGAAGAAAAAGTTATGTGGGTGCAAGAGCTATGTGGACATAAAAATGTTTTGGATATATGTAACACGGGCATTCCTAATTTAAATACTTTAACTGAACTCTACTGTAAAGATATATTTGCATATAATTGTTTTAACCATTTAAAATACTGTGCTTTAAAAAATGTTATATGTATAAGAAAGTGGTGTGTAGATAATAACATTACTATTTAATTTTTTTTTTATATATTAAGTAACTATTGTAGTGTAACTTTTACATGTCTGTAATGATTTTCTTTCTTTAATAAATATTGATAACATTTATTTTATTGTTTTTCTCTTATAAAAGCAGATTATGTTAGAAAAAAAACTAGGTATTTTGAAAATGAAATAATAAAATATTTATTAATTAAGTTCATTTAATTTATACATAATACAGAATTTTTCACACAGTGAAACTATAACCTTAAGATTGGTTATTGAAATGTATCTCGGTAGGTGTTATTGTATGAATTATGATAAATCACACATAAACTGAACCTTCTTGAGACCTTTAATATTTAAGTTAATTGCAGATATTCAATTAAAAACTATTATAACTATATCCACACAACTTTTTGGAGATATTACTAATGAGACATTCAGTCTGGTCCATAATACCATCAACGTTGTCTTCAACCACGTATTGTGCACGCAGCATCGTGTTATCTTCATCGGAATCACAAGGCACTGGTGCTTCTAAGTCCACAATTTTAATTTTAATTAAATATCGACCTTTTTTTGGAGCACTTTTTAAAACAAACGAATGTTGTTGGTTGTGGAAATGTTTTAGATAACATCTTTTCTTGCGATGTTTTTTTAACTTCCTAACATAAGGCTTCGTGCGTGTATTCTGTGGTTCAAAGTGATTCGTTTCTTCAAGGTATAGATTCAGGTCTTGAGCATCTTGTTGATAAAATGCTGGTCTCAGATATTGGAGTTCTTCATCTGGTAGAGCCAAAACTGGGGACGGCGGTGGAGTATCCTGAAATGTATATTTTGTTAGATGGCTACAGACAAAATCGATTTATTATTATCAAAATCTTAAATTTCGCAAATGAACTTACCATAATAACGTCAAATCCGTTTTGTATGCAAACAAAAGTGAATTTATTTCATAAAAATATTTCATATATATAGGTATTTCATTACACGAGTGTTGTGGTGTGGTGTGTGTGTGTGTTCGTAAAAACCTAACGCTGACAACGCAACATGGCGGAACGTTGTGGATCGGATTGCATTATTCTATGAACATGTTAGAACATGATTTTTAAGTGTGATTTATTCACTTGGGTTATTATAACAAGGCTCTACCGTAATCTAAAGCAAATATTGAGTATTAATTGAAAAAAAAAAACAAAAATAATAATTCATATAGTTTTATTAAGTAATTTTTGTTTCATATAAATGTAGGTAGGTATACACAGTTTCATATTACATATTATTATGATAAATTTGATATTTATATAAGTACATTTATAATAAAATTCAAAAGTTTTTAGACACTAATAGTATTAACTAAATTTACAACCAACTTAAACTTATAACTTAATATACTTAACACACATGTTAAAAAGAGGTTTAAAAATTAAGTATGTTAGTATGTCCCCATGCTCTTGTAGAAACTTTATCTTTTAGTATCAACCTCTTGTCATCATCACCGGATAAAGCTATTTTGTTCACTGCACATGTGAAAATGTCGTGTTTAATGGATTTAAATAAAACGTTGGTTTTGCGGACAATGTCACCCTCAAACAGTGTTTTTTCATAGTCCGCTACATCCAATTTTGCTACAATATTTTTTTTTATTCCCTTTGCTTTTTTTATTGTGTTGTCTACAGTTTTTATACAATATAGCTTAGAACGAAGTCCAACAAATTCAGAAACAATTTTACCCCCCATTTCGTCTTTAAACAAGCCTGGAATTTTTTTATTTTGTATGGGCAAGTTATATTTATTAGTCTCTCGGTAATTACTTGTATCAATATATCGTAGGAAATTTTCTTTTAAATCTTTATAAAAATTATGTGTATATATGTGGTATATAAAACTATCAGTATCCGTGTAACACATCTGTACGTTCGTGCTGTAATAAGGTTGAATTATAGAGTAGTGGAAATCATACATATGACTTTTTGATAATTCTAAGACCGTAAAACCTATATAAATTGGTTTGTTTAAAATGACTTGCTCTGGCTTTAATTGTACTGCAACTAAATTTTCTGTAAATACTGACGCACTATGAAAATTAGGTTTAACAATAAGTTGTCGTGCGCTCTTCCTTTTTTTGGTAACATTTTTGTGATCTGACCACTGATTAACCATATAAACGTTAACACGTTTCTCAGTATTTTCCAAAGTTTTTCCAAACACACTGTTATTTAAAAGCTTAAAAAAATCTTGTTCAAATTTTGAGGTACTTTTCTGTCTTAGTTCTGTATTTAAATCAATGTACTGTTTTAAGTATGGACTTTGCTTAAAACTGATTACTCGATGAATTTTCCTTAATATCAACCCATGTTTAAGACAGGTTTTCAAATGTATATAATGTATAACATAATTGAATTTGTCATATAAATTAGGAACGAGTTTATGATTCTTTCCACCCGGTGGGATACATTTTTCGGGACAGAACGGTAGGTCGTTATGCAAGTGATGCAGATGTTTGGGATATTCTAAATCTACTTCAAGAATAAAACCATACTCTGCATCTATTGAAATATCAGATACTATCAAATTATCAATTTCGTGTTGTTCTAAAAATCTGAAATTCGATAACGGTAAAAATTGACACATGCTATGTCCATATAAATTATTGCAGTCAATGTAAGCAATATAAGAACTAGGTTTAGAACGATCATAATCTGATAAAAATACGTTATTTGCTTTAGCGTATCTGTGAGAACACAAGCACACACCGCCTCTGATACCGCTTTGTAACATTCGTAACATAGCTAAGTCATCAATAAGTTCAAGCTGTACTCCCGTCTTTAACAACATCGCGTCAAAAGACAAACTAGGTGCGGTTAGGTAGAAAGCCGGATCTAATTGATAATGTTGTCTGCAAGTTTTTCTAAAATGTTCAAAAATATCGGTTAATAAAAGCACATCAGTTTTCAGATATAAATCCGTATAACTTCCTAAATCACAAATATTAAATGTTGACCATATCAAACGAGCATGTTGATAATCATCGTCAGAAATTCCGTGACCATTGAGCGCACTAAAAAAGCATTCCTTCTGAGGAAGGGATCTTTCTTGATACCTTTCCCATGAGTCCATATATTCGTAAGGATAGATGCCCTTGCGAGTAAGCAACTGAAATTTTTTATCATTGGGAAAGTGACTTTTTAAATATTTAAAGTCTTCTGGCTTTAAAGTTTCAGCTAATTGACTTAAACTGGTACCCAAAAATTTGAATGAATCGACAAAACGGAGCTGAAAAAACTTATTATTGGAAACTGGTACAAATTTAGTAAAAGAAATGTAATTTTCTTTCGTTTTTGGGATAATTTTTATATCTCCATCGGCTTCACCTAATGCTTTAATAAATAAGTGGCAATCGTATCCACTTAAATTATGGAAAAATATGGGAACAAATGAAGGGCACTTATATTGCAAATTGCAATAGGGATGTGCGGCCCCACGGTATCGTCCCGTCAAGTGACAGTGATCGCGGACTTTGTCTGAAAATACTAAATGTTGGCAAATGTGACAACGTGTTGATTTCTCAAAATTTACTTTGTCCATCTCACTAAATATCATGGGAGAGATTGAACTCACTATTTCATAGATTTTTTTCACATCCTCAAATATACAGCGCACAAACCGCTGGTCGCAATCAGGCCCTCGATATGACACGTATCGATTATAGCTCGGATCTTCGCAACAAACAATATGATACGCGAACGCGATGGGTATATGTTGATGTAACGTAGACGTGTTGCTGCCAGTGGCGGTACAGTCAACATCAGATCTTTGTAGCATCGATTCGAAATCAGCGTAGATACAAAAAGGTATGTTTTGTTTACGATGGAAGTTTTTAAATTGAATTACTGAACCTTTTTCAGGTAGCACCGTCACTACACCGCTACATATATGATAATCAACTTCTTGTGGCGTATTAAAAAATATAAGACATAAATCACAGAAATATAACCTGCTGTGATGTGAAGTAACCTGGCTTCGAAAAAGTCTGGAACAATCTTTAATTAAACAATAATGTGCAGTATTACCATTATCGAGATACAACAAATGTATAATTTTGTTGTTGTCATCTTTATTAAAGTCTGATTTATACAGCGGACCTATTATAGTTTTATTATTTTTTAAGCCATATATTATAAACTTAATATTCGAATTATTACCTTCGAAAGTCTGTATGTCGCGAAAAGTGACAGGAAAACGCATTCCAGAAATATCAAACATTTTAAAAGTATTTGGATAAGATGTAACTCTTTCTGGGTGTTTTTTGGCTGGATAGAGAGCTGCCGACACACACCATAAAAAACAGTATTGATCTTTATTATTGATATTTAGACATGCCTTTTTTAGTTGAATTGATTTAGGCAATTCAATAAAACTAGAACCTCCGAGTGGCTGGTATTTATTTAGATTGATCTCAACATGTGAATTGTTTAAAAAAGCCCACCCGCTGTCACGGTGCTCAAATTCTTCGATACGTTTTTTTAGATAATTAACCACTTCGAGATAAAAATTTTCGAAGTTATAATTAAAGTACAAAAGTTTATTTTTCGACCCAAAGGATTTTATTGATTGTGAATTATTTTTAAATTGCAGAAATGTTGCAAATAGTTCAAAATTGACTTTCACACATATGTGCTTAATAAGGAATTCATCTAGGAGTGACTTTATTTTGATATGTATTTCATCAAAAAATCTATCAACAGACGTTAGTTGGTAATCATTGATTGCTACTATTTTATAAGTTATTATACGATTGCGAAAAGCGGATGTTATAATTTCCACACCATCGCTATGTTTTATTGAGTGGTTGTTTTGCTTGTGCAATTTACTTCTCAAATGACCCACCCATGATTTATTCTGTACAGATATGTTACACGTCGTACAGAAAGGCATGTTATTGAATACCACAAAATACTTTAATATTCTATTATTATCAGTTACCTAAGTAAAATATAAGTATTACGTGGTTTGAAAATACCTACCTACCAATATGGAAAATAATAATAATAATAAGCATATATAAAAAATTTAATTAAAATGAACTTAATTATTTAAAATTAACTTTATCCGAGTAGTGCGTGGGCTCAGAAAGCTCGAACTCCTTCCAGGCTTGGCTCAGGAAGCCTTGAACTGCTTCCCACGATGGTGATTGGTCGTCGCTCTGTAGTCGGACGGACACTAACGCAGCCTTGTATCTAACATCGATCGGCTTAGTTAGATAGTCACGTTTATTATAGACCTTAAGGTCTATAACATAGTCCCCAGTTGTCACGGCAGTCCGACGAGAGGTACCAGTTGAGACCCGGCTAGAGAAGCTTGACGTCAACACTCCACCCTGCTTAGGTTGGTTGCTGGCGACCTCCTCTGACCGTAATATGTTGAACAAGTCAGTGCGTGGTTTCTTGTTTACTCTGTAAAAAAAAAGATATTTATAGTTTAAGTTCATTTTATTATGTTAGCTTAAATACTGTTATTTACAGATACTATTATTTTAGGATAATAATGTAAGAAACAAGTATACGGATTGGCTCGCAGGCAAGCCGGTGGTGCTGCCTGATGGATTAATAATATTAATAAAAAATTACATTTCTTATTGAACTATTTTCTAAGATTAGCATAGTTGTAATAGTGTTTTTATTAAGAAAAAACGGGGTGAGGGACTTCAGTTTATAATAACTATGTAATGAGATAGTATGTATGTAACTATGGTATAGTATATGATTATGTACCTCTGAGCAGAGACAGACTCGTATGACGTGGATTCGGTCGACGTCCGGCGAATGCGTGGCTTGGCACTCTTGACAGCAACCGATTTCCTTTTCGTAGTGGTTTTCTTTTCGGGCGCCTCGAACACGGTGGATTCAAACTCTGAGTCAGACCTGTTAAAATAAATATTTATACATGTATCATTTACAGTTGAAACACTGACACACAAATAATTAATAATTTTCATAACAATCTATAACATAGACATTATGTGCTATCCTCAACAACACATGTGTACGATATGCTTGCTATCCATCTGTGGAAAATAAGTAAATTATTGAAAAAAAACTAAAAGTACTTACGCACATTTTAATTATATTATCTTTGATGGAATCAAACACTGATGGAAACTGATGGTGACTGTTGAGCACTGGCGGGTACTGATGGGTACTATGATGGAGTCACGATTATGTTGAACCACCGAAGTGAATTGTGGAAATAACGAAATTTCCTCAATTGTTGTGTTTTTATGTTGAAAAAGGTAGATGTCATCATTAAATAAAATCAGTCAAAATCAGTAGAGCATAAAGTAATACTTTTTATGAAAATCTGATCATTTTTATGACTCTTATTGTAAATAGAATAAGGTCGCTAAGATTTTAACAGTGTTTAATCATTACTATTATAGCATAGAACGACTCATTAATTCTGAATCCAAACTTTGCTGAAACTTAAATAGAACAATTATTTGTTTGAAATTGACAGCTGCACATAAGACATTTTATAATACATCATATTACAAGTAACATTTTATTAATTCTACTACATTGTAATTTAAGCTGCAGTGGCTGGTTGCGAAAACGCTATGATTGCGTTTTATTGCTTAGGGACGTTCCAATAGAAATAAACATCGAGTTAATTTATAAATCGATTCATATCGTAAATTATCAAGCCCATTAAAAACATTGATTTTTTCATTCGTTTTTCAATACAATGTACTTACTTACATATAAAACTTTCAAGACATGTTATTTCAATTTTGTGAATGTTAAATGATCCCAGGGTATTTTTGTTTTAACTTAAGTAATGAATGTATTTTTGGTATCACAATTTTACAGATTGTTGAAGGTGTCCTCTCTTTAACAATCTGTGTTGAGAGGGCTCCTCTCTATCGTTTAACAATATATCTAATACTAAAATAGTTTAGTTATAAAACTAGTACCAGTAGTTGAAAGCTAATAATTTGTAACAAAATACCGCAGGAACAATGTTTTACCCAATATTTATTTAGTTGTAAGTAAAAGAAAACATTGCATAAACTTTAACCCTTATGTATTGGAATATCGAGTAAATATAAAACACCATCGAACACATATTAAATTTTTAACATCACTATTATAGTTCGAGAGCTAGCTTTAAAGGTAATTGTGTAAGTAGCAATATTCTTTCAAATAATTAGGACCTTCATATTAAAATCCATTATAACAACATGAAACAATTAAAAAACTAAAAAAAATATTATATGCTCTTGTTTGTGACAGAAAAATAAAGATTTATGACTGAAAACAATGGTATAATTAGAATTGTATTTTTTTTTGTTTTCATATTTATTTTAAAAATATTTCATTATTATTTAAGAGCATTTAGTTTATGAAAACTAACGTATCATATTTTATTATAATTTGACTTATTGGTATGTTTTAATGTGTTGATAAAATAGTGCTAAGCTCTCAGACTTTAATGCGGGGGGAGTGCAAGCGAAGCTCGAGTTTCTGTTCCCACGTTCTCGTCCATTGCAATGGGAACGGCGACGACTTCGGCAACTAGCTATCGACCACGTGCGTGTTCAGTGTATTAATAATTAACATTTTCTATTCAATGTTAATTACAATAAACGAAGAAAATTGTGAAATATTATAAATAACATCAGGTAAGTGCTCACAATTATTTCTGCTTACTTTTTTTGTCCAATTAGGTATTTCTGGTTATAAAAAAAATATTTCAAGAATTATTCTTTATTTTAATTTTTTCCTATCAAACCTATCTTTTATTAATTTAAAGCCAGAAGAGTATATATTTTAAACTGATTAAAATAATGTACGATTTATTGCTAATAAATTTGGTAAATGCAACACGTGGTAGTTATATAATTTATAACGATTAAATAGTTTTATCATATTACTTTAAATTAACTAATTACATACTTCAAAATCCAGAATAGTATATTTTTGAAACTGATCAAAATAATGTACGATTTATTGCTAATAAATTTGGTAAATGCAACACGTGGTAGTTATATAATTTATAACGATTAAATAGTTTTATCATATTACTTTAAATTAACTAATTACATACTTCAAAATCCAGAATAGTATATTTTTGAAACTGATCAAAATAATGTACGATTTATTGCTAATAAATTTGGTAAATGCAACACGTGGTAGTTATATAATTTATAACGATTAAATAGTTTTATCATATTACTTTAAATTAACTAATTACATACTTCAAAATCCAGAATAGTATATTTTTGAAACTGATCAAAATGTATTAATGTACTATTTATTGCTAATAAATTTTGTAAATGCAACACGTGGTAGTAATATAATCTATAACGATTAAATAGTTTTGTCATATTACTTTAAATATAAAGGTAAGGAACAAATTTCGACAAAATAATCGACGAACAGACAACCTCTTTTTCGGTCTCAATCGATTCAGGACATCTATTAGACCAATATACATCATATAAACTATTTTCATAAAATGCATATTTACCAAGGTAATTTATTTCAAAGATTTATATATTTTGTTATTTTTTAAATGTTCTTGAAAATTATGAGTCAAAGGTTAATAAAATGCATTTATTGGGTCGATGATACTAACTTGTTAAAATTAGCAATTGGAAAAAAAATCTCAAAAATTTAAAGACCCAAAAATTATTACAACTTTACCTAACGATTTAAGCAGAAAAAATTATTTGTTAGTTTTATTGAATTCTCATAGAGCCCCAAACGCTTACTCCAAGTTTTCCCCAAAAAGGCGACACACTAACCTCTTTATTCCTAATGAATATATTAAAGTGCATAATTATTATGATTATGAAATTGACATATTATTATCTATTTATTTTTAGCTAGTCATAAAAGTTAATACATGTTTTTAATTTTAGGATACTTGCTCGATAATGGAGTTGGGTGTTGGTGATTACAACGACAAGGTGTTTGCTTTATGTAACTTGTAAGTATCCCACTGCAACAAAGGGCATTATGAGGAAAAGTTTTTCAATTAATGTAATATTTTTTATTGTTGTTGATTTCAGGTCAGAGAGTGAGTTCCTGCTCATTGCAAGACAACAGGGATGTTCAGCAAACGTAGAATTTTAGTATGCACGATAACAATGTAAAATTTTATTAAAAAATGCTACCCCATATTCCCCATTCCCTTAGAGATAGTATGATTATTTGGTAATAAGCAATCACATACAGTTTACTTATTGTATGTGATAGCTTAAGGTACTCGAAGTTTTGGTAGTAAAAGGTATTAAAAGGTAATAAAAGGTAATAAGCGATCACATACAGTTTACTTATTGTATGTGATAGCTTAAGGTACTCGAAGTTTTGGTAGTAAAAGGTATTAAAAGGTAATAAAAGGTAATAAGCGATCACATACAAGTTTGCCTAGTATGTGATAGCTAAAGGTTTTAATGGTTGGTTTTGCTAAAAAGGTAACAAAAGTAAGTATAAGTAGTAAGTATATGAAGTCTCTAGAGCGAGAGAGAGAAAGAGAGATATTTAGAAAGCTAGTACAGTTTTGATATATTAGGTAGTTAGGAGTCTGTTCAGTGCGTGATCTTACCACGGGCTCGCAGGGAGTTACTCTAACACGGTGCTTCCAGCTGAACAGTTTAGGAGTCTGTTCAGTGCGTGATCTTACCACGGGCTCGCAGGAAGTTACTGCGGTGCTTCCAGCTGAACAGTTTAGGAGTCTGTTCGGTGCGTGATCTTACCACGGGCTCGCAGGGAGTTAACTACGGTGCTTCCAGCCGAACAGTTTAGAAGGTGTTGGTGCGTGATCTTACCATGGGCTCGCAGAGGGATACTTACCACGGTTCTCTCAGCCAACACCTGTTAGGAGTCTGTTCAGTGCGTGATCTTACCACGGGCTCGCAGGGAGTTACTCTAACACGGTGCTTCCAGCTGAACAGTTTAGGAGTCTGTTCAGTGCGTGATCTTACCACGGGCTCGCAGGAAGTTACTGCGGTGCTTCCAGCTGAACAGTTTAGGAGTCTGTTCGGTGCGTGATCTTACCACGGGCTCGCAGGGAGTTAACTACGGTGCTTCCAGCCGAACAGTTTAGAAGGTGTTGGTGCGTGATCTTACCATGGGCTCGCAGAGGGATACTTACCGCGGTTCTCTCAGCCAACACCTGTTAGGAGTCTGTTCAGTGCGTGATCTTACCACGGGCTCGCAGGGAGTTACTCTAACACGGTGCTTCCAGCTGAACAGTTTAGGAGTCTGTTCAGTGCGTGATCTTACCACGGGCTCGCAGGAAGTTACTGCGGTGCTTCCAGCTGAACAGTTTAGGAGTCTGTTCGGTGCGTGATCTTACCACGGGCTCGCAGGGAGTTAACTACGGTGCTTCCAGCCGAACAGTTTAGAAGTATTTGTTGCATGATCTTCCGGAGGATTCTAGCATACATAATGGTTATTGGGAATTCTGGTCAACCGAAGTGAGTGAGGGCGTGAGCCCGACGAACGGAGGTGGGGCAGAATTCCCAATAACCATCTACTTCTACCCACGGCAAAAGAAATGCGTGATGTAATTGTACGTAAATCCTTGTTGTAGTAAAACGAGGCTACAATAATTAGCAGTAGCGCGAAGTTATTAACGGAAACGGCGCAGTGCCCTTGAGATATCTGTAAAGTATCCGGTGATAAGTCAAGTGGGTGAATAAATTTGCTTGAGGACAGTTGCTTTTCAATCGGAGTGTTATTGGCAGGTTGCTTGATGACATACAATTTGCTGGAGCACCCCAGGCCATGTGCAAACGCTACTCGCCACAGAGCTATTAACATTCAAAAAGGGCATTCAAACATATATTCGTGCGAATAGAATAAAAATGTATGAAACTGATGTATTACTGAGACAATACCATGGCAACTGTCGTGTCAAATGTTAAAGTAGCTTTGTTATAAATTGAGATTCGTTCGATAGAAACGTAGTACCCAGGGGCCTCATTCTGCTAATGTAGGTAACAAATTAGATTGTACAACACTACCTATTTGAAATTGCAAAACTATGATGTGTTTAAGTTGTTGTTTTTATTATTATTTTCTTCTTAATAGAAGATTTTTTTCACGTAGAGGCTCCGTTATACTTTCTAGTGCTACTTACATAATATAGAGCTTTCTTGACTAATTACGCCTTAATTATTTACACATAAACTTAGGTGTTAGTACGGACGGTTTTTGTTTATTGATTGCAACACTTAAAAATAACTTTGGCGGTCACACACTCGACGTGAACTCGGTGTTATTGACCTAGGTTAGATTTCAGCCATAGATATAGCGTAGTGGCTTAGCGCGCTCGGCTTGCGATTGATTAAACTAAGCATATTTCGCAAAGGTCGGTCATTGGATGGGTGACCATAATTTTTGTACGAGTTCGAGTTCCTCCGCGGGAGGCATGTTAAGACGTTGGTGCATCGTTACTACCCAACAGTCCGAACTGGGCCAGCGTGGTGGATTATGGCCCATTCTCCATATATTATTGCATCCATAGGAGAAACCTGAGCACCAGCAATGGGTATATAAAGTGTGATGGACAATATTAGTCAAATCAAAAGGGAGTGGACGGCTTGATGACGTCTGAGAGATATTAATGAAAGAGGAGATATGCTGCGCCGTAGAATGTTAGTATATTATTAATATTTTTGCATAATGATTATGTACAGTCAACGGCTCATCAGACTACCCAAAACTGTCAAATTTCTTCAATCGATTGTCAACCTTATCTTGTAGGCAATAGAGAAAATTTAACATTTTGTAGTAGTCTGACGTGATGTTGTCTCTACTACCTGACCCGGTATACGTTATTTATTATGCCATATAAATTATCCCGTAGCCATGCTTACGTCACATTTTTGACAGGAAAGCAGTTTATATGGGTACATGAAATTGTTGTTTTTACTGTTTTCCTCGCAATTCCTCAACTTTCCTGCCCTGCCTGATCCAAGGCAATCATTTCAAAACTAAAATCATTTAAATCGGCCCAGCCGTTGTCGAGTTTTAGCGAGACAAACGCACAGCAATCCATAATTTGTACCATCATCTAGTGTCCATAACACAAGCGCTTATTACTTATTTTGGGCTAGACGGCCAGATGATGGGTGCGAATGTAATAAATATAGTTCACAGCCTTGCCACAACCCCCTAGGCTAGTCGGCCGGGGTCCGCGTTAAGCGAAACACCGACATTGAAACATGGGTTCGTTTTAATCATCCCCGTCAGAAGGCGAGGCTATGGCTAGAACCATTTTATTGAAATAGGCCATCGTTCATTCGAGGGAGATTGGTTTCTAATAGATTACCGGAAATAAATAACGCTACGAGAAAACTGAGAATTGATAACGTAGGAGTTTCCTTGCTACGTTTCATCGTCTCAATATCGTCTATCGGTTGGCCGAGTGGTATAAGGTATCTGCCCGGAATGCGAAAAACGCGGGTTCGATTTTAATTTATCGTTTTTTTTCTAACCTATTTTTCTTAGTGAAGTCTAGTATAGGTGTGTCGTGTCTTTGAATGGTTAAAACTGACAGTTGAAAGCATTATTTTTAATGTGTATGGATACTGTACCATACTGTACCATCTATCAGATTGGATGTAGTGAAAGAAGTATGTAAAGATCGAGGCTATCTAACGTAGCTAGCTAGATAGTGGTAACGTACTATGTTTACGCTGTGATGAAAAGAGACAGTGATTTAGTTGAAACAGTGTTTGTGAACTGATTTGTTATTATGAATAACAATTCCGTGCTACCAAAGTATCAATGTCACGTTACGGTTGTGTCATGTCGCTCACACAACGGCCAAGAACGTAGGTCGTAGTACTGAGCTCTATCGATTAGAGCATCTGCGTTGCGGACTCCCAGAGAAGTAAAGTACCTGCGTCACAGGCTGGATGGGAGGGAGAGTACCACAATGCAGATAGGGCAATGCCTCTGAAAATGTCAGCTTATACGTAAGCACATAAGGACTATATTTCAATGTCGTGTACCTACAGTAAAATACAGTGTCAGAGAAAATATAAGGGGATTTTAAAATTTTCCGTTGTTTTGGTTTTTACTATGGCACATTTACAAAATTATGTATGGAACTTTATTTTTGTAAACAACACGAACACGACACGAAAGATTACAATTATAATCTAGGTATAAGTACTAATAATAATATAAAAGCTCAAGAGTTCGTTTGCTTGTTTGGTTGAACACGCTAATCTCAGAAACTACGGACTCAAATTGAAAAGTTATTGCTAGGTGGCTTTAGCTGGTAACGTGTGGTAACAATGCTTGCCAATTACTCATCTCATCGCTAACTCTTTACGTGCCTTGTATTTGCAACACCCGTGGGAGAGATTGGGGGTGGTGACAATTGTATTCTGCTCTGCTGTAGTACATAGCCAATATTGTTTGATATGACATGTTTATTGTAAATATACTTAATTTTTTTAAAGAATGAACCCACCACAGAACGGAACGGGTGGCCTACCGCCTAACTCGATTGCTAAAGCAAAAGCATGACGTCATGCTGTCATGTCCCACTAAATCTACCTAAACTATTAGCGATAGCTTTGAACGAATGATCACCGAATGATTTTGTATGAATTTGGCACAAAATCCGTGCCGCCTAAAAATTCAGGATGGCTGCTATAGCCGTAAGTTTGTGCATTGCAATATAGCTATCATCAGCAATCGAGTTAGGCGGTAGGCCCCCTGTTCTGTGGGACCCACCCTATAATTTTCCGTTTGACTAGCAAGAAAATCTCACATTATAATTTAATAACATTAATGTTTGCGACAAAATTTCCAACTTTTATATTACGCTAAAATACATAACAAAAACGTCAGTGTCGGCCATAATAGGTTGTAATTTTAGTAGCCGCAGTTACTTAGCATGCTCGCTTCCCCCACGGAAATGATTGAGGGTAGGTAATAGTGTCCACGCGTGTCCAGTCGTGCCACGTTGCATTCAGCCCATCAAACTTATATCGAATTTCAGTCATTAAGTCTAAAAGATTGGTTTGATTTTGGGGAGCGTTTTTTTTTTGGTATTTGAGTGGTTATTGATGTATAGCTGACCCTTCGTTATGATGGGGAGCCTTGGTCGTTTGAGTCATGTCCGATTTGTATTCGTTGTTTGACTGCGTAGATACAGTGAACGGCACGTCAGATTATACACATAGGTACATATGTCACGCCTTTTTTCCACATGGGTATGCAGAGAACACTGCTTTCCACTTGCTACGATCCTTTACATACTTCTTTCACTTTATTCAATCTAATTGCTGGCTAGATTAGATAACTAATAATATAGCCAGCAATTAGATTGACAAGGATTGAGAAAGGGATGCTCGCATGGTTTGGTCACGTCGAAAGAATGGATGAAAGGAGAATGACAAAAAGGATTTACATGGCGCAAGTGAATGGAGTAATGGGAAGGGGAGGGCCCAGGCGGATCTTTCATAATCAAATTGAAAGTCTATTAAAAAAGGGCCAGGTCAAGAGTACCCGAAACCGAGGGGCATGCATGAAGAGATTGGATGAAGCGAAAGAAGTGTGTAAGGATCGTAGCAAGTGGAAAGAAGTGATCTCTGCCTACCCCTGTGGGAGAAAGGCGTGACATATGTATGTATGTATGTAATTAGATTGGAAGAAGTGAAGTCTGCGACCAAATGTTTGTTAGTTGGTCGACTTGGTTATAGACCGCAACTATGTATACTTACGTCAGTTTTATACAAAATGTATGAAACTGTTGTACCTATTACTGAGAAAACAACTTGGCGACCGTCGTCTCAAACGTAAAAGAAGCTGTCAAAAATTGACATTTGTAGGTAATCTATTCGTCCATTCATCCGAATAGGTTGGCACTTGGCTACACGCCCCCAGAGGGCATAGCCGAGTGGCTTATCTATTCGAGCGCATAGAAAAAAAAGTATGAAGCTGACGTATTGTTTTCTTGGTTATCAGTTTCATACATTTTGTATTCTACGCGTTCGATAGATTAGCCACTTGGCTAGGGGGGTTGGTCAGAGAGACGACGATGCAAATATAGTTACTGCTTAAAGGTTCTACCGTTTTTGGCGTTTGTTTATAATTTTCTCTTTGTCCTCTTGCAGGGTCCCCAACGCCCCGAAGAGCTGCATCGCCGAAATCTTCAGCTCGCCGGACTCCACCGACGGCAGCCCGGTGAGGAATGGGGCGTCGCGGCCGCGCGTCGTGCGCGACACGCCTACGCGTCCACGCGACACGCACTCCAGGCTTTTTGGGCAGGTGTGTATAAACAAATGAAAATCACACATTTTCCTAATTTGAATTTGGAATTATGTTCTTTAAAATTTAAACTTTCAATGATACCAAAACCAGCCAGATACAAATAGTATAGCCAAAGAGATTTTATTACAAGTTTATACATACTATAATGCGAAAAGACTTTTTCCCCAACCTAATAAAAAGAACGCAGTGTGGTGACGGCAGAGTAGAATACAATTGTCACTACCCCAAATCTTTCCCGTGGGTGTCGTACAAGGCGACTAAGGATAAATCAGTCATGAGGAATGGGCAGCAGCGTTCCTCTTATACCACCTAGCAATGTCCCTACTGCGGCTTTTGTACCCGATAAATGGCAATAGGCTCGCCACCTATTACATGGGACCTATAATAACTGGCGATACGTGGGTGCTAGTTCACCTCTGCCTACCTCTTCGGGGATATAGGCGTGATTTATGTATGTATGTATGTGTATAGAAAGAAAGAAACGAAGAACGAAAACATTTATTGGCGTCCATAGGTAACAAAGTATAGTGTTCCATGCTGGTCTGGGAGCGAAAAGATGACGTCAGTCCCGACTCATACCATGGGTGTCGTAAAAGTCGACTAAGGGAGATTGCCCGTGTAGACCAATAACCACCTTGGTGCACCCGAATGGTGGAGAACAAACCACCAACAACAGGCGGCCGACTGTAAAACCTAAGCCAAAACCTTGAGTGCTATGGATTGGAATATTGTCATTTTAATCACTCTCTCCGTTCTTCGGTCTCTCGACACGGTCCTTTCCGTCTTTTTTTCTATATATTCATTCATCACGACCACCTTTCCTGTGTGATGGATGATATGAATGAAAAAGGAGTGGATGGCTTGATGACGTCTGACCGATATGAATGGAAGAGGAAACATACTGCGCCGAGCCCAGCTAGCCTGGGAACAGGGCAGAAGAAGAAGAATATAATATCATATAAGAGTCCATACATACATACATATATAAATCACGCCTATATCCCCGAAGGGGTAGGCAGAGGTGAACTAGCACCCACGCTTCGCCAATTATGTTAGGTCCCATGTAATAGGTGGCGAGCCTATTGCCATTTATCGGGCACAAAAGTCGTAGTACTATTGCTAGGTGGTATAAGAGGAACGCTGCTGCCCATTCCTCATCGCTGATTTATCCTTAGTCGCCTTGTACGACACCCACGGGAGAGACTTAGTAACTATAAGAGTCATAGTTAATAATTTCACTTCCGACATGTAAAAATCCTTTTTGTCATTCGCCCGAACTCAACTAATGTGGCGTCTTCGTAACACATTTCAGACCGGCAAAGTAAAAATCCTTTTTGTCATTCGCCCGAACTCAACTAATGTGGCGTCTTCGTAACACATTTCAGACCGGCAAAAACAGCGCCGTCGCCCCCATGGTGACGGACAACATCCGCAGCCACATCCAGTTCGGCGAGAGCAACATGAACGGCGGCATTAGCCCCTCGCACTCGCCGTCGAAGCTCGCCAACGGAAGCGCCAGCTCCACGCCCAGCAGAGGTGAGACGGGGCACGGCGATCACTGTGAGTCGTTTACTGTGTAGGCACGTTACTAGCACGCAGCAAGCAGCGCTAGAATGCTTTCAATCACAATCACAAGCGGCGCGGACATTTAAAACACTTCATGACGGTCAATGCGTTCCCTAAACCTAAACCTCCTTATAAAGCATGGACTAAACTTAGCCATGGTTTGAAATTGGTGCTAAGACAGAGCTTTCATTCAGCAAATAAAAGCGACAGCATCAGTTTAAACTATGACCAACTGAAGTCCATGTTTTATAATAAGGAAAAAGACGGAGTACCTAGCCGAAGTATCATACATATCTAATGTTCTCTCGCCAACGGAAGCGTTGACTCATGCCCAGCAGAGGTGAGACGGGGCACGGCGATCATTGTGAGTCGTTTACTGTGTAGGCACGCAGCACGTTCGCACCAACTGGCAATAAGCAGCGCTCGATTGCGTCCAGGCTTTCGATCACAATCACGGACATTCACAACACTGTCGTCATTGCGTTCCCTAAGGCGCTGTCTCCACGAGCGAGAGAATCGCGACTATGCGACGGGTGACAATGTGCGCGCTAACGTCTCGTCGTTTCGCCGCGGAATCGTCGCGACGTAAGGAAGTGCGGCGATTCCGTTATAAGTCGTCGCGGACACGCTGTGATTCCGTCACGGGTCGGCGCTCGTTCGTGGAGATTCCCCGACTATAGAAGCGCGGACCCGTCGCGATTCTCTCGTTCGTGAAAACAGCGCCTAGCCCTAAACCCTCCTATCTATCATACATACATACATAAATCACGCCTATATCCCCGAAGGGGTAGGCAGAGGTGAACTAGCACCCACGTTTCGCCAATTATGTTAGGTCCCATGTAATAGGTGGCGAGCATATTGCCATTTATCGGGCACAAAATTCGCAGTACTATTGCAAGGTGATATAAGAGGAACGCTGTTGCCCATTCCTCATCGCTGATTTATCCTTAGTCGCCTTGTACGACACCCACGGGAGAGATTTGGGGTGGTGACATTTGTATTCTACTCTGCCGTCACCACACGGCTTAATCTATCATACGCCAGAACATATTCTCATTTGTCCTGAACAAATCATAATGCTGAAGAGTTTGTTTGGTTGAACGCGCTAATCTCAGAAACTACTCTCTCAAATTGAAAAATTCTTTTTGTGCTGGATAGTCCATCTACGGGTATCGAGGAAGGCTATAGGCTATATAACAACCGACATTAGTTTGACCACTATTTTGATCATAAAAACACAATTTTCCATCAGGGTTGCGTGAGGTAGCTAGCAGAGCGGTGCGCTAGGAAAAAGACGAACAACATTGCTCTATTTTCACAGTGGAGTAATACTGTCGATACATTTTCTCCTCTCACAGCGCATGACTACTGCACACATCTCTGGTGTAAGGGTTGCTTTTAAGAGGCTAGAGCTATTTCTATTTGGTCCACGTGATAGTTTCATTCCTTGACTGTGGCCCGTAGGTGCATCAGAGGTATGGCGTAGGTGTGGCCAAGCTAGTGATTTCTCAGATGTTCTCTTTAAGGGTTTATCGGATTCAGATTTACTTCGAAACAGCTCATTCCGAATCAGGATTTAGCATTATTTTTATACCTACATATATCATTTCCTCGAGGTTGGGTGATTTCCCACTTGTAGATATACGTACACTGACTAGTTTACGAACATCAGTGCATTAAGTATTTCAAACCCTTTCATCATTCAATCTGTCTTTCCATGGAAATTGAAACAATGGACATCTGTTGCGATTTCAGCTGTGTGTTCTCCGAATTCGATGTCGAAGGCCTCGCATACTATCCTGAGCACTATTATAGCACTCGCACACACACAACACCGCTTTAGTTTTTAAGGAAAAAACAACGAATATTTCTACATGAATAATTTTGTGTTAAACCCTTTTAATGATACATACTTATACTACTTGTTGTCATCTCAAAAATAACATCTATACATACACACGAAGCTTAAGCAGCGCTTAGACTTGATTCAGCATGATTGCAAAACGTTCCTAACAATAAAACTGTGATTAACAATGGTTTGATTTCATAACAATAACGATTATAAACACTCGAGT
The DNA here is from genome assembly GCA_963931975.1 of Cataclysta lemnata. NCBI lineage: Eukaryota > Metazoa > Arthropoda > Insecta > Lepidoptera > Crambidae > Cataclysta > Cataclysta lemnata. The sequence continues at coordinate 5,400,416 of OZ008358.1, read as the reverse complement.
GTTATGCAAATATTTTATGATTAGATTTAAGTTAGCAAGTAAGCGTTGGGTCGATTGTAATGAGTGTACCGGGTTGGCGTTTCTGGAGAGCGGAAATTAAAGTTATTATGCCTTAAAAATCTAGTTACTGTTACTATTTATCAATGTCATCATGACTAATTTACTTGAGTCTACTATTTGGGACTCTAGTTTTCAATCCACAAGACAACTATCTAGATTCCGCCTCCAAGAAACATTAGCCCTACGTAGGGACGAATGAAAACCGTCTATTCTGTGAATGGTCAGCGTCGTACTCACCGCCGAAGAGGAACCCGGTGACGGGCGACGGAGTGCAGTTGCCGCCGCCGCGCCGCCGGCACCCAGCCGCCAGCCTCCGAGGTGCCGATCCCCAGGACCCCTCCCCCTACGCCCTAGATCCCCAGCCCCACCATCGTTACTTCACCCGGGAATGGCCGCCGCGTCCGGCCGAATATTACGTCGAGAGCACTTCGATAGCTGCTCCGGCAGTCAGGCATACGCCCTATACGCTTCTCGGACTAGAAACCGACGATCCGGAGAGGTCGCATCCGATACTTGACCCAGATTCCCTGTCTCCTCAGTTGGTACTCGACAGACATTGGCCCCCGTTCCCGGCTCAGCATTACCTGGAGCCGACTGAGCGGAAAATCCCCTACCATCCGCTGCCCCCCTACGCGTTCGTCGGCATGACTTCCGCCCTAGGCGAGAGGCCTCAACCAGACTATAAGTACAACCCGATACCGTCGCTGGATTCGCCGATTGACCCCTTTCTTGTGGCGAACACAAATCCGCCTCCAACGCTGTTTAAGTACGAAAGAGACGGGCCTATTCCTGACGTGACTCCCCTGCCGACTGATGTCGTACCCGGCCCACATACCCTGACCGGATTCCCGCCCATATTCCCGAAACATGTCCCCGGCTATCTGTTTAGTCTGAGTCGGCATGCAGAGGACTTCACACCTAAGACGTACTATGTAGACTATGTCCGCCGAAGAGACATGGGTGGGTGTTCAACTTTGAATGAAGGAATTCTGTATTTGTTGCACAGTCTGAAGACAACCAATTAGTGTTGTCCCACGTAAAGCTTCAGTGTCGCATCGTGTACAAAATGTTCTTTATGGTTTGCTCTCAAAGCCCAAAGCAAAGGTCTATAAAAAGATTCCTTCAAATTTTAACTTGAGCACCCGTTACCCTCTTATAATTTGCTGCTTTGTAAAACTTAGGTACCTACTACAACATAGTGGCAATTAGCGTTTGTAATTATTGTTAATACTTCTTATTATACTTGAATCAACTTTCTTGTAAATGTAAACGCTTGTTGTGTTTGTAAGACGCATTCTTTGTATTGTCGTTGTTTCAATAAATTGTGTGTGTATATATATATATATATATATATATATATATATATACAAATACAATATATACAAATACAATATATATATATATATATATATATATATATATATATATATATATATATATTGTATTTGTTTGTGCCTTTCGATGTATCTATACTTTTGCACGCTGTTATTTATTGTCTAATGTTAACTATTATTGAGTAAATTAGCTTTCTTCGATTCTTCGAATGTAGCTAGAGATCTATTAATTATTAGGTTTATAGATATTTAGAGATTATCTTAAGAGTAGTTAACGAACATGTTGGTATCTTTTACACTGTTGATTGTTTTTAAAAGATCAATTTATCTAATAAAGTACCTAGACTCTTGTTCATTGCAATTAGGTAGTGAGTACCTTTAAGACATCAATGTAATTTTCGGTGCAACGCACTAGATAGCATGATAGGCCATCCTCCGTATCTGTAGTTCAAGTAGATATCTTTTGAAAATTTTATCTTGCATCTACTACGTTCTATTTTCTCTATACTGCGTTTTTCTTTACTTATCACATTTGGTTAACAGCCTAGACGTGTATTTTTTTTAAAGATATTTTTATTAAATAATAAATACCACAATCAATACACAGTAATTTTTGCTTTATGTTTATAGTAATTTGAGACAGCCCGGCTAGCATGACAACCGAAACACGATATGATAAAGACATTTATAGCATAGAACTGTCAAAAATTATTTGATTTTTGACAGTTCAGAGCGATAAATGGCTATATCATAGGCTCATAGCGTGTTTCAGTGGTCATGCTAGCGGGCCAGAACGTTATACCAAATGTAGCAAGTTTAAAAAACAACCTATATAATGTTTTTTTTTTTGTGACGGTCACTACAATGGTTCTGTTGGATGTTTCAGAGGGCAACCCGATCACCGGTGACGGCTACAAGTCGCTGAACGGCCAGATCAACACAGTGACATCCATCAACGGCATCAGCCACATCATCCATCACAGCCGCGTGCCGCCCGGCGGCTACTCCTCCGGCCTTTGGTAGACTCGCGACACTCATCACCCACACCGTCACCACCATCACCGAAAATCGTACAACCTCAGTGGCGTACAGTTAGCATCATAAATCGATTACCACTTTAGCCCTCTGTCATACTAAAGACAGCGCATGCGCAGTAATAATCGCCACAATTTTGTACAAAGAACTATTGTGACGAGGTACTTAAGTGTTAATCTACTTATTACGCTGACTGTACCAGCGGCACGCGCGGACCGCTAATATTCCAAATTCATTCACCATTTTAAAATAACATTGACGGTAAATTGCATTTATTTAACTAACATTATTACATTGCGTCTACTAAATTGCGAGTAGTGTTTAACAATGATTACATTTTATTTAAATTTGAAACTATGTAGTTACGCAATGTCCACCATACAATACCTACACAACGTCCACAGAAAGAGAAAGAGGGTATATGTTGTTAATTAAATCCTTAGCCTATCCCAGTAACAGTAAATTTCGAATAAATAACTTAGAATAGATCACTATAGATATTTTTATAATAGTAATGTTTCGATAATATTATTGTAAAAACGATACTATTTCGTTTGGGTGCCCTGTGAACTCTTAACTGGGAGGGGCAAATGTAATTGTGCCACTCAGCCACGAGTTGAGGGTTCACAGGCCAGCCGTATTAAAGTAAGAACATGAAAAATGTACTCTTTTCACACTAAAGTATGTTAACGCATTGATATTGAGAATTAGGAGTGAGGAAACGTATCAGCAATATACCAAAACGAATAGTGCCTTGAATGGTGATGAATTAAATTCTATTGGAAACGTTTGACTTTACATCTTGTAAGGAGAGTGATTATATTATCTATATATTTCACAGTATAGAAATAGTAATCATACGGCACTGGATAATTATTGTAAAATTAATAAATTAACATTTAATAATATTTCAATCATTAATTACATTTTAAAGTATTTGTATTCTCGTTTGTTGAATGTCGAATGTCGTAATTTAAATACGTAAAAGTTTTTTTTTTATATAGAAATGCATTTATTTTGTCTTTTTATACAAGTTTATAATTTTTTTTTTAGTTTATTTTCTACTTGTTTAGGATAAAAGTGTAAAAGGATGGATTTGAATTTTGGTAGATTATCTGTTAACATTATAGATAGAGTGATTGTCTGGACCATAGTGTTGGAATTTATATTCCTCTAGTAAGTTATAACGTATCTATGTTTAGAATGTAACTCTAGTTAATTACCATATCATCTTTGTAAAATCGTTTTAATACTTCCTAACATGGAGTCGCGTAATCGCCGGCCTATATGTAACAAAACTGTTAATAGATAATAATCCATTGTTTCAAAATAAAGGTTTTTTTATTACGTGATGTTGTTCGTTTTCACCTAGATACCTACTTATTGTATTTTTGGGGTCGGTGCAGCATAGCCTATACTATTTAAGCTATTTTGACGGCCGCTTGGTCGAATGCTCAGATTGCTGGGTATTGGCCAAGAGGTCCCGGGTTCAAATCCTGGTAGGGGCAATATTTGTGATGACCACCAATGTTTGTGTCCGAGTCATGGTCGTGTATATGTTTATGTAGTATATTTTCAACATTTATATACATAATTATATATAAAAATATGTCCGTCATCTAGTATTCATAATACAAGTGCTTAGGCTACTTACTTTGGGCTAGATGATAGGAATGAGTGTAAAAATATTTATTTATTTATTCTTTTAACCCCCGAATACAGAAACGCTAATCAAAGTTTGAGTCTTGCTTAACATTTAAATGTTGTCAAAATTGACGTTTTTCCATACTAATTCTAATAACAGGTAATGTCCACTTAACTTTTTAAGCAGTCCCCCAAATTTGATAAGCGTTTCTGTATTCGGGGGTTAGTCCCATATACTGCTATTAGGTACATAGGACCCAATATAAGTGGCGAAACTTAGGTGTTGATTCACCTCTGCCTACCCCTCCGGGGCTATAGGCGTAATTTATGTTAATTGTTAATGTTTGTCCTCACGGATGAATTATCTAGTGTAGTCTGCAATCTATACTTTAATATTTTAAAACTGAAGAGTTAGTTTGGTTGGTTGGCTGACTTAAATTGAAAATTTTTTTTTGTGTTGGATAGTCCATCTATCGAGGAAGGCTATATAATAACCGACATTTTTTTTGACGCGAACGAAGCCTCGGGCGACCACCAGGATTTATAGTAACGGAACAACGCAACCGAAGGAAAAAGAAAACTAGTTTCTGGTCGATTTAATTCGCTATTCATCAAAGAGTGAAAGACAAAATACTTAAATGTAACATAGTAATAAATAAAAAATATTTACATTGCACTGCCCGGCTAGCATGCATGACCACCGAAACCCGATATGATAAAGCCATTTATCGCTTTGAACTGTCAAAAAACAATGGATTTTTGACAGTTGTATGCCGTCACTACACGGCAGAGTAGAATACAATTGTCACCACCCCAAATCTCTCCCGCGGGTGTCGTACAAGGCGACTAAGGATAAATCAGTGATGAGGAATGGGCAGCAGCGTTCCTCTTATACCACCTAACTATGTACTGCGAATTTTGTGCCCGATAAATGGCAATAGGCGCGCCACCTATTACATGGGACCTGACATAGTTGGCGAAACGTGGGTGCTAGTTCACCTCTGCCTACCCCTTCGGGGATATAGGCGTGATTTATGTATGTATGTATGGCAAGGATTGACTGTCTAGTCAATAAATATCGCGATATTTATTGATGTGTAAACGGAATATGCAACTTTATTGACGGTGTCGACAAAAAAATCTGGATTTTTTGATATGCTTTAAGATTACTGAGACCGCTATCACGATATTGGATGGCCATACTGACTACTGACTGACTATTGACTGACTACTATCCTTGCCATACAAATGTCAAAAATATATTGTTGTTTGACAGTTCAAAGCGATAAATGCTTTATAACATAAATAGCTTAGAATAGATGAAGATAGAAGAAGAATAGATGATGAAGGCGTTATCATTTATCGTGTTTCGGTGGTCATGATAGCCGGGTTAGGTACCTACTGAGCGAAAGTACTAGATATGCAATTTTCAACCTTTCAACTCGTCCTCTCTACTTAAGTCTACTTGTGGTACTTCCTGAACCCCGGTTCTGCTACGGCCCTTGGTTGGGGTCGATGGGGATTCTATTTCAAAAGTGACCGGCCCATCGTTTTGTATGGACACCTGCATGTATGCGCCGAATTCACCATCTGAAATGTAATTGTATTTATGTCACACCTGATCTCAAAGTGGACTTTTCCGCCCGCTTCGCGTACTGATATATAACTACATAAAACTATGATCTTACATGGGGCTATAAAATAGAAAACCTCAGATCGCAAATTTACAAATACTTGCATTCTGAGACATTCTTTATATAATCTACTATTATTTACAAATAACTTACATACATACATACATACATAAATCACGCCTATATCCCCGAAGGGGTAGGCAGAGGTGAACTAGCACCCGCGTTTCGCCAATTATGTTAGGTCCCATGTAATAGGGGGCGAGCCTATTGCCATCTATCGGCCACGGAAATCGCAGTACATTATGTAAGTCTAGATAGTGTAAGAGGTACGTTGCTGCTGCTGGCCATTGTTCATTGCTGTTGTAACCCTTAGTCGCCGTATTCTGCTCTGTCGTTACCACACGGCTTACATATATGCATAAATTTACATTTATGTTTCGCCAATTATCTGACTTCTCATAAGCAATGTCCGGCTGAAAGGCTGGTTATTGGATGGGTGACCTAAAAATATTAATTTAATTTCCTCTGCGCTTTGTAGAACACAATTAGCCATTGGTCCCAGATGCATCTGCAGTTGGTAATACCTACCAATCCACACTGAGCAGCAGGATAGTGGGTTATGGCCCACTCTCCCATCCATAGGGATGGGACTCGTGTCTCAGCAGTTGACATTGAAAGTCCAGACAATGATGATGATGATAGAGAGAGACGAAAAGTCTTAGCATTCCATGGATTCAGTATGGGTGCCGGGTCCATAATGTGGCAGCGCGCTGGACTTGTGACTCAAGTGTAGTTTTAAGGGATTCTTTGACAACTAGTCAACAAGCAATGATGATATTGAACCAAAGTGATAGTTATAATTGCTCCTTTTGTTATTTAGTTTAAAGATATTTTATTATACCTTATATCTCTTTTGAGTCAATGACTCCAGCTTCTGCATACACAATCTAGTTCAAACAATACATACTGTAAACACTGAGCATATGAGAAGTCAAAGAACCAATATACTATGTCATGTATACCTTTTATTTTATCTGCTTCATATGCATCCTTGAGCATTTGAAGAAACTTCTCGTAAAATTCCTTGGATTTGTCAGCAGACATCGCACAGTGGAAATCAGGTCTATTACCCTGTAAACAATGTTTATATTTATAATGAGTACAATTTTATACAGTCTTCTTTTATATTAAAAATGTTGTACTTATCACATTAACAACAGCTCTTCAGAGAATTGTTAGTTTTCATTATTGACTTCATTGAATGAGTGACCATTGTCTCAAAAACATTTATTTTTCAAGTAATATCAACTGACCTTCCATGTGTTATATAGAGTGAACTGACTGACACACAGCAACTCAAACTCTTTCTCCACTACAGTCTTCTTCCATTTTGTGTTTGTTTCGTCATCAAACAGTTTTACACTCAAAAGTTTCCGGACTCTGAAATTGCAATATGACATTTGTAACAATTTATGAAATAATGTAGGACTGAGGAAGAGTAAATGATAACAAAATTATAATGTTTCTATCATGTTTTTTTGGTCAATGGCGTTTATTCAGTATATTTTGCCAGTTTCAAGTTTTATGCTTAGTCCAACATCCAATGTTTTGACCAGCAAAACAAAGATGATAAAATTATGTAGTCTGTTTCAAGGCATAGGTATTGATGAGGAGGCATGAATGTTACATAACTATAAATATGTAAAGTTAGGGTGTGAATGGAATGACAGGGAAATTGAAGATGTGATGGATGGACTGTGTGAAAGATGATATTTTATGAGGAAGAAAGGGGAGTTTATGTTAAGCTCACTTATGATAGAAGACAATGGAAGAGGAAGAAGGCAAAGTCGGAAAAGGGGAGGAAGAAGGAGTTTTATCAAATATTTAGCAAATGTCAAAGTTGTTGGTGGAGGGCATAAGATCTTAAGGTTTCAGTCTCACACATAGTTGTTTTCAACAAGTGGTAGTTAATAAGACTGTACTTACATATACTCGATGTCTTTTATGGTATCATTGTTGGATATGCCAATGAGGACGCATAGTCCGCGTTCTATACTACTAATAACCTCTCCATTTACTGTGAATTAAAATTACAAAACTTTACAAAATCTCAAAAAAATTAAGTAGATATTTAATTTTTATTCCCCTTTTAATTTAGGGATTTGCTAGCGGAACTATTTATAAAGACTATCAGTAATTTTTGACTGCGGTATAAATAAATATAGGTTAAGGATAGAAAATACAAATTGAGAGTAATATGTATAAATTTTTGCTCACAATAAAATACGATACACACCGGAAACGTTAGCATTCATAACACGTTGTATTAAGGCTTTCATTTTATTTAAAATTGTATATCCAACTTTTATATTTTAGTCAATATTATTGATTTTGTTCCACATATGGTTTTGACATTTTGTTTTTTAATTACACTAGTCTAGCCAAGACACTACTACTTGAAATGTCCACATACGCCAACGTCACTTTGTTGACAGTTGCTGCTCACCCCAAACCGGAACCGAAGTATTGCTTGCTACTCCATGACAGATGTCGCTTTTGTAAGTTCATTCTGTAGGAGGGTATTAAACCCTACTACTATAATTTACTTCTGTAAACCGATTAAACGTGTATATTTATACATTTAACCCTTCAAGGAAATAAAGGTGCATGTAGGCGTGGGCATACTTGACCAACAGATTATGATGTTTGACGCTTACCTACTATCGGTAAGTAGGTAGTGTACAAGAGCGCTTGCGCACTACATCCGATCCGAATCAAGTGGAGTGGCGATTCGAACGGATGGAAAACAAAAGCAAGTATGAAACGGACGTATTGTTATCTATGTAATACGTTAGTTTCATACATTTTGTATTCTATGCGTTCGCTAGATTGGCCACTTGGCTAGGGTGGCTGCCTTGGGTCAGGTACTCTCAGAGCATGGCTGCTTCTGGAAGGACTTGTGCAACGCGGCGAGAAGAGAGCTAACCCCGGCGTGCCACGATTGCCACGCAGATGAGGATTCGGCACAGCATACGGTCCAGCACTGTCCAGCCTGGGCCACAGAGGGGGAGATATTTGGTCGTAGTTATCGGACACGACTTGTCGTGATCCATGATCGGCAGTGACGAGGTATGGAAGGCCGTCTCGCGATTTTGTGAGGCCGAGGAGAGGTCTCGGGAGGACGACTCGTCGAACTCCCTCAGGCGTAAGAGGCCAGGGAGACAACGCAGGGCATTAGCCGCAAGGAGCGCCCCATAAGGGTAGACCACCGTCAGGCGGGACACCTATTTTCCGGCGGTTGGGACCAGAGAAGTACGGCAGCGACACACACGTTCTCCAGTGTGCCGCCGCAGCGGAGGAAGCGCGGTTCAACCGCGGACATGTACGCACACATTGCGCGTAGAGGTGAGTCCGGAGTCTCAGACCCTCGCAGCAACGGGCAAGCTGGGATAAAGGCTTACGCTGAGACCCTCGCCCCTATTTACACTGCTGCAGATGGAGAACCGGGGATATTTTAGTGGGTAGGCCCGGCGCCTTATAAACGCCGGGGAGTCCCACACACCCCCCACCACCCAAGTCCCGGGGTGGTGGGGATGTGCATAAACTGCATTTTGACCCCGTAAAAAAAAGGGTGGCTGCCTTGGGTTCTGTCAAGACAGCACTGCTCTGTACTGTCTTATGCATTTTTATGCTAGACATGAAAGCATGCCCTTCATCTCACCTGAAGGTAAGTGATGATAATAAGTGCTGAAGATGGAATCGAGCTTCACCTGGAACTACAGAGGCTATCTTATCATACAGACGGCCGGCTTGCATCGAATGCTCATCCCGCTGGGTATTGGCCAAGAGGTCCGGTCGAATCCTGGTAGGTGCACATTTTGTGATGAACACAAATATTTGTTCCCGATTCAAGGTTTTGTATTTATGTTTATGTGGTATATGTCCGTGACCTAGTATCCACAAGTGCTTAGGGTACTTACTTTGGGCTAGATGATAGGTGTGAGTGGAATTTTTTTTTATTTATTTACTCTTTATTGTCGGAACACAATAATGCTGTTAACATTATTCTTATGGCGACAGATTTTGATATGATGGTGGTAGCGAGCTAACTAGCTAGTCAGGCGGACTTGAAAGAAGTCCTACCACCAACTAAATCGAGTACAAATTTGTACCCCCCTGGGGATCGAACCCAGGACCTCTGGATCTTAATTCCGGTGGGCCAACCATTAGACCACGGAGGCAGTTTGCAGGCTGTTTCACAGAAGCAGAACTGTGCTGCCCACTGTTTATTACGAACGCAAGAAGAAATAGAATTGCGCCGAACACAGATAACCTAACCGGGTATATAATGTGAGGGTTGAGGGAATAAAAAACAAACGCCCCTTATTTAATAATCAAGAAAGACTAGTTTATTTTCAAAAAGTATACTTATATACTAAAATAACCACGAGGGATAGCTACATTAAAGCGTTGGTAGGTAAGTTTTAGCTTATTATACACAGGGAGCAGTCTTTGAGATTTTAATACTTATATTAATAACATAGGTCTTCTAGTGCTGTGCTGCAGAAAAATTGAATATCGATATAACTTTTTTTTCTTAACTGTTCCATGTAAAAAGTACACATTTTCATTTTCTCTCTCTCTTTTGAAAGTAGTGAGACGTAAATGATTAAAGAAACCGTTTATAACAAGTGGCATGAAATATAACTTTCACTGAAATATAAATATGTTATCAGAACCTATATATTTTGTCGTTAGAGTCAAAACCCATCAATCAACACTGCTAATATTAAATAATTACCTAATATTGTCGATTTATTGACAGCTTTATCGATACATATAGTTGTGTGGTGTGGATAATCGATTATCATGAAGCACTAAGATATTTATCAAGCCTTACTTCGCCGGATTTAAAACTCCCTATAATTTTGAAGAAGTTGCAAACTTTGCTAAATGTACTTAGGTAAGCAGAATGGCATTTTGGTAGGTACTGGACATAATATTGAAAAAAAAACTTTTATCATCCAGAATCTACTTACAGAATAAAAGATATTATTAATAATATGCTTAACCTATCGTCTAACAAACTCTTATAAACACCTAAATTTAACAAAACAAAAATAGCGTTTAAATACTTACAAAATCTAGAATCATATTAATTTGTGATCTAACAAAACAACAGTAATAGAGAAATTAAACATACATTTATTTAAAATGAACACAGTTAATGGTATACCTGTGCTTTCTGGTGTTTTCATTAATTTTATAATCTATAAATGCAATTTTATCCGAGTGCGGTATACAGAAAATGATATTTATGTACAATCACCCATGTACATGTACACGCACCAAGCAGCAATATCGGCTTATTCAAAACTGCCAAAATTCTCTAACTGAATTTCAGTCTTACAGCCATGTTTGAGGTAACGATCAAAATTTAAAAACTTTGACATCTGACCCAAAATTATTTTCTTAATAATAATTAAATTAAAGTCACTTGATCGAACTTATAATTTATACCATAGACGAATTTTACACAGTCTAGTCGGCACCATATAAGAATACCGGCATCATACAGTCTATAGCACAGTCAACTATACAAAAATGTATTTTTTTGTTTCAAGCAGTGAACGTTTAAAGTTTGCACAAAACTTATTGAACAAAGTATCGGACAATGTTCTACGTCCATATATAGTACTTTATACTGCAGGGAAAAGACGAGCATAGTAAGTAAAATGGATACTTAACAAAACACCATTAAAATCCGACAAGTTACGCAATTAACGCAATATGCACGATGTCAGCTATCAGTATTGTAGCTTTATCTTGCAGTGGAGCGGATTCAGACAGATGCCCTTTACAATCAAATGGTTGTTAATTGATTTGATCTTTATTATAAATGTTTGACAAAGAAAAAAATTTCAGAAAAAGTTACAGTCCCGCAACAAGACTATAATTTATTTTTGTTAATTTTATTTGTTATTTTCTTTATAATCAAAACGTTATCTAAATATCCATCATAACACACTTAACTTTATTTGGCTACTGTGAATCTCTATAAGACGCCAACTGTAAAAATAAATTATATCCTTGAAAAGTACGAGATAATATTTAAAAACTACCAATAAATTATTGCGGATAGTCGTACAAATCCATAGTCCACTATTCTATGTAGGTAACTTCTAAACAACTGATTCCACTACAAATGGTACTTCCAAAGCTCTTGCTGTTTGGACAATTCCAAAAACGCCAAAAACTGGTCAAAACTAATCCCTGCCACATACTCTGTCAATAGTGGACCCATAATTATAAATTGATCGACACAACGACACTAAACTAAGACCCTAAGAGCGCTTACGCACTACATCTGATCGGAATCCGAGAAAAAAATATTGGTCTAGAAAACTCGGACAGAGATCGGATGTAGTGCGTAAGAGGTCCTAATCACAAAAATTCTGTAACTTCTACAGACAATATCTAAAGTATGCAGATATGGTTAAGAATGTTGTAGGTAAGGCATGTGTGTTTCAATATATACGGGTATCTATAGACAGAAGTCAGCTTAGTAAAGATGTTGCTACCTAGCTAACTCAAACGGACTTCGTGAAATAGTTAGCTGTACTATTGGCAATGAAAGTAAGACAAGTAACAATTACTTTGATACGGGTCTCGTATCAGAGTCTTTCGCGATCCTGGTGGCTGCCTAAACGATTCAACCAACCAAGACGGTACTTAATTTTACGAAATTTTACGTTACTTTATTTGGCCTTGATCGTGGACATGACTAAGGCATAAAAGTACCTAATACATAGTTGTAAGCCAACTTCATGTTGGAAACAAATGTTTTGAGAAATTTTCTTCAAACTAACTGACGTCCTAGTTTTTTCTAACTTTTAAATAATTCAAAATGATTAAGTATAACAAAACCGCAGGTAATGAAAATAACCCAAAAAAATTTAAGAGATTCTCTTTTATGAGATGTCATTATTGATGTTACAAAGATTTTGGTAGTTAGAATAAGAATTTCGAAAAATTATGATCTTGAGGCGGGAGATCATAATTTTTCGAAATTCTTTTTCTAACTACCAAAATCTTTTACTAATTTTTCTAACATTTATATAATGTTAAAATTAAAAATCTACTAGATTATTGATGTTCCTGTATCTAATAACGACATTTTAAAGGACAACGCCAAATAACTCTTACGTACTGCTTAAGTGACCTATGCATAAACTTAACCATAGTAAATAATCATAATTATTATACTTAAGGGACATAGAGAATAGTCTTTTTTGAATAGTTATTTTTTCATTTTGAAAAAATAATGTTAAACCTGTTGCTAGAAATCTGACCAGTTACTTATAATATTAAATATTTTATGACTACTTTAATATTATTAACACGTGGCAGTAATAAATCTTTATCAGATATGGACACATTTTGATTTAAAAAGGTGCGACAAGGTACAATATGGAACATTTCATATTCCTTTTCTAACCAACTTTCACCAAAACGCTCGCCAATTTATGTAGTACAAAAACGGCACAACACAAAAAAGACTTACAGTTTTTCCTAAATTTCAGTATGTCTGAAATTTATTCAGAAATACTAAAATTTTGGGATATTTGGACTTCAAAAGGTATTTTTAAAAACTATGAAGATATAAAGATTTTGGTGGTTAGAAAAAGAATTTCGAAAAATTATGATCTTGAGGCGGGAATCGAACCCGCGTCCGCTGCTATCCGGGCAGGTGCCGGCCACCGAAGACAATAATCAACGAATTTACTTAACTAACCACCCAAGACAATAATACTAATTTTTCTAACATTGATATAATGTTAAAATTAAAATCGAATAGTTTATGAAGATATATTTAAATCAAAGGACCCTTGTCGTAAAGAATCGTCGAGAAAACTGTCATTATATAGGTATGGTTATTTTTGAAAGAAAAAAGTTGAAGCGTTTTTGAGTTGTTTCTTTTTTGTATTCAAAACGCTCGATGTGATTATTACTCTTGTGTACTTACAGTCATGTCGGTTTTTAAACCTGGAAATTCGCTGGTACGTAGGTACGCCTAATTACATGCTTCACCAAATTCTCTAGAACAACCCTTAGCACAACCCTTACTTGAAAATCGCTTACACATATCGCCTGAATAAGACAAAGTTGGCACACAAAGCAGTAAACAGCGAAAACAACAATCACACCCAAGGGTGATAATATAAATGTCAAATAAATAACCATTTTAACTCGAAATCGAACACTGAAACAAATTCTTAATTACAATAAAACAATCAACATCAACTATCCAAATCAATAACATTATAAACTTGAACCCACACATTGTCGCATTATTCAACTCCGAGATCGTTAGGTTTGTGTGAGAATATGATTGGTACGCAAGAAATTGCTTAGTTGGTAATTTACCTAATAAGTAAAACTGCCGTCAAATACAAAATTTAAGGGAACTATGTTAAGACTCGTGATATAGGGAATAAAAGGCGTGAATAGTGAAAACTGAAATGCCATTACTTGAGTAAGTTATTGGCGGCATTCTTACCAATGAAGACTGACATAGGGCAAAATTGGGTAAAACGTCCCAGTTGACAAAACACCTATCTATCTTTTGTGTGTTGGTGACATATAAATTATATGCCATGGAAATGGCATTTGGATAGAGCACTGGTCTTTTGACTAACAAACATAGTATGGCATTATTGTGCGCATCCAGGCTACAGAAAGCGGTTTTGGCATCCGAAGCGTTTTGACCCAGTTTCGCTGATTAAAGCTAAATTTAATAAATAAATAAATTACTACGAGAACGTTAATAGCTTCCAGAGTCATTGTGACGACGTGTCAATTTCTATACTGGATTTAAGGGCTTGACTCCACTTTGATGTTGAGCGGTGGTTTGTTCTCCTGGTCGATTTGTACCTGAAGTCTCTGTGGTACTCCGTTGAGCTGCACATGCTCGAGATACCGACGCCTGTTCTCTGGGTTCTTGAGAATGTTCGCTACGTACTCTGACGTCTCCTTCTGCAGGGCTATAATCTTCTCTTGGATCAAGCGGTTCTTGTGCATTAGGTAGACCGTCTTCCAAGCCAGTTCCAGGATGACTCGGTTCTGCAATGCCTTATCCACATGTTGGGGGCACGGCGGTTGGATTGTCTCCACGTGGGACGGCGGCGAGATCACTCTCTGCATCCTCAGATTGCGTCGCGCTTCTCGGAGACGCGTCAGCTGAGACCCTGAAAATGAAAAACTATGATTCAGCATTTTTTCTTAGTGTACATGTTAGTGTAGTGGCTACATATTAGTGATTTTTAACAGCGATTGACATGTTCTATAGTAGTTACATTTATGAAGTTAATTCAGAAAGTTGCATGATCATTAATTATATTTACTGTTTAATACTTATTAAAACGAATGTTAATACATATTCTTTGGAACTTCTCAAACAATTACTCCTAGAAACAAGAATAATTTTAGATAAAATGCTTATAATGTGTGTTGGCAAATATAGAAAGAGTGGGAGGCAGTTTATTGTTTTAAAACGTTTTTGTTACTGTTAATGAGTTCTGAAACGCCTAATTGTTTTTAAGACACCGGTCTGTTTCATTAGACTAACACAACTCTCGTCTACTTATTGGTTTCCAATGTATTCAAAAAGAATTTTGGTTTGAATAACTTTGTTTGTTATTTAAATTAACAAAAATCTTGGGATATCTTGTCACCACCCCACCCCATCTCTCCCGCGGGTGTCGTACAAGGCGACTGAGGGCTAAAACAGCTAATAAGGTATGGGCAACAGCGTTCCTGTTATACCACCAAGCAATATACTCCTATACTCCTGTTTAAAGTCCGACTTCTACTACAAAATTTCAGCTAGAAAAAGTCCAATTCGATTTTTTATAAAACACCTTTTACCAATATAAGCAAGTATCAATAAAGTGGAGAGTTACAACTTTATATAGCGTTGGTAGTTCGCTAATGCTTTGCCATGGCGACCGTCGAGACAGCCCCGGGACCAACAACACAGCGCCAATAATGAAGGTACCGGCAATTTTCACATCTAAATCGTTTACTAATAAAGCTCTAAATGGAAAGAATGCTCTGCTCGATTCTATTTATAGCGACATGTTGTAAGCTTAGAGTGGGCGAGCTTTGCCTGGGTACTGGGTACTTATGCTACGCTAGGGAGAGAACCCCCTACACTCCCCGTTTCATCGGAATTCTGATTGTAACGTAATATTCTCGGAAATTTCAACATCACAGAATTCAAGTGGCTTTTAATATTTTCCCCTTTGGAAATGAGAAGGTTGTAGTCGCCCAATAAGGTCATGAGCACTCTTAAAAATTGATGAGGAGTTGAAAACATTTTTTACATAAAATATTTATATTTTTATCGACAGCGTCTTTGTTTATTTTAGTTGATAATATTTTTTTAAATAGTAACGTTGAGTTGTAATTCTTAGGTAAACACAAACTATAACCTACTGATTTATATAAAAAAAACATGACTTTATCTAATGATCGAAAAATTTGGCTCAATAGAGAAAATAAATTTGTATTATCTTTTTCCGAGATGTGTGTTCCATGATTCGTTTGATGAATAGACCCGTAATTGTAATGATTTTTTTCAGTGTGTCTGATGGATAATTACACCACGGGATACAAACTCGGAGTTCTGAGGATACAAATAATGTGTTATTACAATTTGTCTGTATTCAATGAAAATCTTTACAAAAAAAAATAGTACTTCTCAATAAATAAATATTACAATTATTATCATTGGTGTATAATTATAATGTATATCTTATTTAGAATTATATCTATTGTGCATGGTAATAATTATTGAGTTGTAGAAGGTACACCTCGAAGGATCCTTCTTAAATAATAAATATTCGACGGCCGCCTTGGCGAATGCTCAGATTGCTGGGTATTGGTCAAGAGGTCCCGGGTCCGAATCCTGGTAGGGGCAAACTTTGTGATGACCACAATTGTTTGTTTCCGAGTCATGGTTGTGTATATGTTTATGTAGTATATTTTCAATATTTATATACATAATTATATTAAAAATATGTCCGTCATCTAGTATCCATAACACAAGTGCTTAGGCTACTTACTTTGGGCTAGATGATAGGTGTGAAAAAAAACAAAAACAAAACAAAATAAGTATTTATAAAAAAAAAATGTATTATCGCAAAAGTGTGTATTAATTGCATGCATTATGAACACACCTAAAGTCATTAATTTATTAACGAATAATAATATCCTATATTTTCAGCTCCTGTCTAACCGGCTACGCATCGTAGCATGCTACGATTTTAGAGTGCTACATTGGTCATTTGTAAGAAAATGAAAACCGAAGACCGTCTACTACACCTACAGAAGTATTCCATAAGCCAAATGATAGAGTAAGTGCCGCACTCAGAGATGTCAATTAACGTTAATGAGTACTTAATGTCAATAAATGACAATTCAAAACTAGTCACTATTCTTTCCGAGTTGGTCTAGATATAAATGGTTTTTTTTTGACATTCAGTACCTATTCATTAAAGTTAATTGACGTCTCTGAGTGCGACAGTAACTGCCGCACTCAGAGACGTCAAATAACGTTAATGAGTACTTAATGTCAAAAAAATTCATTTAAATCTAGACCATAGACCCGGCAAGAATAGCGTCTAGTTGTCGATTGTAATTTTTTGACATCAAATATTCATTAACGTTATTTGACGTCTCTGAGTGCGGTAGTAAGTCACGAAAACGTGTCAAGTAATTAAATATATCTATTAAAGGTATAATATCCATTTTACTTGTTTATTATTATTTGTGGTTTAAAACCATTAGTATGTATCCATACGATCTAACTATCTATCTAACTACACAATTTATTTTGATCACCCATTCAACGATTGACATTTTTAATAGTTATTTGTTGTACGTGAGTGCAAAGTTGTTTTTTAACCGCGTGCTCAATTTTGATGACCGAGCTAGCGAAGGATTCTAAAATTGAATCACGAGCGTAGCGAGTGATTCAAAAATTAGAATCCTGAGCGATAGCGAGGGAATCAAAAGAGCACAAGGTGAAAAATCTTTGCACTCGAGTGCAACACGTAACTTTTCATCCCCCCCAACGAGGAAATTGCAAAATACAAAAAAAAAATACAATCACAACAGTTTCTGTTTTCACCCAGAAACTTCCACAACACCCTCCCACTAACCCAAACACACTCTCAACACCCACCCAGAAACACCCACAACATTCACACCCGCAATACACACCCATCCACTCAGACACACCCAAAAAACACCCATTCACCCAGAAACACCCACAAAACACCCATTCACCCAGAAAAACCCACAAAACACCCATTCACCCAGAAAACCCACAAAACACCCATTTACCCAGAAACACCCAAAAAAACACCCATTTACCCAGAAACACCCAAAAAACACCAATTCACCCAGAAACACACACAAAACACCCATTTACCCAGAAACACCCACAAAACACCCATTCACCCAGAAACACCCATTCACCCAGAAACACACACAAAACACCCATTTACCCAGAAACACCAACAAAACACCCATTCACCCAGAAACACCCACAAAACACCCATTCACCCATAAACACCTATTCACCCAGAAACACCCACAAAATATCGAATCACCCAGACACACCCACAAAACACCCATGCACCCAGACACACCTCCAACACCCACCCATCCACCCAGCCACACCCGCAAAATTTATCCAGACACGCCTGTAAGTACCTAATAAAAATTACCGTCCATAATGGAGTTCCGAGACTGTCAATCAGCTTGAGTCAAGCACGTTGATTTTCTGTATGTTTTTGTTCCGTTGCTAGCGTAAACAAATCAAACAAACCTAAAAAGCTTTTCAATGCTTGACTCAAGCATCAAGCAAGCATTGTAGACGATCAAAATGTTTAAAGCAAGATTGACGCCAAGCTGATTGACCGTCACGGAACTCCAAGGTTTTAACAAATTTATGACGTCAAAAGAAAATGGCGCGCGCAAAGCAAATTACAAAAAAAGTACACCAAGAAGGTTCCGAGTCTGAGTTTTTGACAAATTAAAATAGGTTGCATGACAATTCAGCACCATGGAGGTAGAAATAAATAGGTATAATGATGTTTTGAATTCACAAACTCTTTGCACACGATGTTCTAAATTCAAATTTACTTTAACCTCTAGAGGATAAAAACGGCTTTTGCACTCAGATATCGAAGAGCAAAAACGCTTTTTCCGAGATGGTGGGATGAAAACATCTTTTTTTATACTAGACAGTTAAGCCCTTGGCCTTCATCTCATCTGATGGTAAGTGACGATAAGGGCCGAATAAGGAATTGAGCTTCACACGGAATCTTGATCCACACAGCTATCACAAATTGACGGAACACAATAATGCTGTTAACATTATCATTTTGGCGACATATTTTGATAAGACAATGGTAGCTAGCCAGGCGGACTTGAAAAAAGTCCTATCACCAACGAACCCCGGGATCAAACCCGGAACCTCGGAATCTAATTCCAGTGGACGAACTACTAGACCCCGGAGGTTAAAACATCGTTTCGTTGCCACTACACGGAGCTCATCGGGCGGGATAATCAATGATAAATAATTAATTACATAGTTACATTAACGTATTGGCCGTGTGGTGACGGCAGAGTAGAATACAAATGTCACCACCCCAAATCTCTCCCGTGGGTGTCGTACAAGGCGACTAAGGATAAAACAGTGATGGATGAGGAATGGGCAGCAGCGTTCCTCTTGTACCACCTAGCAATGTACTGCGACTTTTGTGCCCGATATATGGCAATAGGCTCGCCACCTATTACATGGGTCCTAACATAATTGGCGAAACGTCATTTTCTTTTTCATTTTCATTGATTACCATTTCTTCCGAAACGAAGTTTTCCAGTAAACCAACTCCGTTGACATATCGCGAGCAGATTATTCGGTTTAAATATAACACCGCAAATCGATTCTACCATTTGGTTATTTATAGTCAACAAAAGTTAGCATCTACCTATACATTCGCTTCTTAAAAACAAAAGGGACCCAATTCAAAGTAAGACACTTTGAATTGGGTCCCTGTTTCACAATCGACGGGTCTGTTCTGGATAGCTTACTTGGCAGTTCAATTGACACAATATATCATATTACAAATGTCGTAAGCTATTCAGAACTTACCCGTCGATTGGAAAAACGCCCTAGTCGTTTTAGAACACAAAACGTTCCTTTAAGTATTTTTGACCGACGAAAAAACGGAGGAAGTTACTCAATTCGTACTATTTTGTACCCGTATGTTTTTTTTATTTCGTCTCTATCGCACCAAATGACTGACGCTCTTTTAAAAGAGACATACATACATACATACATAAATCACGCCTATATCCCCGAAGGGGTAGGCGAGCCTATTGCCATATATTGGACCTTATAATTTTTACCTTTTATTTGTGTTTTCTATACTTGTAATCCACAATTGTACCTATACTATTAAGCGAGGTCAATAAATGTATTTCTTTCTTTCTTTCTTTCTTATATATCGGGCACAAAAGTCGCAGTACATTGCTATTGCTAGGTGGTATAAGAGGAACGCTGCTGCCCATTCCTCATCATTGATTTATCCTTAGTCGCCTTGTACGACACCCACGGGAGGGATTTGGGGTGGTGACAATTGTATTCTACTCTGCCGTCAACACACACCTTAATTTCGTACAACAACTATCCTTTTAAAGCAGCGATGCTTTCCGATTTACAATTTTCTAACTGTAAACGCCGGGTCATTTCAATTTCTTTTCACCTGCGCACGTGACTGACGCTAATGTTAGATAATAGATGCACATTTTTATAAAGTGCCGTTGTTACATTATTTTAAGGGTGAGTTTGCATTGGCAGAACTAAATAGTAGATTTTATTGTATTAACTCATAGACGGTGCTGGATATCGGTCAATAGGTTCTACCTTTTAGGTCCTGGCATGGTCATAAATGTTTGTGTGATCGATCACATTGACATTTTTTTTCCAGGTACCTATTTTTTTTATAAATTAAGATTGATAGTAAGATTGTTTGCAGGGGATGGCTAAATCTACTATGAAGAATTATTCTGTATGCTTTAGAAAAAGTGAATAGTATTTATATCTTAATTCTGTAAAATTATTTGTTCCATTTCAAAGTGTGTTTATTGATATAGCTTAGTTACTAAATTATTTTGCAGTACATAGTATAAAAAAATCCTTATAATAATATTTTCAATGAGTTTGTAAGCCACTTTAGAAGCGGTGTCGGAAAATTAACTGTTTTTCCTCTAGGACAAAGCAAACGTGAGTTGATGATGTCAACTCTTCAATAGTTCAATGACCTGAGAAGTAGATGAAAGACAAATGTTTGTATGGCGTGGCTTGTCATGCATTTCCATTATAGACATAGATGATAAATGATCTTCTGTTTTTATGCAGTTTTATTCATTGATAATATTTTTTTTACATAACTTACTACTTCAGGTACCTACTACACTAATAACTTATTAATAGCAATAGTGTACCCTTTTATTTATTAAACTCTACAAGAGTATAAATAATCTTTTCATCCCACCATCTCGGAAAAAGCGTTTTTGCTCTTCGGTATCTGAGTGCAAAAGCCGTTTTTATCCTCTAGAGGTTAAACTAAATTTGAATTTAGAACATCGTGTGCAATGAGTTTGTGAATTCAAAACATCATTATACATATTTATTTCTATCTCCATGGTGCCGAAATTGTCATGCAACCTATTTTAATTTGTTAAAAACTCAGACTCGGAACCTTCTTGGTGTACTTTTTTTGTAATTTGCTTTGCGCGCGCCATTTTCTTTTCACGTCATAAATTTGTTAAAACCTAGGTTTTTGTGGGTGTGTCTGAATGGATGGGTGAGTGATTGTGTGTGTGACTGGGTGGATGTTGTGGGTGTCTGAATGGATGTTGTGGGTGTGTCTGGGTGAATAGGTATTTTGTGGGTGTTTCTGTGTGATTGGGTGTTTTTTTGGGTGTGATTGGGTGTTTTGTAGGTGTTTGTGGGTGAATGGGTGTTTTGTGGGTGTTTCTGGGTAAATGGGTGTTTGTGGGTGTTTCTGGGTGAATGGGTGTTTTGTGGGTATTTCTGGGTGAATGGGTGTTTTGTGGGTGTTTCTGGGTGAATGGGTGTTTTGTGTGTGTTTCTGGGTGAATGGGTGTTTTTTTGGGTGTTTCTGGGTAAATGGGTGTTTTGTGGGTGTTTCTGGGTGAATGGGTGTTTTGAGGGTGTTTCTGGGTGAAATGGGTGTTTTTTTGGGTGTTTCTGGGTAAATGGGTATTTTGTGGGTGTTTCTGGGTGAATGGGTGTTTTGTGGGTGTTTCTGGGTGAATGGAATTTGGGTTAATGGGAGGGTGTTGTGGAAGTTTCTGGGTGAAAACAGAAACTGTGGTGATTTTTTTTTGTATTTTGCAATTTCCTCGTTGGGGGGGATGAAAAGTTACGTGTTGCACTCGAGTGCAAAGATTTTTCACCTTGTGCTCTTTTGATTCCCTCGCTATCGCTCAGGATTCTAATTTTTGAATCACTCGCTACGCTCGTGATTCAATTTTAGAATCCTTCGCTAGCTCGGTCATCAAAATTGAGCACGCGGTTAAAAAACAACTTTGCACTCACGTACAACAAATAACTATTATTTACCACATAGCGTTATACTGCGATTTAGGTGCCCGATATAAATGGGAATAGGCTCGCCCCCTATACATAGGACTGAAATCGGGAATATAGGTATAGGCATGATTTATGAATGTTTCATTTCATATTATGTGGTAGATTTTTATACTACATTGTTAAGTCTCTATACTTTTTAAGTTTATTTTAAGCACAAAAGGTCAGTGTTTTATTTGCGTCATTACTTAACAGTTAAATTTAAATATGTAAAATGTGTTTTTCAGTATGCTTGTTGGTAAGTATAGCATTTTTCTGACCTAACCAACAATGGAAATGAATGCGCATCTTGATAGACTCGAAATTTCGCATAGTAATAAATAGCTACCCATCTTTGGTGGTGTGGCGGTCAGTGCTCTCAATGGTCAAGGCGGGTTCGATGTTCGTGCCGCTCCATGAAGTAATTTAATATAAGATTTCAATTTATTGAAAACTCCGGAGTTTAGTAAATTAACAGATTCTGCTCTGCCGTCACCACACGGTTTAAATAATCAATAAATGGTTTAATAATTTACTGTTTGTACTTTGGTTGGATATCGTGTTGTAGTAATTAGTTTCGCGGATAATCCTACCCAAAATTAATGTAAAATTATTGTGACAAAATATAAAATTACATACATAAATCACGCCTATATCCCGTAGGGGAGGCAGAGATGTACTAGCACCCACGTTTCGCCAATTATGTTAGGTAAATATTATATATTTAGGTAAGTATAAATATAAAATTACATATTGTGAAATCATTGAAAATGTACTTAGTAAAAATGTTTCTCAGTTTTGTCTTAGATTGCCCGCGGTGTTGACTAATAAGCACTTCAGGGCACCGGCATACCCAAAGAGGACGGAGGAGGAGAATCAACAATTTACGTCCTCGATAGATGGCAATAGGCTCGCCATCTTCTGCTGCTGCTGATGGTACAATCGACAGCACGTCAAGCTACCACATAATGTCAAATGTTTTCAGTCGACTTTATGCTTTACCAAAAACTAGTCAAGGTCGACAATCGATTGAAGAAAGAAATTTTTAAGTTTTTGGTGGCTTAAAGTGCCGTTTAACGTACAAATGGACAAACATCCTTCAACTTGACATTAATAATATATACAACACAGCAAACGTAATGTTTAGCATTATCATCTGATTGATTGTAAATTGCGTGGTATATGCAAAGCAGGCTCTCTCGTATTTAGGTCAAAAGCTGAGCACGTGTATGTGTACGTATGTGTGAATATTGTTTTTTTTCAACTGTAACATTTTAAATATTTATTTCAAATATAATTTTTTTTTTAATACAACTTTACGGATTCAACTCACGTATATGTATTTAGATGTTTCGCATTGTTATTATTTTTCACTTTATAGCGGCCGTGGTCAAATGACAATTAAAAGAGAATTTCTTTTTATTTTTTCTCCTTTTTTATTTCTCCTTTCGTTTGGGAAGGATAGGATTTAGCCAATACAGCCATTTCTTCAGTTGTTTAGTCAATAGATTTGCGTAACTTAAAGCAATGCCGATCATTGGATGGGTGACCAACATAAAATTGCAATACTGCAACGATGTCTTACTCTTATAAAATTTAGAGTTTTAGAGCACATAATGTTTCAAAATAGTTTTTAGTTTCATCTTTTTCTCTCCTCCGATTTATCTCGCCTCACCCCGATTTATATAAGTTGAAAATTTTAGATGATTTTTTTTTAAACTCAAACACGTGCCAGGGCCACGTGAACAAACAAAATGCACTCGAAATGCCGACTGTTTTTATCATTTGTTATCTGCCATATTGTTTCGATACTTGTTTTTCGACGCTTTCCAACTTTGGCGGTTAGAAAGAGAGAGGTGTCTGCAATTGTGTCAACAAGCCACGCGTTAATGCTTATCTTTCTGGGTAGGAAAATCATCTTTGTTGTGTTATTACTGTTTATGAGTTCACCAACACGTAAAACGAGCGATTAAAAAATAACCATCAGTTTTTGACAGTTCTATATACGGTTTAAGGGACGGTTAAAATTAATAATTGCCTGTTTAAGTGTTGGTGAACTCCAGCCTTATTACTGCCGTACTCGGAGACGTCAATTAACTTTAATGAGAACTTAATGTCAATATTTTCATTTAAATCTAGACCATATGACTCCTCAAGAATAGCGACTAGTTTTGAATAATGTAATTTTTTGACATGAAGTTGGTACTTATTATACATATATAGTTAATTGACGTCTATAATAGAAATCATTTCCACATTTTTTGTTGATTGCGGAAGACGCGGGTTCGAGTCCCGTCATCAGGACGACGTCTTCCGTTTTTTTTTATCTACTTTTCCTTGTAATATTTTTCTAACATTTAGAATTCTCAAATAACACAACACACACATTTAATTATTCGTATTGTTTCCTTAAAGCGTAAAGTATTCATTGAAATATAAATTTTAAGTAAACACAATTTGATTAAAAAACATGAACCGGGGAATGAGTTCAATTAATTAATTTTGATCTAATACTGTAATTATATGATTTCATATTTTATTATTTGGGATGTTTAATGATATGTGAAAATTTACTTGTCCCTAACGATCTGAATGTCTAATTGCCGCACTCAGAGACGTCAAATAACGTTAATGAGTACTTAACGTCAAAAAATGACAATTCAAACTAGTCGCTATTCTTGCCGGGTCTATGGTCTAGATTTGAATGAAAATTTTTGACATTAAATGCTCATGAAAGTTAATTGAAGTCTCTGAGTGCGGCAGTAAGTAGCAAAACGTCCAACTTCGCGAAACGCCTAATGAGCAGTCAGTGTAATATGCAGAATGTTAAATTCGTATGAATTAAAAAATTACAGGTAAAGCTAAGTATAAAATAACATATATATAAAAGTACAGCCAAGAATAAAATTTTACTAATTATTGGAATAGTTTGCACATTCGATAAAAATATTTTTTTAGAACATTCATTGCGATACAGGGTCAACGACATAACACACTTCTATTTTTAGCGCGCAAACTGTTTGAAGACTTGAAATTTAGCTTGTAAACAAACAGCGGCATTTCATACCTACTATTTGCGGTAGGTCAGTGCAAGAACGAAGTTTACTAACTTAAAAGAAGAAGAAAACAATATTTAAAAAAAAAAATCAGGTTATTACCTTTTTTTAGTTTTCTGGTTCTTTTCTCACACATATTGAAGTAACACACGTTGCCAACACTAGTAAACAGTGGCAGTATAGAAAATTCGCGTTGGTCGTTAGAGGCGTGCGATCGCCTCCGAGCACAGATACGAAATGAATTGTTTGAAAATGGAATGCGCAGACTGGCCTTAGCGTCGACGCGATACCTCACCCGTTGGGAAACGAGACAACAAATTGTGTAGCCGCGTTATAATGGACAGTTACCCCATTATTCGTAGTGTACGAGAAATAAATCATTTGTCAAAATACAGTTCAATTAGATTATAACAAGTTAGATAGATTAAGATCGTGTTTTCCTTTGGAGAACGATGTAGCATGTGTGAGCAAAGACAATATTGCAAATGCGATTGTCGTTACGGTGACCAAAAATGACTTATTTCCAGCTCCTTCTTGCTTCAAAAGGCATAATATTATTGCATCCATAGAATTGCGGACAGTTTATTTATACATACATAAATCACGCCTATATTCCCGAAGGGGTAGGCAGAGGTGAACTAGCACCCACGTTTCGCCAATTATGTCATGTCCCATGTAATAGGTGGCGAGCCTATTGCCATTTATCGGGCTCAAAAGTCGCAGTATATTGCTAGGTGGATAAGTGGTGGTATAAGAGGAACGCTGCTACCCATTCCTCATTACTGATTTATCCTTAGTCGCCTTGTATGAGGGTGAGATTTGGGTGGTGAAAATTATTGTATTCTACTCTGCCGTCACCACACGGCTTAATCATTATAATTTTGACTTTTATTACATTACTTTTGTCTTCGTAGCAAAACTTCCTAGATTTATTAGATGCTCGACACTAGGTACTATTTTAAGTCTATATTTTTATGTAATCCAATACAATTTTTAGGCAATCGTTTCTTATCGATAACGTGTCGAAGTTCGTCATGATGGGCCATATTACTTTGGTATCTACAGCGTCTTAGCTTGCGCTACCAACATAACTAGGAACTTACGAGGACGATTTTGGTCACGTGATTTGACGACGACTTACGTCAAATCCCGTACATTTTGCTTTATCGAACTTCGTTATCTTTGTCGGTTTGTTACTTTGTCTGGGCCCCCTGGACCATTCTCTCTTTATCCACGGGGTATGACTGCTGCGCAGGAGGACAAAGGGCGCATGACGATGAAAGACAGGCAGAAATTGAAGAAAATTATTTAGGCTAATTAAGGCTACTTTCACCAAAGGCCCTAACTAACATGAGAAGTTCTAGGCTAACCAAAGTTTTTATTTTAGTAGTTTTAGTCTTTAATTTATATAAATTAAAGCTCCTACATTTACAGTTATAGTTATTCAATAATGGCGTCATTTTAGGACTTTATTGCTATGACTAATGTGATTCCGTACCGTTTGTTCATTACCCATTCTAATTACCCGTAAATGTTGGTAAATTTCCCGCTTTTTAAGTAGCCACCCGCGCCAGGGCTGGTGCAGTACTCATCGCATGGACCAACACGTGTCGACGCCAGCATTCGGGGGTCCGCTATCTGTCGCACCAGGAGTCACGATACAATAAAATACCTGGATGTGGTAATTAGGATTTTATTTTAATATACAACGGTGTTTTTCCCAAATACGCAGTGCTGAATGAAAAGGCGTAATATTTCTATTGCAGATTATGGATTATTTACAAATGAAAATCATAGATTAGATGAGACATGGGATACGCAATGTTTCTAACTCTACAAGTTTACTCTATAACTCTAAGGGCCTGTTTCACAATCGACAAGTAAGTTCGAAGTAGCTTACTTAGAACTTATGTAGTAAAACTTATACAGTATAGTAAGCTACTTAGAACTTACTTGTCGATTGTGAAACAGGCTCTTAGGGCCTGTTTCACAATCGATAAGTAAGTCTTATGTAGCTTACTTCGCAAATCATTTGACAGCTGTAATATGAAATATATGTCAACTGAACCGCCAAGTAAGCAACTTAGAACTTACTTGTTGATTGTAAAACAGGGCTTAAAATTAAAAAATATATATAAAGATTATATTCTGTGATCTAAATTGATAACAATAAGACTCACTTTTTCTTTAAACGTTTCCAAACGTTCTATCTTAGTCTGCGTCATTATGACCTCGGGTAAAATCAATATGAACAATATCCGTTTCCATGGTGTCCTGGGAGCGAAACATTACTATAGAATGTGCCCAAATCACCCCAGAGAATATAATAAAATGAATAAAAAAGATTCTAATCATGATTCTAATGACTAATCAGTTTTGCATGGAGAAATTATAGACGGTTTGGCTCGCAATTAAACCTTTGAAGATCTGTCACCTACACCAACATGCCAACTAATTGTAAAATTTTTTAGAGAATAATCTGACCATGTGGTGTGCACAGATCCAGATTTATAGAATTTGATAAATAGAATTGATAAATTTGCGAAGAACTTGTCGCCTTCATTATCATCGTAGCTGAACGTTGCGCAAACTGGCAGCGGCGTAGTGGGAGTGAGTATCTACTACGTCAGTCTGTGAATCACTCGTGTAATGTTTGGTCTATAGTGAATACCTACAGTATAATATACTGCAAGTAGTTATTGTATACTAGTCATCACCAGCTAGTACTGTGATGACGCGAGAAGAATACACGATCGCTGTCATGTATACACTGTCATGTTACAGTCAAAACTCTTGGTCGGTCAAAACCACTTTTGTCTGGTTTCAGGCAAAATTAGTTTTGGCCAAGGCTTTTGAAACTAGGAAACATTCTAACCTTCTTTTTTTTATAACCTAACCTAACTGACGGAACTGACGCAGATCATAGAAAAATAGGTTAGAAAAAGTTATTAGAAAAAATTATGACTGCAGGCCAAGACAACGGTCATAACATGCCTTTTAAAAACGGAGGAACTTGAGATAATAAATATTATATTTGCTCTATCCGTCGATCAGGTTAGTGTTATCGATAGCCCAGTGGAAATGGGAAAGGAGACGGGAGTAAGAGAAAGCAAAACGGATCATGGTGACAACAACATTATATTTTCCGACAATAATAAAAGTATCAAAAAGGATGACTTCTATAAACATACAAAAAGACCTATCCGTCACATTTAGAAAACACCGAATTCGCTAATTTTGGTGCAACATTGACGAGATTGTAAAATTTTGCGTCTTTACATGAGTAGGAAATAAAGATTAAATGAATTTTCCTTTTTAAATAATATTAATATTATCATCTCTTTTTTAACATAAAATGTTAATGCGTCATTGTTGCACCAAATGAGCGATTTATCAGTAGGTCAAAAGTGGGTTTGACCGGCTGAGAGGTTTGACTAATAAATAATAATAATAAATATTTTTTTTTTTTACACTCACACCTATCATCTAGCCCAAAGTAAGTAGCCTAAGCACTTGTGTTATGGATACTGATGACGGACATATTTTTTAATATAATTATGTATATAAATGTTGAAAATATACTGCATAAACATATACACAACCATGACTCGGAAACAAACATTTGTGGTCATCACAAAGTTTGCCCCTACCAGGATTCGAACCCGGGACCTCTTGGCCAATACCCAGCAATCTGAGCATTCGACCAAGGCGGCCGTAACATTATATAAATTGGCAACGAATCCGCGGCCTGCCTGCGCCCAGGCACGTTTTCACTTTACGTTGGTAGGCCTGCCGCACGTTGGTTCACACGTTTGGGACGCAGGTGCTGAATTATTAAAAATACAAAATATGGACTTAACATGTTTTTATCATCATAACATACATACATTTATGTATGTATGTACATACATAAATAAATCGCCCCTATATACCCGAAGGGGTAGGCAGAGGTGAATTAGCACCCGGGTTTCGCCAATTATGTTAGGTCCCATGCATCGCAGTACATTGCTAGGTGGTATAAGAGGAACTCTGCTGCCCATTCCTCATCACTGTTTTATCCTTAGTCGCCTTGTATGAGGGTGAGATTTGGGTTGTGAAAATTATTGTATTCTACTCTGCCGTCACCACACGGCTTAATCATTATAATTTAGACTTTTATTACATTACTTTTGTCTTCGTAGCAAAACTTCCTAGATTTATTATATACTCGACACTAGGTACTATTTTAAGTCTATATTTTTATGTAATCCAATACAATAAGAGAAAAATAATACAAAACGATTAAAATAGAAAAAATATCAATAAGAATTGTTATTAGAAAAAGTTTGAAAAAATTCGAAAAATTATAATAGTCTCGACGCGAGCTCGATTCCCGCATCAATACTTTAATTTTTCGAACTTTTCCTAATCACAACTATCTTTGTAGATATAAATAAATTGACTTTAGGTATAAATTTATTTAGGTTACTCGTATTTACATTGGAATGTGTGATGTTTTGTGCGACAATAATACTTAGCAACTCGAAAAACATTGTCAATTAAAGCGCGTGCGCAGCGTATACGCGCGTGTAGGGCAGGTCATAATTGCACGTTGAAGTGCACACGACGATCGACGATCGCATCCATGCGTCACTATCGTGAAACTATTGAAGGCAGTACAATCGACCGTACGCAAAGCAAAACTGTCTACAGACTTTTCGTACGAAAACTATTTAAGCGAAGAAACGATGTTGTTGACTGTTGTACTATGTCCTCAGTATTTTATTTAACATTTACAACACTCTTTTATTTGTGTATGTCATCTGAATATTATAATTATTATTATACATCACTAGCTGACCTAACCCTACAAAATATACACAACAAAATATATAAAAAATCCGGAGTTTCGGAGGAGGAGGACTTCGGCGGAGGAACTCGAGATGGTACATTTATGGTATCCTATTGTTATAGAAAGCTATTCGAAAAAATTTACTCGAGAAAAGAGAATTAAACACATCTCAACAGAAAAATAGCGTTGCATAAAATTCAGCGCATGTTCCCGCACGGGCATCATACTAAGCGGTCCGTAGACACGTTGGATCGCACGTTTGACAAAGTGCGGAAGTGGGCGAGTCACCTGGCCCTACCATGGTCAGATAATTACGGCACCAAGTTCCTTAAATATCTAGTGATCGAATAGCTTTGATGTAGCGAAAGAAGTATTATATCGCCGTTACAATATACTACAATACCGCGTTAACAACAGTAGTTAATAATACCGTGAAACTACAAAAAAAATCAAATTTGAGATTTAAAACTGGATCATTTTGACGCGATTTTGTGATATGAATGAATTTACGCGGGCAATCTCAAATTTGATTTTTTTGTAGTATTGATCACTGTTGGTTACGCAGCATTGTAGTAGTACCTACCAATGTTAACTAATGCTGGCTATTGGATGGGTGATCAAAAATATGTTTAATAAAAAGAAAATTATGGTTAGAAAAAGTACAGGGCAGATGGCTATACCTGCACAAGTGATATTTGCAGAATGCGAAGGACGCAGGTTCGATTCCGGCTTGAAGGCCTTTTTTTAAAACTTTTTGTAACAAAAATTTTCTTAGTGAAATTTTTGCTAACTAATTTAATCTATTCGATTTTAATTTTAACATTATATAAATGTTAGAAAAATTAGTACAAAGATTTTGGTGGTTAGAAAAAGAATTTCGAAAAATTATGATCTTGAGGCGGGAATCGAACCCGCGTCCGCTGCTATCCGGGCAGGTGCCTGACCGCTCGGCCACCCAAGACACGGTCTTCCGATTCCCGCCTCAAGATCGTAATTTTTCGAAATTCTTTTTCTAACCACCAAAATCTTTGAACTTATTTAATATTAAAATTTTTTTAATATTATTATAATGTTCAAATAAAAATCAAAATAAAAAAAATATATTATTTATCATTAGATGTGTGCCTAAAAAGAGATAATATGAATAATATGATCCCGATTTCCTTCGTGTTACGAAAGGCACATTAAACCATTGGTCCCGGCTGAAAAAAAACAAATGAATACTACACTTTTTCGTGAAATTCAAAACATGTATAAATAATCTTTCGGATTATTAAATATTGATGTTTTTAAAACAAAGGATCGTCTCATCGACAATAAAATAATATACAACGTAATTTAATGGAGCGATGAAGCCCTTTTTATCAAAAACAAGGCAGGTAGACCAAAGTGCCTAAAAATAACCTTAGACTTTTCTTTAGAAAAAACATTTTGCATGGCTTCTAAAAGTCGTAAATACAATCAAAAGTTTACCTGACCGATTAGTTTTACAAAGTCGCATTTGAAGTAGCTAGCCATTAAGTGGACCTAGATTGTATCTACTGAAATGCAACAAATTATTACCGAAGGCCCCAATTACATTGTAACAGCTACAAAGTAAGGCTAGGTTCACATGGCGTTGTACGGCACGTTTTTTGCAGGATGAATCTTACTTCACACCTACGGGGATATAGACGTGATTTATGTATGTATGCATGAATCTTACCGAATAAGCAGTCGCTCATACATTGAGTATACCTAGTACCGTTCACAGGTGTCGAAAAGGCGACATGTGAACAGTTCTATACTCAATGTATGAGTCACTATTTGTTCGGTAAGATACATCCAGCGAAAAAAACGTGTCGTACAACGCCGTGTGAACCTAGCCTAAGCGAACCTTGATCAGCTGTGCCACGTCTACAAAGTACGTCTTCTTCATCTTATCCCCTCACAATAAGACTCAAGATAATAATCTTATATAAGATGCAAAATGCGACGCGTGTCCTACGTGCAATACGTAGGAACTTGAGCGTCACACGTGACGATAGCTGACGCGATAAACCGATATCGGAGTCGTCTGCGCACGTGGCGTTGTGGTCGATTTTCCTTTCTCGATTGATTTATCGATAGTCCGATCGATCGGAACTCGTCTTTTTGCGTCACGTTCCTGGACGAAGATAGCAATAACGATGTAAGTGCATATTGATTGAAACAAAAAATTCGAGTGGATATTCAGACGACTTTAGAACGACGCCAAGGGAAAAACTAATCAGGAAAATAAACAAACGAATGACTGTTTCGGAACTGAAATGTATCTGTTATATATATATATATATGGATTTATAAATTTGAATTTAAAATTCTAATCTAAAGAGGAGATATTTCAGATCAAAGTGGCCAGTGTAAGAAAACGCCAATTTAATATGTCAGGACCTATACATTCGTTCGAAAGAATTATTGGTTGAGAACATTTTGTCGGCTATGTTAGGTTTCATTTTAAAAGAGGCGAGCCCATTCTCATCTGCCGAGCACGTTAATCGCCATATTACTACATGATGAACCGAGAACGCTGTTTCCCATCACTCATTACATTTGGACCCTTAATCGCCTTGTAAGACACCTACGGAAGAGCGGGTAGGATTTTAACGTTTGTTTGATCTGAATGGAAAACACTACTTCCCACCCTTGGGTCGCGAAAAACGTAATTGTAAAAGTTTTGAATTAAAAAGAAATTATTTGCTGCCTTCCCTAGGGCGGGATTATAATGATTTAAAAATAGGAATGATTTTGGTTACGCAAAATGCTGCGGCGTTGTGATGTGAGTTTTTAAGCAGATAGGTTGAATAAAAAAAACTATTCTGTAAAATAGTTACCGGTGCAGGACGCGATGTATTTTAAATTTAATAAGGCTCTATAGATAGCATAGGTATTGATTCCTTTCCACACTTGTATAACAATTACTATTCTGCCGTCACCACATGGCACGGCATGAAGTCAGAAAAATAATTGAAATAAACATGTTGAAAAAATGTATTGCTCTTCCATTTTTAGCGGTCAGACGTCATCAAGCCATCCACTCCCTTTTGATTTATATCATCCATTAACATACTGCTCAAGGCTTAGGATTTACAGCCGGGCGCCTGCCTGACACCAACCATATTTGGGTATGCTCTTGTGTTAGTGTTTTGCTCTCCACCATTCTGGTGCCCTAAGGTGTTTATTGCTCTACACCAAGCAATCTGCCTTAGTCAACTTTTACGACACCCCTGGGATCAGTCAGGGCTACGTAATTTTTTTGCTCCCATGGCAGCATAGAAGATAATATAAGGTATCTCTATAAATATTATATTCCGGCTGTTATAAACGCTTGCGCAATTCCTTCTTACGGCCCACGTGTGCATTTAGCATTTAAATTTAAATAAGTCAAAATACTAAATATTTATCGTTTCTCGACTCTATCGTCGGATCACGAGGTGATTCATACGTCGCGTTTTATAATTCTTATGTGATGTTGTAAACAGCGGTCGACAAATTCGTAAGAACGGCCTCAGCAAGGTCGTAGGGTTGGTCCTTTCGGAAATTTTATATCGCATAAGTAATTGAAACAATTTCAAGTTTCAAGATTATTAAAGGGACTTACTAAATAAAGACATACTTATTCAAAGATGTCAACTAATGTTAATGAGTATTATACAAAAAAATCATACAAATCTAGACCATTGACCTGACAAGAATAGCTACTTCTTTTTAAATAACGAAAGCACAAGTGTAAATGACTTGTGCAGTAGGTACTAAGCGGTCTCAATTAAATATTGCTTATACCCTGTCCACAATTACGAGTCAAAATATGTACCAATAAAGTTAAAAGGAAAGATACAAGTGTATTTATTATATAAGACCTGACTCAATTCTGATTGATAAATTGAGTCTTTACCACAGGCAGTGTAGAGCAGTATCTTCCTTTGGCCATTTTTTTTCAATGAAGAGCGTAGGTTTTTTTTTGTTTATTTCATTGTGGTGCCGTGATGAAAGCAGAGCAGAATACAATTTTTGTCACCAACCCATATCTCTCCCGAACATGTTGTCGACAATGGATTATAGTAAATATTATGATGACTTGGTATCAGCACTTATGGTAACTATATCACGGGCCCGGAGTATGCCTTTTTTTTCGGGGGAACTCTCATGGATACACCGGCATGGGGGGAGTACCGGGTTATGTTGGATTTCGCGAGAAGGTGGCTCGCGACCTACCAACTAAACCACCCCGGGGTTCAACGGCTTGCTGTGTGGACAGAGAGGGGGGAGTTGCACTGTGGTGCTCCGTTCAGAGGCATGAGGGTACCGGAACGTCGTAAGGTACCCCCACCTTCGCAAGAACCTGTGCAATGCAAGTGATCGTCTCCCCGGATAATCACCCGCAGGCCCTCACTAGAACGACAGAGTCTGGTGCCACCACCTTCTTCGCTTCCGACGCCTCCTCGCATCAGTGAGGCGGTCGTCCTCCTTCTGCGAGTTGACGCTCTTGCAGAAGTCCGCCATGGCCTGCCATGCGCGTCTGCTGGCCAGCATCTTCCTAATGATGCTAGGGAGAGCCAAATCCGCCCCTACCACCGCTCTCAGGAGCTGCCTCTCGGCACTCCAAGCGGGGCACTCGCCACTGTGCGAGTGTCCCGCCACGCTTTGTCGTCCGCTTTCCCGTAAGCGTTGCAGCTGGGACTCACTTCCCTTCCGGCGATCTGGTGCAGGTACTTGTTGAAACACACGTGTCCCGATAGTACCTGCACCAACCGGTAGGTTAGTGAGCCCGATCGCCGCTTCACCCACCCTTCCAGCTCGGGCTGCCGACGACAGCTGCCGCAGGGCGTTCTGCCACTTGTGGACAATGGACTGGTACGCATCGTCCCTCAGCCGTGCAATCTCTGCCGGGGCCCGAAGTTTGCCTATTATGCTTATTAACATGTGATGAAATGTGGGTCTAACCTATCGGTCTACTCTTTCGAGGACAAAATTAAACGTGATTTATTTCGCACTCTGTAGTCGTTAATACTAGCCAATCCGGACTGGGCCAGTGCGGTCCAACCAATCAACCCTAACCAACCGAGCAACGTCCAGCCTTATATTCTTCCATCTAAAGGACATACCTGTAGAAGCGGAGACACTAAAGGGCTGGAGATGATGATGATGGAAGGGGCGAGTGGACAAAGGTGTTATCTTAAAAAAAGAAAAAAACTACTTTTTTTGAATGAACATAGGTTTTTAGTCCTAAAAAAGGTGTTAACTGACAAACATTTCAGGCATTTCAAACACTCATAACTCATTTCGAACTTCTTGTTAGTTAACACCTTAGTCTATAGTTAAAAAATCGTACTTAAACATGATCCTTTCAAATTGTGTTCAATGGTAATCTTGAGTTTAAGATTATAAGAATCTTTTAGTTTAAATACTTTCGGCGGCTGACAGCCCTGACTCACGTGGTGGCCACGGTTCGGAAGTGCACATGGCCGAGCACGCTTCACGTTGCCGCCGTCTGCGCGACAGCACACACAGACAAACGTGCCCGCGCTGTTTTTAAGAATATCGTGTCAGCTGTTGCATTTTAATGAGTGAGCGGTTTTTTTGTTTTGTTTTTAGTTAGTTACTTAGGTCTTTCGTATAATTATGCCTGTCATCGATAGGGGAAACTAGGGTAAGATCTGGCTGTGTAAGATCAGCAGGGGAAAGCAGCCCGAAAATGGTACACTACCTAACTTTTTTCCATTTTTTGCTGCCAAGGATAGTTTTTATCACAGATAAATCAAATTATATTTCAACGTTATCGCATGATAATGAAATCAATAATATCCCAAAAGGTCTAAAATTTTACTAAATAATTCAAACTTCCTCGTAGTACTTCCTTGTAGAATAAAAAAAAAATCGGAAAGTCACTAGAACAAAATGTATGGAAAATTCGAAAATTTTTATACTTATCACCATAGTTTTTATATAACTATGTTCGCATGGGTAATCTTCAGAGTGTGCGTTATTTCTGTTACATTTGTATATTATATTTTTGAGGTACATAGGTTTTCCTGGTAAGGCGAAAACCTTGAAACTTGATTGAATTGAAATTTGATCTTTGCATTACGGCAGGCTCTGTATAATTATTAGGTATATTAAAATTTGTCCGTCATCTAGTATGCACAACATAAGTGCTTATGTTACTTATTATGTCCTAGCTAAATAAAAGGTGTGAGTGCAACAGATATTAATTAAATAATTATCCCCTCTCAATTTTAATTAAGTTTAAATCAGCCGTGTGGTGACGGCAGACTAGAGTAGAATAAAATTGTCACCATCCCAAATCTCTCCCGTGGGTGTCGTACAAGGCGACTAAGGATAAATCAGTGATGAGGAATGGGCAGCAGCGTTCCTCCCTATACCATCTAGCTATTTACCTACTGCGACTTTTGTGCCCGATAAATGGCAATAGGCTCTCCACCTATTACATGGGAACATAACTGGTGAAACGTGGATGCTAGTTCACCTCTGCCTACCTCTTCGGGGATATAGGCGTGATTTATGTATGTATGTAAATCTGCACACCTGGCGAACCCTACACGAGAAGCAACGAATCTTACTGTTGCCCTGTTCACTGTGGCTACTTGTTACAATGTATCGTTAATGTTTGTACAATCTAAATATTTGTCGCCACGTGGTGGACAATAAGTACTGTGTCCCTCACGTTTTACAACGCAGGTTTTAACACATGGCACATCCTTATTTGTCGAACCTACGGATCTGTGAATGAGGGGGAGAACAGCCAAGGTGAACATAGTACGCATATTGAACGTACATACATACATACATAAATCACGCCTATATCCCCGATGGGGTAGGCAGAGGTGAATTAACACCCACGTTTCGCCAATTATGTTAGGTCCCATGTAATAGCTGGCGAGCCTATTGTCATTTTTCGGGCACGAAAGTCAAGTCGCAGTACAATGCTAGGTGGTAAAAAGGGGAATGATGCTCTTCTATGCTGGCCTGGGAGCGAACAAATAACGTAGAATAGGTCAGCCCCGACTCATCCCATGGGTGTCGTAAAAGTCAACTAAGGGAGTTTGCCCGGTGTAGACCAATAAGCACCTTGGGGCACCCGAATGGTGGAGGTCAAACCACCAACAACAGCATACCCAAAGAGGGTTAGTGTCAGGCAGGTGGCCGACTGTAAAGCCTAAGCCAAAACTTTGAGCAGTATGGATTGGAATGTTGTCATTCCAATCACTCTCTCCGTTCATCGGTCTCTCGACATGGTGCGTTCCGTCTCTTTTCTATACATTCATTCATCAGTAGCACCTTTACGGTGTGATGGATGATATGAATCAAAAGGGACTGGATGGCTTGATGACGTCTGATCGATATGAATAGAAGAGGAAACATACTGCGCCGACCCCAGATAGACTGGTTACAGGGCAGGGAGAAGAAGAATAAAGGAATGCTGTTATCCATTACTCATCAAGCGTACTCGTTTTAAGCCTTAGTCGCCTTGAACGACACCCCCGGAAGATTTGTGGTGGTGACAGTCGTATTCTGCCGTCACCACACGGGAATTAAAAGCAACAATTTAATGAATTTCAATGGGGAATTGTTGCAACAGATTTACGTAAGCAGCCTGCTGGTTCATGGTCATGTGTGTCAAACAAAATGCCTTACAATGGTTGTTATGCTTCGTACCTAGACATAACGCCCGATAAACGATACGTACAAAGGTTTCCTAAGGAAGGGGTGTCCAATTTTTTGTATTAATTGACTTACAAATAGATTTTTAATTCCACAACGCAAAGGATATTCGTATTTTACTGGTATGTTTTACTTAGCAATTATGCTACTGTTCTGTGTGGTAGAGGCATCTGCTCGGAATGCAGAGGACGCGGGTTCGATACTCGCATCAAGACTATATATATAATTTTTCTTAAATTTTTATAATGTTTAAGTGAAAATGAAAATAATAATTACTGTTCTGTGTTAGCAACCCAGTGCAGAGTCGCTATAAAAATAGTACATACATACCTAAATCACGCCTACATCAGTAGGCAGAGGTGAACTAACACCCACGTTTCGCCAATTAGGTTAGATCCAATGTGGCGCGAGCCTGTTGCCATTTATTATTGCCATTCTAAAAATAGTCCCACGTGGCAATTACTCAAATCGCTGTTACAAAGTTTGTGATCGCATAATAAGCGAGTTCGTTTGCAGTCGCAAAAGTACAACGTTGTCGGACTCACAATGAACACCCCGGGCCTAGCACGGGACGTGGACAAGTCTCTCTCCACCACTAGACAGTGTTTTGTCTCGGGATTTAGTGGGAGTTAGAGTGAGAGGAAAAGAGTTTCTTTCCCCCGAAGGAGATGTGCCCACGTCCCGTGCTAAGGGGGCAGAAAGTTCGGGAAGCTTCACGAAGTTTCTCCGATCACGTGTCATTGAATTAACCCACTTCGGCTAGCGCACTGTGCAAATGATTAAATATAGAACGGCGATGTACCTACCTACCTACCTACACCTGCCGAAGCCGTGGCCTCACGTTGTAAAACCTGTGCCTCGACACGCTTGTCGGATGCAATTATAAATTTGGCTCAAAGTTTGCTAACCAATCCAAGTTTTCTCTTGTTTTCGAGACTGCCGGCAGTGGGTACAATAACCAATAAATAGGTTCGGTAGAATAATATACTTTATGTCAGTATGTCACACACCTGACCATAAAGTGGACTTTCACGCCGTCTACGCGTATGGAAAATCCCATTTTCTGGTCAGAGAGTGACATAAAACTATGATCTTACATCGGGCAATAAAAAAGAAGGCCTCAGATCTCATATTTATCTAACACTTGCCATGCCCAAGAATGTCTCAATTCTTTATTCTATAGCCCTTGGTATAAAATCTACTATTATACTAGCTTTACCTGCGGCTTCGCTTTCGTTGATGTCTTTAAATAACTGTCAAAGTCATAAAGAGAACATACATACCTACATACATAAATGAGGCCTACATCCCCTAAGGAGTAGGCAGAGGTGATCTAAGCAACCACCTTTCGCCAATAAAATCAGGCCCCGTAGGTGGCAAACCTATTGTCATTCATCGGGTAAGTATAGCAGCATATGGCAAAGGGTATACGAATACTGTTACTGCACATTACTCATCGCTGTCTTATATCTCCCGCGGGTGAGATTCAGGGGGACACGACCAGAGTAAAACGAAAAATATTAATTGAGTTTAGTAGAACATAACATTTGAAATTATATCCACACGTGAACAAAACTTTTTGCGGGAAGGCTTGGTTACACTGATATAATAATTACCCGCGGCTTCGCTCGCAATGACGTCTTAAATAACTATCAAAAACATTAAAAAAAATCTCACAAAGAATTGCAGAATGACACTGGAATGTTAATAGCCAGCAGCATCTCATTCTTTGATATAAATAATGATCTACTTTTAACAATGTTTGCCGTGTGGTGACGGCAGAGTAGAATACAATTGTCACCACCCCAAATCTCTCCCGTGGGTGTTGTACAAGGCGACTAAGGATAAATCATTGATGAGGAATGGGCAGCAGCGTTCCTCTTATACCACCTAGCTATGTACTGCGACTTTTGTACCCTTTTTTTAAATGGACTTTTGATAAATGGCAATAGGCTCGCCACCTATTACATGGGACCTGACATAGTTGGCGAAACGTGGGTGCTAGCCGTTTGGTATAGTCATCTACCGGACAATAATTTTAGTAAAATAATTATTTGTAATATTTTTTTTAAATAGGCATTATTACCAATGGATGGAATAATAGTATGGGGAGACTAGGGATAACTAGGGAGAGGACAATCCATTGCTTTCCTTAATTTAAATTGAATAAACAACAAGAGCGAAATAAAAGTACCTATCATGTTCTAAAGAGGCTGGGAACTTTTCAAATACTCTTTAGTAAGAAGTGAGCTACAAGAACTATTTAGTCTACAGCTGACAAATTTGTAACTAGTGATGTGATGTGTGATGTGAACTGGGTCGCGACTCACGTGCGCGCGCGTCGTTGGCACGTGCTAGCTCTCTGTATTACAAACAAATGAATGCGACGTTATACCCACGGTTGTTATCCATTGCTTTAGACCTACGAACAGCGTGCTCTATGCTAGTAGCGAACGGTGCAATAAATGACGAATGCATTTTAAAGTGCGGTTACGGTTTAAGGTCTATGACACTTCGTCTATGCTGCCGGTGACCGCCAAATGGTCGCTGGGTACTTGTTTAGACTGTTCAGTCTGTGGGAGTAATTGCAATGTCGATGCTTTTACTGTGTTGATTTTTAAATTTGAACATTTTATAAATGTTAGAAAAATTAGTACTAAGGCCCGAGTTCACGCCTAAGAATATTGTGGTTAGGAAAAGTTTATTTACCTAACTTATTTGGCGAAAAGTGGGTGTTTAATTCACCTCTGCCTACCCCTACGGGGATATAGGCGTGATTTATGTATGTATGTATGTAAAAAGTTCGAAAAATTATAGTCCTGATCTGGGACTTCTCCTTGCGGGTCTTGATTTCCGCATCGAGACTATAATTTTTCGAACTTTTTCTAAACACAATATTCTTTGATGCTTATAATTATATTGAGTTTCGTTTCGACTTGCACTAATGTATAGAAACAAAGTTATTTGTATAAGCAATTATTGGTTTCTGAGGAGCTCGCTAGCGCAGTGGCACAGCGCGCTTGGCCTGCGATTGCGTAATCTAAGCAATTTCGCTAAGGCCGGCATTGGATGGGTGACCAAAAATTTTTTATCTCGAGTTCCTCCGTGCTTTCAGAAGGCACGTTAAGCGTTGGTCCCGGCTGCATCTGCAGTCGTTAGTACCCACCAACCCGCACTGGGCCAGCGTGGTGGGTTATGGCCCAATCTCCCTATATTCTTCCATCTATAGGGAAGGCCCGTGCCCCAGCAGTGGGGACATTAAAGGGCTGGTGATGATGATGATGATGATGGTATGACTTTTACAAGTCCGCCTCCCTAGCTAACATTATCTTATCCAAAGTCTGTCGGCTCATCAATGTTAACGCCATTATTGGTTTCCGCCTTTTATGATCCAGTCCCTCTACGGTTGAGGATTCCTGGGAAGCTCGATTCCATCTTCGGCCCTTAACGTCACTAACCATCACGTGAGATGAAGGTAAAGGCCTGTCAAGCATAAAAAGAGAAGTATTTAACATATTGTTTTTTAATTCTGTGTAAGAGTACCCCTTAAAACTATAGGGAAAATTGTATATTCTTAAGAAAAAATTGTTTGAACTCATCAACTTTGTAGCCATCTGAAATAAAGTAAGACTCACAGTAGAGTAGATGTAATATTATTAACAATATTATCAACTAACTAATAGCAACGACTGCAAAGTTATGCAAAGCCACCATTTATTTTTTTTATGTTTCGAGCGTACCGAAATCTTTTTCTTTTATATTATACTGTTTGGTTATTTGTATACCATGGTAACCTTTCTACGCATTAACTGTATTATGCATGTGTGGTTTACGATTAAAACCAGCCAGCCATAAAAAAATAGGCCGGCAATCGTTCAATGTGATTTTTATTTATTTAAGAGATCATTTGTTTAAGCCTTTTTTTCATTACATTATACCATGTGGACAGGTAAATACATTTACTGTCACCACCCTCTGTCTCTTCATCGGGTGTGATCGATTAAAAATATGAGGAGGAGTTAATTTCAATAATATATTTTTTATTAAATTCAATCATTTAAAATTATGGTCATAAACACCCCTTATTTAGGCCGCTTAGGCTCTAGTTCACCAACACGTAAATCGAGCGATTAAAAGATAACTGCCGGTTTTTGACAGTTCTTCCTTACGATAAAATGTCAAAATCCGACGGTTAAATAATAATCGCATGTTTAAGTGTTGGTGAACTCCAGCCTTAGTCATCAGTAATTTCAGATAGAATCGGGATAGAGTTAGCACAACAGATAAATCAGGGAATAATAAAAGAGGTGTTCTGTTTTCTCTGG
Organism: Cataclysta lemnata; assembly: GCA_963931975.1. Lineage (NCBI taxonomy): Eukaryota > Metazoa > Arthropoda > Insecta > Lepidoptera > Crambidae > Cataclysta > Cataclysta lemnata. The sequence continues at coordinate 5,358,067 of OZ008358.1, read as the reverse complement.
CGCTGTAAAGCCACGTGCGAGTTGCATATGCATTAATTGAGACTACCTCGGTCGAGTGAGACTTATTATACACGTATCTGTGTCAGGGTGAACTGTACCTACACTGGTGTTGGTCATTAGGCGGGGAGCCAGCGAGGGAAAATCCGCCTATTCAAAACAACACACACACAATCTATTTATTGTTTATTTTTAATCAGTCTTTGTATAATAATAATAATTGTTTGTTTAATAAAAAAAAAATACAATATAATGTTTTCTTATATTTGCACGAGCACGGTGTGTTCCAAACACCAAATTATACACGAGTCTTATCCGTAAAAGTTGTTTTATTTCAAAAAATACAATAGTTATTGAAGCCTCCTTATAAGCATTTAGTGCCTTTGCCAGGAGACACTGTATAAGTGAGCACAGCTAAAAATAAACATATGAAGTAAATATTTATATTAAAAATGTAATTGAAAAACGAATAGAGAGTAGCAGACGACTAGGAAGTGTAAAGCAATAACAATCAACTAAAAGTCTGTCTAAGAAAAAAAATATGAAACTCTTAAAATGCAAAGTTCCATGCCAATAGGTAAACAAATCTGACCACAAATTGCGATAAAAGAGCAGTAAAATGTATATCTGCACAGTTTTGTGATTAATAGAAATAAAATCTTTTTTATTGAGCCCTGCTGAATGCGAATTGAAAAACCGTCACCGCCTCCCGGCCTACATCCTTTGAAATTACACGTGATTTTCCACCACGTGAGGTTAGCTCCCTATCTTCGATCGTGTGATGTCATTTGAATAGGCTTTAGATAGCTTTTCAGCTTCTAATGTATCTAACCTCTGTATTAATGGTCCTATTTTTACAAAGAAAACAAAGTTAAATTTTTTCGTGGCTTCATTGTCCTGATTTATTCTGATTTTGCAATCTTTTTTAAACATTTAAATTATGTTCAATTAAAATTCAAAATCATTCATCAATCATTTTTAAATAAAATGTTTTTAATAAGTTGTTGCCCAAGTGATTTTGATGTGCAATAAAATCACAGGTAAATAAAATATCACACTTTTCATACACAAGTTTCATAATTATACAAAATTGAGACAATTAACTTAAAACTATTGACAATTAAATAAAAATACTCTTTTTCATTGCTTAATACGGTAAGAAAATTAAAATAGCTTTCACCTTCTTTGGGTGAGTTTTTATGCACAGCAAATGAAAACTCACCCATGAGGGTTGGAGTCAGTCAAACTGTAAATCAGTAATCAACAGCAAAACCAGCCAAATTCTAGATCGGTATAACCATAGATTTACTACTTGGGTGCACTAAATCTATGGTCATACAACTAATGGTTCAAATTATGATGATACATTTTTTATCATAATTTGAAAACATTTTCCCATACGGAAAATTGATTCTGTAGTTAGCTGGTTCCTCAATAAGCGGTTCAAATGTTACTTTTTCTTTATTTATTTTTTTACTGGTTTACGTAAGGGCTTAGCCCCCTCGGGGCTTAAGCTTGTAAACAAGTGCAGGTCGCACGTGACGCTGTGACCTGATGAAGTACGCTGACCCATTTTTAAAGACACTTCTACATTTACGATGCGCTTGGAGATTTATCTATATTATACTAATATTATAAAGCTGAAGAGTTTGTTCGTTTATTTGTATGGTTAAACGCGCTAATCTCGGGAACTACTAACTCAAATTGAAAAATTCTTTTTGAGTTGGATACTCCATTTATCGAGGAAGGCTATAGGCTATATAATAACCGACATTAACGCGAGTAAAGCCGCGGGCATCCACTAGTAAATTATATATTTATATATAAGTTATAACTTAGCCGCGTTACTTCAATGTTAACTAGAAATTCATAAGTAAATCACGCTTGTTTATCATCATCGTCACCAAGAACAGATATCAGATAAATGGATCATAAGTCATCACGCTGGCCCAGTCCGGATCGGTGTGTATTTACGACGGAGATGTAGCCGGTACGGCTTAACGTGTAAAAAGTGAAAACCTTTTTTGAGATTTCGATTTTGTATGTGATAGATGTTAAGTTTGATGGCCTCTTTATATATCACTGTACATTCCTGTTACACCTGCCCCCGAATACAGAAACACTACTAAAAATTTGAGTTAAGTTTAAAATTAAAATGATGTCAAAATTGACGTTTTCCCGTACAAATTCTGACAGGTAATGTCCACTTAACTTTATAAGCAGTGCTCAAAATTTGGGTAACGTTTCTGTATTCGGGGTCTAGACTCTAGCTTTAGATGATATTGCTAAAACATTTAAATACAATTAATTGTTTTAAATGGATTTCAAACATTACCATTTTTGCCTAAAAATCTAAGATAGCGACAATTGTCCGTTTCGTCTCTTTTCTATACATTCATTCATCACTAGCACCTTTACGGTGTGCTGGATGATATGAATCAAAAGGGAGTGGATGGCTTGATGACGTCTGACATATGAATGGAAGAGGAAACATACTGCGCCGAGCCCAGATAGACTGGGAACAGGGCAGGGAGAAGAAGAAGGATTGTTAATAATTCTTCATCAGCACTTAAATGTGTATCGCGGCACATGCCTTTCAAATGGAAGAAGATAGGGAGAATGGGCCTAAATGGAGAATAAATCACAACAAAAGTAAATAAAATAGAAGAAAAACTAGATCATAAATCATTTAAAAAATGATTAATTAATTAATTTACGAAATATACTATAAATAGAGCCGTGTGGTGACATGACACATTGATATAAAGATATAATTTAAAGTCACCTGAATTAAAGAGATATTAGCTCTTTCGTGAAGATATCTAAATCTTTTATATCACTCATTCGCGAGCTATGCACCTCTGGAGCCAATCCTACAGAGATAGGCAAACAGTGGTTAGTTAGTTAGTTAGTTTAACTGGGCTTTGTCCGCACTTAGCCCCCTGATTGGGCCATTGTACGTGTCTCCCTATTATTGCTACTCCAACCATCCCAGACTATCCCAAAAACCCAGCAGTCTTTTCAGACTGCTGCAAGCTTCCGGGACCGATACTGGGGATTGGAGGAGCCTTGCCCGTTCATCTGCCACGCTCCTGCATTCTATAAGCACGTGCTGTGGCGTTTCTTCTGCCTCCATGCATCCTCTGCATAGAGGGCTGTCCGTCACCCCAATGGTAAATAGGTGCTTGTTTAGGGAGCAATGGCCAGTTATTATGCCTATCACCTTTCGGAGTTTGTCCCTGTTTAAATTTATGAGGTTGCGAGCAAATCTTTTTGATGCCACCGGAACTGCATTCTTTGTTTGCTTACACCCGTCACTGTTTATCCATTCTCTTAAATGGGTTTCCTCAGTTTTGGTGCGCAGCCATGTTTTTATCTGGGCCTGAGGTATGGGTAGCAATGGTTCCGGTCCATATACTGTCCCTTTCGATCCCTTTTTGGCCAGTTCATCGGCTACGTCATTTCCCAATGAGTTGCTGTGTCCTTTGATCCATTGAAGAGTTACTCCGTTCGTACTCGCAATGGATTGGAGTGCATTGTGGCACTCCAGTATCAGGATAGATGTTATCGTGTTTCTTTGTAGGGCTTGTAGAACGGAAGCACTGTCTGAGATTATTTTGACGTTTAGGTCTCTGGCATCTCTGGCTGCAACCGCCTGTGCCGCTTTGGTGATGCCAATGCATTCTGCTTGGAAGATTGAGTTTAGTTTGTCCAGTGTTGTTGATATTTTTATGTTTAAGTCGTTCGAGAAGACACCAGCTCCAGTGCCATATGTGGTTTTAGAGCCGTCTGTGTATATCCTAACTTCATTGATGCCAGAGACATCTCCTGGTTCTGCGATGAGTTGGATATTGTACCTTCGATCGAAGACATGTTTACACGGTGTTCTGTCTATGGGTGCCTCTAGGAGTGGTATTTCCTTCAGGGTCCATTGCAGAATTTTTGTGTGTGTTGTTTCTATGTTTTGTTTCCATAGCCCGTTAGCTCTAAGCCTTAAGGCTGCTGCCTTTGCCTCCTCCTGTATTACAAGATCTAGAGGTGTCAGGCTCAAGAGATACTCTAGTGCGGCTGATGGGGTGGTTCTCATGCATCCAGTGGTAGCTACGCTTGCTAAGCGTTGTAGACTCTGGAGTTTTGCTTTTACCGTGGTAAGTTGCGTTCTGGGCCACCATACAACCGATCCGTAGGTCATAGAAGGTCTGATAACTGATTTGTACAGCCAGATAGATATTTTGGGGGTTAAACCCCATTTTTTACCAACTAGTCTTCTGCACTGACAAAATGCTATACAAGCCCTCTTTGTTTTTGCCTCGATATGACTCGCCCAATTCAATTTATTATCAAGGATGATGCCCAGATATTTCACTTGTGTTGATAGGGCGAGTTTGGTGTTAAATAGTTTTGGTAGATTGAGTTCTGGTAACTTCCTTTTGTTGGTGAAAAGGATAAGTTCTGTTTTCTTCGGATTTACTGACAGCTGATGCTCGTCACACCAATGTTCAACAATCTGAAGGGCGGAACGCATTACTCTGCATAGTATGTTCTCTGCTTTCCCATTTATCAGTATTGCTAGGTCATCTGCATAACCAATAGTAGTGTATCCTCTCTCATTTAGCGTCCTTATAAGGCTGTCCACTACTATGTTCCACAGAAGTGGCGATAGGACCCCTCCCTGGGGGCACCCTTTAACTACCTTTGCCCTTGTGGTAGTATTCACCACTACCTGGACCGCCCTTTTACTGACCAGTTCAGTTATCCATAACCTTACGGCTGGCTCTACTTTAAGTCTTTGAAGGGCGTGGTTTATGCTGTTGTGCATAGTTTTGTCAAAAGCTCCTTCTATATCTATAAAGGTAGCTAATGTTGAAGCTTTGTTTGTGATAGCCGATTCTATTTTATGTACCACCATGTGTAGTGCCGACTCTGTTGATCTGCCTTTCCTATAGGCATGTTGTTGAGGGTGTAGTGGTTTTTCTTTGAGTACTCCATCCCTTAGGTGGCGATCTACCAGTCTTTCCAGCGTTTTCAGAAGGAACGAGGTAAGACTGATGGGCCTGAAGGATTTGGCGTGAGTGTAGTCCTCCTTACCTGGTTTCGGTAGAAAGACTACTTTCGCTTCCCTCCATCCTTTCGGTATATATTTAAAGGCTATGCAGGCCCTGTAGATTGGTAATAAAAATTTTGTGATCTGTTTAGACTGCCATTGTAGCAGTGCGGGGAATATCTCGTCCAGCCCTGCGGACTTGAACGGTTTGAAGCTTTTTAGGGCCCATTCTATTCCATCTGCGGTCACTATCTTGTTTGCGACATCCCAGTCTTGAGTTGTTGGTGTACTGCTGTTCTCATCAGTCCATTCCAGATCTGATGTGATTTTGCAATTTGGAAAATGTGTTTCCAGCAGTACTGCGCTAGTTTCGTTGTCCGTGTTTGTATAAGTACCGTCTCCTTTCTTGAGCGAGCCCAAAAGGTTGGGTTCATCTTTTGAAAGGATTTTCTTTATTCTTGCGGCTTGGTTTGTTGAGTTTATGCTACTACAGAAATTGCGCCATGCCTCCGTACTTCGGAATCTGATACGTTTCTTGTAGTGCTTTTGTGCAGATTTATATTTATCCCAGTCATCATCGTTCCTGGTATTTTTTGCTCTGTTAAAAAGTGTCCTGAGCTCCTTGCGCAACCGCTCTAGTTCTGGCCCCCACCAGCGACTTTTGTCTATGCGTTTAGGTACCAGGACAGGACATGCCGTTTCGTAGCTTTTTAAAAGAGTTTTAGTTAGGTGTTGTACGTGAGTTTCTATATTATCTCTATTAAGTATTTCGTTAGTAGGGACTGTGTTACCTAGTGTTTCGGTTAATATGTTTATGTACCTTGTTATATCTGTTTTACGGGGGTTTCGATATGGAACAGGGTCTGTTGGCTTATATTGTATTTGGAAACAGACGCGGCGGTGATCCGCGAACGATGGTTCGTTCGACACGTGCCATCCCTCTATAAGATTTGCCGCCGCGTGTGTTGCCAGAGTTATATCTATGATAGTTTGATACCTTGAGCTTACAAAAGTAGGTTCCCTACCTCTGTTCATGATGTTCAGGTTTGTTTGGAATAAATATTCAGTTAGTAACTCACCCCTTTTGTTTGTTTCCTTACTTCCCCACAGAGAGTGATGAGCGTTGCAGTCTGCAGAGATGATCAGGGCCCAGTCATGTGCTTCGCAGTGTTGCACCAGCTTGGCTAGTTCTCTCGGGGGGAGTTCGCCATCGCTCGGCATGTACACTGAGGCTAGCACCAGGGCGGTTTGATTTTCTGTGAGGATTTTCACCGCAGTGACGTCTCTAGAACAGAATTGGTTAAGCAAGGTGCCTGCAATGTTTTTAGGCATAAAAATGCAGGTTCTTGGTTTATCAACAGTTGTGTCTAGCAGTAACTTACCACCGATGTTGTTTAGACCGCAGATTCTGTTGTTTCTGATCCAGGGTTCCTGGATTAGGGCGACGGTCTTGGTGTCGGCCTCCAGCACTCTGCGTAAAGTCGCCGCCGCTATCTGTTTGTGCTGAAGGTTGGTTTGTATGGTTTTTATGAAACTAGGGACTAAGAAGGATGCCATCTTCGTCGCTAGTTTCATCCCTAAACTGCAGTGTCGAGTTCGTCTCAGTCTCGCTCAAACCCTGTTGGGGAGCAGAGGTGGACGGCTCCGGAGTTGAGGTCTTCTCCGAAGGCTCACTCGCCACTGCAGGTTGTTGATTGGCCTTCGCCTTCTCCTCTTCTTCCGAAGAGAAGAAGCGTATGTACCCACTCCCTGACATGTGGGCTACACGGCGGTCTCTGTTGACGATGGCTTGTCTCTGGTCTTCAGGGATTCCCAGGATTAGGTGTACCACCTTTTCCTTGGAGCCTTCCTCCAGAGATTCATCCACCGTCATGTTGTAACACTGCCAAGAGTCCACTTTGTACCACGGGTTTTGGGCACAAATGACTCTTTGCAGTGTCTCCGCATCAGTGATGCGGGTGTGAAGGAGAAGCCCTGCCTTGAGCTTCTTTTTAAGTTCTGACTGCTTAATCACAGCCAGAGTGGTATTTGGTATTGGTGAGGCTATCTTTTTCACAGCCTTCTCCAGCCAGCTGAGTCCGTTCGCGTCCTCACACCACATCGCTAGCACTCCGTCTAACAAGAAGGGGCGCCCGCGGAAAGATGGAGCTTGCGCGCCGGGAGACGACGGAGACAGCACAGCTTCCAGGATACCATCATCGATGGCTTCCCTCAGCTGGTCTGCCTGCTCCTGCGAGAGGTCCCTCGGCGGGACGGTGATAACCGCCACCCTCAGATGCGAATTACTCGCATCTGCGTAGCTCACCGTCCGCTTCGGATTCGCGTCAGTTTTCGCGCGTTTAGCTTCCCCCCTGGGGGAGCGGGTCTCGTTCAGACGAGCTCGCTTCGAGGAAGCGCGCTCGTTCTGACCAATACCGCTGCCAGGTTTCTCCTTTTCAGGAGCGGGATTCTCCTTTTCAGGAGTAGCTTTCTCCTTTTTTGGAGTCGCAGCGAAACCCTTACCGCGAGAACCTCTCGGTGTTCGTCTACTTTTCGTCTGACTGGGTGGTGGTGGTGGTAGGGTCGGTGGCTTTTTAGCCTCCTGTACTGGCATCGCCTCCTTTGAGGTGGACGGTACAGGTTCGCGCTGCGTTTCCGCTGCTGCGTTAGCTGCCACGTTTTTTAGCGTTTTTGTCTGTTCTTGCCGAAGGGTCTTCCTTCTCGCGCGCCTGTTGGGGCGACTGCGTTCCGGTTGGCCCTTCGGTTGTTTATTAGCCACTTGCTTTAAACCCTTTTTCAAGGGGCGTTTGTGGCATACTACGGACCATTTAGACACAGTTGCTGTGTCAATGGTCGACGGTATGGCCTCTGCGAGGCCCGACATATCCATCGAGCACAAGGTGTCCCCCCCAGAATACGTGGGACAGACCGAGTTAGACTCGGTGAGGGATTCTCCACTACCAGTGGTACCCTCCTGGGGTAAATAATTTTTCCGTTGTGCTTCCATCTTGGTTGTTTGGGCGGGGATGTAAACTCACACTACCTGCCCTTGGTGCGTGTGGTACAACTTTTTGGGGGGATTTAGTGCCCCAAGGCTATGTGGGCCTGGATGTGGTTTTGCGCCGCCACTGTTCGGCGTGGAAGTTTGGAGAGGATGTTAGGATAGGGTTGGGTTAAGGGTTTTTGAGGTACGGCCAGAGGTTTCTGTTATACTAATTGCATAGGGCATTTAGCCAATAACGGGCGGCAACCTCGTGAAGGATAGTCCACTGGCCTTGCTTAGGGGATCTTCGCGACCTGCGCTCCTCCCTAAACCATTTACCAAACCCAGCGTCGGACAGACGCTGGGAGTAGGGAGGTTGTCAATCAACCATGGCAAACAGTGGTGAGTGGTGACAGCGCAGCGCGTGACGACGCGGAATGCCGAATGCCGAAGCGGGCGTCAAAACGTGTTTCCCATACACGTGCTCCCGAGTATTAGATCACTTGGCGTTTTACAGTTGGCGCCAAAATCACTCGTCAACGGAAGTGTGCGTTGACTGAACTATTACCCCGGAATACTGAAACATACATAAATCACGCATATATCCCCGAATGGGTAGGCAGAGGTGAATTAACACCCGCGTTGCGCGAATTCTGTTAGGTCCCATTATAATAGGTGGCGAGCCGATTGTCATTTATCGGGCACTAAAAATGAAGTACATTGCTAGATGGTATACGAGGAACGCTGTTGCCCATACCTCATCATTGTTTAACCCTTTCGTCGCCTTGTACGACACCCGTGGCAGAGAATAGGTACAATTGTATTCTGCTCTGCCGTCACGTCACGTCAATACAGAAACGCTACTCTTTTGAGCACTGCTTAAAAAGTTAACTGCCGCACTCAGAGACGTCTAACGTCAATGAGTACTTAATGGCAAAAAATGACAATTCAAAACTAGTCTCTATTCTTGCCAGGTCTATGGTTTAGTTTTAAACTGATTTTTTTTGTAATAAGTACTAATTGAGGTTAATCAAAATTTGTCGCCATAATAATAATGATATAAGCATTATTGTGTTCCGACAATTGTGTTAAGATAGCCAGTTCATCTGTGGTTTAGGGTTCCAGATGAAGCTCGATTTCATCGAGCCCTTATCGGTACTTACCAGCATCCCTGTCTAAAATAAAATAAAATAATTGACTCGGAGTCGGAGTGCGGACTCGGAGAGTGACTCGGAGTGCGGCTGTAAGTGGTATAACAGCAGTTTTCGCTGCCCACTCATTGTTTAGTCGGCTTGTACGACACCCACGAGGATATGGGGGTGGTGACAATTATATTCCTCTATTATTTAATTAAATAATGCTTGGGGTGGTGGCAATTATAATGTTTTACTTTTATGTAAAGGGAGGAAAAAACCTGACTGAGTTTCTTGCCCGTTCTTCTCAGGACAGGGCCTCCTGGTAGTTTGCGAACGGATGGCGTAAATTTCTTGTCTTGACGATTCATGAGTGTATTTTAATCATACCAGATATGAATAAACGAATTTTGATTTGATTTGATTAAATATTCTTTAATTAAATAATGCTTAAAATTCATTGACATAATTGTAAGCTATAAATAGACGGAGTGCTCTTTATATAAACGTGATCCACTTTTCTGGAGCAAGAGAACGGCCCGCTGCCATATTGTTTTAATACCAGGCAGCCACGTGGTCGGATACACGCATGCGCACGTGACTTGAGGTCGATGCTACCGTCCGCTGCGCCCACACTTCACTGAAAGAGACGAGACGAAAACTTAGCAGCAATGGATTCACCCACAGATATATTATCTGTGGATTCACCGTGCATAGTGTGGCAGAGGAGGATTTTGGCGCGATTCGTGGTGTCAGTCAGATTTAATTTCGCTAATTCAAAAATTGTTACAGAGTGGATTTTGTGCAGTGAAAGTGGTGTTATTTTGATGCACAAGCATCCGTGTTGATGTGCAATTATGCAGAATCATTGAAAATGAGTCTTGTGACGTGTTTGATGTTGTTGTAAAAACCACTGTAAAAAGTGGTTTTGTCCACCTCATCAGTCACCATCATGAACTCTGTTACTATTAAATTCGCGCCAAGCACTCCCTAGATGCGTTTAAATATGTGACACCCATATTTTAACGTAAAACGGGCTAGACCCTTTGCCTTCCCTAAAATATAGAGAATTTACAAAAAAAAAATAGTGTGGCAGAGTGGGAAGTCAGTGGGAGCGCTTGGGACTTGTCACCCAAGTGTAGGTTTACGGTGTCTCTTCATAACATGTCAACTTTCTTGTCAACAATGTCGCCCCTACTTCTTTCTCTGCCAAGCCTATATGGGAAGTTCCAGATTTTTTCTTATGCTAGACAGGGTAGCTCATGCCCTTTATATCACCTGATGGTAAGTGACAATAAGGGCCGAAGATGGAATCGAGCTTCACCTGGCACCCTCAACCACAGAGGGGCTATCTTATAAAAAATCATCATCATCATCATCACCAGCCCTTTAATGTCCCCACTGCTGGGACACGGGCCTTCCCTATGGATGGAAGAATATAGGGAGATTGGGCCATAACCCACCACGCTGGCCCAGTGCGGGTTGGTGGGTACTAACGACTGCAGATGCAGCCGGGACCAACGGCTTAACGTGCCTTCCGAAGCACGGAGGAACTCGAGATAATAAATTTTTGGTCACCCATCCAATGACCGGCCTTAGCGAAATTGCTTAGTTTACGCAATCGCAGGCCAAGCGCTCTGTGCCACTGCGCTAGCGAGCTTATAATAATTATCGGAACACAATAATGCTGTTAACATTACAATTATGACGAAAGATTTTGATAAGATGGTGGCAGCTTACCAAGCTCCAAGGACTTAAATGAAGTCCCACCACCAACCAAACAAACACAAATTTGTACCCCCCCGGGGATTTAACCCGGGACTTCGGGATCTTAATTCTGGTAGGAAAACCTCTAGACCACGGATTCGGTTCTAGGTTCAACGGCACTTGTGTCATGGAAATTAGGATCACGAAAAATATTTTAATATTAACAACCATTACTCGAGAACAAAAATGTGTGTGTGTTCATAACGCAAATTTATCTCTACTAAGATTCTAACCTCTTGGCTAGTAACCATTCGACCAAACCGGCCGTAAAATACCGCTTTGGCACTCCGATAGAACGTTTTCTTCTTAAAATTATTAAATCTATGTCACAAACTAGTTTGAACAAAGCTTTGTTTTGTAACTGTAAGCATTTTAGATTGCGTTCACGTAATATAAATCACTGGGCAGGTTTATTCAACACCAGATCAATAGGACACCTACGCTCTGTGAGTTACGTAGATCTGTGATATACAATTGCTTATTGATTGATTCTCCCTATTAAATTTGAAAGGGATAGCAGACTACCCTGTTGTTCACCTGTTGAGACGCAGTGCAGACTAAAATGACTCGTGAATCTGCCGACTTAAGGCTGCTTTTGCCTTTGTGCTCGTTGTGCCCTTTCTAGAATGATCCTTATGCCTGTATGGTGTAGGCAGAGCGATGACCTAGGCAATAAGTGGGAGGCATAACGAAGTGAATCGTTGGATACAAAGTAAGCTTTTTCCATCTTCATTTCACCTAAGTTAAAAGGAAATTTCTATAAGTCTGTTAAAAGACGTCGTCATGTATAATTCGGAAAGGTGGACTGTGACGGATGAAAGAAAATTGCGTGCAGGATAGATGAGAATGTTTAGATATGGATGTGCGGAGTGACAAAAATGGATAAAATAAGGAATGTCTAAGCAAGAGAGAGTTTGAAAGTGACGCCAGTCTCAGTTTATAGGGAGCTGAAGTTGAAAAATAATGCTTTAATAAAACACAAAAAATCGCAACTCAAAATATACTTAGACACAATTCGTGTATTCTAAATTAATGATAGTACGACTTAATGTTGAATGAATGCAATTTTAAGTTGCGTCTATTTTGTATTTGAGAAGCAAAAGGGGGAATCCATTCATTTTATAGATATAGCTTAATATGATTAAGATTAAAGATAGTTTTAAGTAAATTATGTAACTACCCCTCTTGTAAGGTGCAGTGTCCCTGCGGTAGAAGTATTACAGGAACAACCGTATGAGAAAAATACCTACTGTAAGTTATATTCAATAAAGATGTTTGATTTGATTTAAAATCTATTTATTTCAATTCTATTATCATAATTATCATATCAGACACTCCCACGCACTTAATAAACATTGTGCCTTCAGCCCACACTGACAGTCCCGAAACAGTGACGTCACGGGACTAATATCTCACACCACGTGACCGGGACACGTGACTGGGCTGACGTAACCCATTCAGCGAGCAGACCAAACATCGCGCAACACTATTCTCGGCATAAGTATCGATTATCTGTTCCACGGTACTGCACATAGGAACGTACATAAATACATAAATAAATCACCCCTATAGGACATTGAAAAGCCTGTTGATGATGATGATGTCGATACCTTATACGAAGAATATATGTATTTATACATACATAAATCACGCCTATATCTCCGAAAGGGCAGGTAGGGGTGAATTAGCACCCACGTTTCGCCAATTATGTTAAGTCCCATGGTGGCGACCCTATTGCCATTTATCGGGCACAAAAGTCGCAGTACATTGCTAGGTGGTATAAGAGGAACGCTGCTGGCCATTCCTCATCACTGTTGAAGTTTAATCGCCTTGTACGACACCCAGAGATATTTGGGGTGGTGACATTATTATAATATTCTACTCTGCCCTCACCACATGGCTTACATAGGAACAATCAGAGTATTTATTTTGAAATAGGTAGCTGATATTAGTATGCTATTAAAATAGTCTATAATGCTAATTTACAAGCATTTCTTATATCACGCCTATACTTCCAGAGGCTTAAGCGAATTATGCCAATTTTGTTAGGACATAGTAATAGGGGGGAATCTATTGCCATTTATCGAGCACGTAAATTGCAATACCTACATAATTATTTATATAGCCTTCACTTTTTGACATTTTACCGTATGGAAGAACTGTCAAAAACTGACGGTTATCTTTTAATCGTTTGATTTGCGTGTTGGTTAACTCTGGCATTAGTCGCCTTATACGACACCCGCGGAAGAGATTTGGGGTGATGGATGACAGTTGTATTCTGATCTGTCTTCATCTGATGCTAATTAATACATCAGAAAAAGACTTTTATATTTTTCACGTGCAATACAATACATATTTCGAATATAATGAGGAAAACACGTTTATCACAAGTTGACCTTAAGCGAAAAACCACAAGAAAAGTTTCAGTTAAAATGTGACTGTGCCGCTGTTGTTTTGTTTTCGTACAAAATCCTTGTAACCGCATACGCGACTAGCCACGTGTCGCGCAACGTGGTCGACTTTTGGTGTATCTACAGCTATTAGATACTGTGTACGATACCTGAATACATACATACATACATAAATCACGCCTATATCCCCGAAGGGGTAGGCAGAGGTAAACTAGCACCCACGTTTGGCCAATTTTGTCAGGTCCCATGTAATAGGTGGCGAGCCTATTGCCATTTATCGGACACGAAAGTCGCAGTACATTGCTAGGTGGTACAAGAGGAATGCTGCTGCCCATTCCTCATCACTGATTTATCCTTAGTCGCCTTGGCGCCTAACCACGGGAGAGATTTGGGGTGGTGACAATTGTATTCTACTCTGCCGTCAACACGGTGTGTGTTGACGGCAGAGTAACACACACCTTAATTACGTAAAATTACTTTATATAGAACTTTTTATTAATATATTACTTTGTTGTTCGGCCTTATTAAAGTTTCGTGAGGTTGGAGATTTGAGCCTTCCATGCTGGCGTGGATGGTGGATTCCATGGAGCGAAAAAATAACGTAGAATAGGCCTGCCCCGACTCACCTTATGGGTGTCGAAAAGTCAACTAAGAAGGGAGAAATTACCCGGTGCTGACCAATAAGCACCTTGGAGCACCCGGATGGTGGAGGGCAAACCACCTACAACAGCACACCCAAAGAGGGTTGGTGTCAGGCAGGCGGCTGTAAAAACCTAAGCCAAAACGTTGAGCAATACTGCAGTATAAATTGAATTATTATCATCCCCAATCACTATCTCCGTTCGTCGGTCTCTCGACATGGTCCGTTTCGTCTCTTTTCTAGCCATTTATTCATCACTAGCATCTCTCCGGTGTGATGGATGATTTGAATCAAAAGGGAGTGGATGGCTTGACGTCTGACCGATATGAATGGAAGAGGAAACATACTCATACTACGCCGACTCCAAATAGACTACAGGAAACAGGGGTGAAAGAATAAGTTTGGAGGGTTAATTGCACGAGCGCAGTATTTTACGGTTTACGTGATTGGCAAGTTGTGGGGTCCCATTGATCACACATCAATGGGACCTAACATAATTGGCTAAATTAATTAATCAACGACGTAAATTAAGGCCCGTTTGGTCAGCGTAAATAGGTATTTAGCGCCGTCCCGGCCGCGCGGAACTTACTTCGCGCCGCCGGGACTTCGGTGAACTCACTAATGCCCTCTCCAGTGACACAGTATAAAAATAAGCAATAGAATATTGTTATTCAAATTAAACAATGCTTTTTTTATGAATCGTTATTTTGTGGCTTTGTTCATTTTATTAATGTATTTTTTTGGTAATACTTATTTGGGTCTCAATTACTACTAAAATTTGACCCAGTATTTTTATATTCATTACCGCCAAAATGCAGCTGTATTGTTTTTCGAGTCCATGTATGTATTGTAAATATTATGTATTACGAGAGTTTCTTTAATCCACCATTACTTCTTAATGTCTCAACAGATTGAGACGTATGGTAAAATTTACAAATGGGATTAGTTATTGAGATAAGACCCGATTCAAAACCAAATTCTGTTCAAATCAGAAATCTTATAATGCTTGGCCTAAGCATAAATCGGCTTGAGTCAAGCACGATCATTTTCTATGTGTTTCTGTTCATTACATGTTGTTAGGTCAAACAAATCAGAAATCTTATAATGCTTGACTCAAGCATCAATCAGCTTGAGTCAAGCACGTTCATTGTCTATGTGTTTCTGTTCATTACATGTTGTTAGGTCAAATAAATCACAAATCTTATAATGCTTGACATCAATCAGCTTGAGTCAAGCACGATCATTTTCTATGTGTTTCTGTTCATTACATGTTGTTAGGTCAAACAAATCAGAAATCTTATAATGCTTGAATCAAGCATCAATCAGCTTCAGTCAAGCACGTTCATTGTCTATGTGTTTCTGTTCATTACATGTTGTTAGGTCAAATAAATCACAAATTGTTTTGAATGACTTTTTGTATTAAGTACTCATTAAAGTTAACTGACGTCTCTGAGTGCGGCAGTTAGGCTCTCTAATAAGCTCAGAGTAAAAACGCCTTGTGTACTTTTGTAATGGGCCTCGGAGACGGTCAATCAGCTTCGCGTCAAGCTCGTCCATTTTCTGTGTTTTTCGTTCTGTTGCTAGGTGAAACAAATCTTTTTTTTAAGTCAAACAAATCCAACAAACATTATAAAATCTGAACGAGCTTGACGCGAAGCTGTTTGACCGTCTCCGAGGCCCATAACGTTTGCCTGTTTCTCTCTCTTGCCTGACGGCGAACCGGAAGATCCTTGCTGCCTACGGTCATGCGACTCGCTGCCACGTTTATAAATAACGTGACTTCCCGTAGTGATGTTTGTTTGTTTACGATTTCACATTGTCAGCTGCTTAATATTAAACTGAAGCCTAGTATGATTTTGAGCAATCTACATTCGTCATGACCGCGACACATTATTGGTGTAGACACCGAACAATCCGGCGTCGCGTCAGATGTTCATAGTGTGATTCTGGTCATAGAAAACCAATACATTATTTTGATTCTACTCAACAGGCATCGGGTTACATCGAGTCGCGCCGTGTTAAAAAATGTGTTTCTGCAATATTTCGCGACGTGTGGTGACAGCAGGGCAGAGGGCTTAGCCAAGTGGCATATCTATTCAAGCGCATAGAAAACAAAATTATGAAACTGACGTACCTGTTGTTTTCTTTGTAATACGTCAGTTACATACATTTTTTATTCCATGCGCTCAATAATGATTTTGACGATGATGATGCTATCCGGGCTGATCTCTCCAGCGGGTGTGGTGTAAGGCGACTAAGGGTTAAACCAGCTCTCAGTACCTGAGTAATGGGCAGCAGCGTTCCTCTGATACCACATAGAAATTTTAATATACCTACTGAGACTTACGTGCCCCATAAATAGCAATAGGCTTGTCACCTTACACGGGACCTAACTTAATTGTATTTGAAATGACCCATCACTCTGGCCTAATGCAGCTTAGTGGGTATGAACGACTGCCGTGTTAGATTTCTACCTGTATTAGATTATTTACCTATGTTATCAGCAATTGTAGGTCATTGCACTTCTTTATCGCTCTCGATACGCGTGATACATAATTATAGTTAATGACCATCGTATTCACAGTCAACAACTCCGTACCACATTATTTATTCAATTAGACA
Organism: Cataclysta lemnata; assembly: GCA_963931975.1. Lineage (NCBI taxonomy): Eukaryota > Metazoa > Arthropoda > Insecta > Lepidoptera > Crambidae > Cataclysta > Cataclysta lemnata. The sequence goes on along the minus strand of OZ008358.1, from coordinate 5,341,491 downwards.
TACCAAGCCGCGTGCCTTACAACGTGAAATTATTTAATTTTAAATGTACAAAACTCAATGCTGGCGACATGGTGGCAAAAGTGACTGTGAATTGAAGGTATTATTCATGGACTTAATAATAAATAAATATATTTTTTTACACTCACACCTATCATCTGGGCCAAATTAAGTAGCCTAAGCACTTGTGTTATGGATACTAGATGACGGACATATTTTTGATATAATTATGTATATAAATGTTGAAAATATATTACATAAACATATACACAACCATAACTCGGGAACAAACATTTGTGGTCATCACAAAGTTTGCCCCTACCAGGATTCAAACCCGGGACCTCTTGGCCAATACCCAGCGATCTGAGCATTCGACCAAGGCGGCCGTCGTCATAATGTCCATGGTATTATTAAAGGTCAGTGCCGCACGGTGACGGCAGAGCAGAACACAATTGACACCATCCCAAATCTCTCCCGCGAATGTCATACAAGGCGACTAAAACGGATAAATTGGAATGGTAGCAGCATTCCTATTGTACTAAAAAGCCTACCTACTATTATATGATTTAGGTGCCGGGTATAAGGCATAATACTTAGTAGTTAAATGGCATTATTTGCCCTTCTATTAACTCAGTTTCAGCTTTTGGTCCGTTTTATTAAAAAACAAACAAAAAAATGGCATCATCTTAGGACAAAGATTTTGGTAGTTAGAAAAAGAATTTCGAAAAATTATGATCTTGAGGCGGGAATCGAACCCGCGTCCGCTGCTGCGATTCCCGCCTCAAGATCATAATTTTTCGAAATTCTTTTTCTAACTACCAAAATCTTTGTACTAATGTTTCTAACATTTATATAATGTTAAAATTAAAATCTAATAGATCATTTTAGGATTTGTCTTCCTATATAAACCCAATTTAAATATTTCTGTCAGTAGCTTTACCTAACGACCGATGCTCCCGCGCAGCGTGCCCCTCTAGAGCGCACGTGAACCACGCACGTGAGCTAAGTGACCTTGTCAAAATAAGCGGCGAGGGTCAGTTACCAAATCACAATTGTTGACTTTCTGCTCCGTATATATTATAGCTATATGTTTAAAGGTACTTAAATTGTTTATGTTACATTGGTAGCGTTGCTTTGCTCATACGTACGGCATACTGGATGTTTTTTGGTTGTTTTTGTTTTGATTTAAAGTAAGCTACTAGAAGGCCTTGTAGTGGCTAATCTATTCGATTACAATAAAAATGTATGAATCTGCCTATTACTGAGAAAACACCATTGCGACTGTCGTGTCAAAGTTGAATCGTTCGCCACGCGGCTAGGCCCCACACGCTCTAGGAACGGGCTTAAAGCTCAGCAAATTTTTGTTTAGCAAAAAAAATACAAAAAGTGGCGTGATTCGTGTAGGTATATGTAGGTACATCTTTTTTAAAATGGGTAACGGTAAGGACCACTGCGCATTGGATGCCTGCCACTGCGTATTGTTTTATTTCAATTGTACGCTACATGCTCGGACAAATAAGAGAACATTATATTATAAAGCTCTTGAATTTTTAATGGCATTTAGGTTGTTGGTAATCATTGCTGATATGAATGGCAAATAACAACGTCATCTATTAGTTAGTAGATAAACTAAATGCAAAGCGCCATCTAGGGTCGAGTAGAAAGTGGTTTATTCTGTTATTTCATTGTGTGAAGGCAAAGGGCTTTATTATCGGAAGGCTATGTAGAAGCAAGAAAAAGAGTTTCAAAAACAGTATTAATTTGATTTTTTCTGATTAGGTTTTTCTTTGGCGTCTTTCATATTGCATAATGGTAAACATGAAGCTATATTTACAAGTATAAGTTCTATCATTGCACCAGTGCTCGGATTTATTGTTATATTACTCCTCGGAGCTTGTGAAGAATTTTAAAGTTGTTTTCACAACCTTATCTGTCGCCCTTATGAACTTGTTACCACTTAATACACGCAAAGCATTCCTTTAATGCCTAAAAATGTGTGACCCATATTTTCATGAAAAATTCAAGAAAAATAAATCATGAAACATGTCTGTATGGGCTAGATCACTTTGCCTAAAGAGGTAAATTAAAACAAAAAAACAACAACAAATTAACTAATTTTTTTTCTAGACTTACCAAAACGTATAGTGCGTTTCATCTTATAGTTCCTATGCCGTCAAGTTAATCAAGTTAAGTACTGCAATAAAATGATACCATGTCAACTTTATTGTACTACCTATAATTTAGGGAGTTTTTTTTTCAATTAACTAGATAAACAATTATGCATCTATCTTATTTTGTTACTTATAATAACTACTAGCGGTACAAAGTTACATATTAGTTTTTTTATGAAAGTCATAAGCCAAAACTGGTGAAAATTTGCTAGAACAGTTAGTTCATGATATTGTGGTAGAAATTAGATAGATAAATATAAATTGAAGTGACGTAAGAAGGATAGACTCATAAAGTGAAAAAAGGTTAAATTATAATAAAATATTATATTTATTATGATTAACAATAATTGTGTTCATCTAAGATGTCTACATTTGGCATGTCCTCGCTCTTGTCATTAAATCGTTATTAGTACTATTTATTTACAGTTATACCACCAGCCGTGTGGTGACGGCAGAGTAGAATATAATTGTCACCACCCCAAATCTCTCCCGTGGGTGTCGTACAAGACGACTAAGGATAAATCAGTGATGAGAAATGGGCAGCAGCGTTCCTCTTATACCATCTAGCTATGTACCTACTGCGACTTTTGTGCCCGATAAATGGCAATAGGCTCGCCACCTATTACATGGGACCTAACATAACTGGCGAAACGTGGGTGCTAGTTCACCTCTGCCTACCTCTTCGGGGATATAGGCGTGATTTATGTATGTATGTATAATACTAAAATAAATATATTTAATTTCTTTATCAAACACTTAATAAACTGATACTGGTAAGTCTGGTAACCCAATTAAATGGCGGCAATCCGAACTTGTACACACTAATAAGGATTATGCGGGACCTCATCACGTTTTTCACATTCACAAAAGACCTTAGCTGATAACACAATTAATCTTTCATCACTTTTCAATGTTTTGGACATGATTTTCTCAAAGATTTTCTATAAAATATAAAAAAAAACCTGCTTATATGACTTACGTGTTGATGTTGATGACAGACATTGTAGCCACTATCACGGCATAGGAACTATAAGAAGAAACGCACTATAGTGTATTTGGAGAGTGTTTGGCGCGTTTCGTGGTGTCAGTCAGATTTATTTTCGATTATTCAAAAATTGTTACAAAGTGGGCACCATCATGAACTCTGTTACCATTAAATTTGCGCCAAGCACTCGCTAGATGCGTTAAAATGTGTGACACCCATATTTTAACGTAAAATTAATTTCATTCATAGTTTCATCCACTCATTATTTCATAAAACTACCGATAAAATATACACTAAAGACATGGGTGTATGGCCTAGACCCTTTGCCTTCCCTAAAATATAGGGAGATTTAAAAAAAAACGGAGTCTTTTTTTTTTCGTGGTGTCAGTCAGATTTTTTTCGATAATTTTTAATTTGGTTTAGAGTGGATTTTGTGCAGTAAAAGTGGTGTTATTTTGATGCACAAGCATCCGTGTTGATGTGCAATTATGCAGAATCATTGAAAACAAGTCTTATGATGTGTTTGATGTTGTGGTGAACATCACTATAAAAAGTGGTTTTATCCATTTCATCAGTCACATCATGAACTCTGTTACCATTCAATTCGCGCCAAGCACTCCCTAGATGCGTTAAAATGTGTGACACCCATATTTTAACGTAAAATTCATTTCATTCTTTCATTTCACCCACTCATTATTTCATACGACTACAGATAAAATATACACTAAAGACTTGGCTGTATGGGCTAGACCCTTTGCCTTCCCTAAAATATAGGGAGAATTAAAAAAAAAGGGAGTGTTTAGCGCGTTTCGTGGTGTCAGTCAGATTTATTTTCAATAATTCAAAAATTGTTACAGAGTGGATTTTGTGCAGTGAAAGTGGTGTTATTTTGATGCACAAGCATCCGTGTTGATGTGCAATTATGCAGAATCATCTAAAATAAGTCTCATGATGTGTTTGATGTTGTGGTGAAGATCGCTATAAAAATTGGTTTTATCCATTTCATCAAGCACCATTATTAGCTCTGTTACCATTCAATTCGCGCCAAGCACTCCCTAGATGCGTTAAAATATGTGGCACCCATATTTTAACGTAAAATTCATTTCATTCATACTTTTCACCCACTCATTATTTCATAAGACTACAGATAAAATATACACTAAAGACTTGGCTGTATGGGCTAGACCCTTTGCCTTCCCTAAAATATAGGGAGAATTTAAAACTAACAAAAAAAAAGTGTATTTGTTACCAAAGCCGCAAACAAATTAACTTAGCAAGATTATTTTTATTTATAGTACGTATATTTTGACTGTCATAAGTTTATTTACAACGAAACAACGCTAACAAAATGAGAACAACATATGCGCAAAACTGGGGTTTATTTACAAAACTGCACTAACCGAAACTAGGTGTGGCTAACAAGATCGCACTTTAACTATTTCTTTCCTACTTTCAGGTCAATAAAATCAACTTAAATTAAAATGACTATTCTTGAATCATGCTGGTCTCCATGTATATGGTCTTCGGACGTGAAGACTGGAAGCCGGGCTGTTGCGGCGTATACTGCCGCAATGAGTGTTATTCTAATAACATTTATTGGCTACCAGATGACCGGTGGGGACTCAACTCAGCTTTGGAATCCCTTATTCGAAGCAGACGTGAGATCTTGTAAGTATCATTCAAGTTATAAATTATTCGCCATTACTTAAATTCCACCAAATGTATTGGCCGTGTTTTAAAGTTAGAGCAGAATACAATTGTCACAACCCCCAATCTCCCTGCTTGCTCATACAAGGCGATTAAGCATTAAGGAGATAGCAATCAGTAATGGGTAGCAGAATTCCTATATCCCCTAGTATTATACTGCAACACACAGGTCCTATAGATGGTAATATACTTGCTACCTATTACATGGGACCTAATAAATTTGGCAAAATGCAGGTGTTAATACACTTGTCTACTCCTTCTGGGAAAAATAGGTTTGATTGAAGTGATGTGAGCCAAATGTATTTGAGGGTGTGGTCTTCACAATAAAACAGTAGTTTGTGTAAACATTTTATTTAAACATTTAATGAAACATAATAAACTAAAATTTATTACAAAGTAAACAGTGGTCAGAAAATTTTGAATAATTATTGTATTGATTTCCGCTTGGATTCCGGAGAATGCAGGTTTGTTTAATATATAAATAAAGTTCAAAAATCTAAATAATAAATAAATAAAATGTTCAACCGAATCAGCATCAATCAATGCTTAGATTGCAGATGTGGCTAGGACCAGCTTAAAATAATGGAGGCACTTGAGATAATTATACTTTTGGCCACCTAGGCAATGAGCAGTGCTATTGAATATTGCTTTATTTATGTAATAGCAGGCAGAGCATGCTTGGCACTGATCTAATGCTTTTATTTAAAAAATTATAAGTTTATTAAATTATGATTTTGTAGACAAACGGCTTATGCACAGTATTTTTATTTTATTTTATTGTTTTTCAGCTCTAATTGTATTTGGAAGTATCTTCATTGTAATCTTAATACTGCTTTTCATCTTCTCAATATTGATGGTAAGTGTTTCAACAGTATTCATCACACATCGTAGGAACTTGACATAAAATGTTCCTAAGGGCCGATATCACCACACAATTAAACGCGATCAGTTGAAGTTGAACTCGATTTATGCTTATAAACTGAGTTCTGCTACAAAGTTTGCATTAATCAAAACCAAGTTTTATTTGGACTCAGTTTCTATGAGATGGTGAAATCAGACCTTAAAGTGATACCTTGTGAACTTTGCTTAGCCCAAGACAAAGAAAAGAAAGGCTCAGATTATAATGTAGCCCAAGTTTGATGATAGGAAAATCATTAATTCACATTATGAACAAAGTATTTCTTCCTTGAAAATTTAAACTAACGGTCAATAATTTAAAGGATCTTATCATAATTTTCAGGTAATTGGCATAAACATATGGATGAGAGGGTATATACTGCCATGGTTGATTACAATGGGGTTGATTATTATTTTTCAACTTATATTTGGATTATGGCTGCTTGGTGGCTACTATATTTATGTAAGTTACCTATTATTTAATATTAAAATAAAAAAACCTAGCATCTATGGCATCTAATAGCATCATTATCATCATCTTTAATTTGTTATTATTAGCACCAAACCTTAAATATCCTTAATAATTGAATTAAAGGTTTGGTGCCAGTATAAGGATTGAAGAATGCCAAAAGAATGGGCCTAAGTTATGCTCATTCCTTGTGAAGTCATCACAAGGAACCAGACCTGGGGGCCTAGACAAAGTAACATATCTACAAAGTTAACGAAGTTCGATAAAGCAAAATGTATGGGATTTGACATAAGACGTCGTGAAATCACGTGACCAAAATAGTCTTCGTAAGTTCCTAGTTATGTAGCGCAAGCTAAGACGCTGTTGATACCAAAGTAATATGGCCGATCGTGACGAACTTCGACACGTTATCGTTATGAAACGATTGCCACTTGACTACGGGCGCTGATTCTGCTAATAATAACATAACAATTGTCTCTTAGTTTTTATGCTATAGTAACTGTATAATAAATGACTATACAATTGTATTAATAATTTCTGTTAAAGTAATTGGAACTGTTATAAAAAGCAATAAAAACACAACTGAGACATCTTGATTTATTGTATTTACATAGAATGTGTATTCTTGATTACAGTTAGATGCTACATATGCAGCATTGGTTGACTTCTTGTGGATGGCTTATAATGTGAGTAATTTTTATTTTCCGCTGGCTAACCTAAGTCGGCCTTCAGACTTAACATATACCTTACATATCTTGGGAATAGGTTGACATGATTTTAATTAAGTAATGAAATGTATGCAATTGTTACAGATTTACTGCTGGCTCTGTGTATTCTCCCAGTATTTAATCATATTAGAGATGCAATCACCGAATATAGAAATATTAGTGGAGTATTGATTTCGGAATTTAGCATATTATCATTTATTTTATTTAAGGTGTGATTAGGATAGAATAATATTTCACTAGTGCCTTTCGTCTGCGCAAGGCCTACTATATACAATACATTTTTTGTATGCACCATAAAATGTCTTGTGCCTCTCACAATCCTCCACAGTGTAATAAAAAGCTGAAGGCTATCAAAAGTAAAATTAAAATATCCACTATCAACTGTTAACTGTAATATTACTTTAATATTGTAGTCTATATATGAAATATCAGGGAAATTAAATTTAAAATTGTTAGACAATAGTTGTCCCATTGTCTTCTGAAAAATATAAAAAAATATTATTTGCTCGATAGTTTCGAGTACTATTCACGGACTTTGCACAAATTTAAATATCTAGGGTAACGCATAAACACTCTATAACAAATATTGTATAATTATCATCATAAACCCTCTGGGAAAATGGGCCGAATCCCACCACGCTAGGCCAGTGTGGATTGATCGGTAATAACCTTCAGAAGCACGGAGGGACTCTAGATAATACACTTTTGCCCCCTATTAAAACCTATGAAGGAAAACTATGAAATAGCTTTGTAGCTGTATTTTTAGTGCCAAAATTAATTATTTGTCAGTGTGATAGCTTAAAATCTGCAAATTACCCACAGTGGTTCACAAATGAGTCAACTAAATGACTCACGAATCTTGCATGCATTGCAATCCCGCCTCTCGAATTAATACGACAATGATCGTATTAATTCTCCCTTTTCATGGAAGGCAAAGGGATCTAGCCCAATCAGCCATGTCTTTAGTTGTATTTTTATTGAATTATACATTTTTGTGTGTCATTGTTGTTGACATGACGTATTTACACATGTTTTAATATATTTAGGGAGTGCTTGGCGCGAATTGAATGGTAAAAGGCCTCGCCCCCCGTACCGTTGCGATCCTACCTGCAAACCTGTGTAAAACTGTTGATTTCTCAATGGCATTATATCTTAAGACTTAAATGTATTCCGTCCACAAATTAAGTTTAACTTTATAGAAATAACTGACTGATTTTATTTGAATCTCTGTCAATGTAAGTTTAAGAGACGTTATGGGCCAATAGTGACACTTGACTCGCGCAAATCAAAATGTTCATTGTGTGAATGGTATAGAGTGTAATTTCGTAGCACATGTTGCGCTAAAATTGTATAAGTGATTATTTTTCATTGATGCTTAATTCCCTTTGTAACATTAATTTGCAAAAGTTGTCAAAATGGGCCTATTATGTGTCACAAACTGTAAAGAGATATTATTATAAAAATAAATAAGTGCAAATGAAATTGTATTAAATTTAAGTTTTGATATCACTATGTGAATGATTGACATGGATTTTTGTATTTTGTACAAATATATTATTTTGAATTGTCTAGAATGAGTTTGAATAGCGGCAAAAGAAAACAAAATCATTTAAAAAATTCTTAACCATTTATTCAAAAAGAAATAATCTTTCTTAACTTTTGTTTGTTACATCAACTAAAGTAAAAATACATGAACTATATTCGTGACGAATGGAATGCTGTAATATATAACAGATACTTGCGAAAAAGCTTATTCCGAATTTCACTAAGTATGATAATTACATTTTTTTTTTCATTACAATTTTAATGATATTTACCTTAATTTACCATTAACGAAGCTATAAAAACAAAATGAACAACTTTATTGCACATGTATAGCATATAAATATAACCAATATTTGCCCAATTATTATACCTAATTGATCTATTACGAAAAATACACATCACGTATAAAAATAATACCTATACAATATTGCATTTGGTTTGAAATTAATATACAAATTTAATATAGTTGAGATGGATTTGAGTATTTGATCAAAAGAAATGTCATGTATAATTTAATTAAGTAGGTACACAACATACAACTGGGCACTCTACTGAACATACTGTGACTTATAATTTAAGAAGTCAATGGGATTTTAAAACACCCAATTTGATAAACTGACTCAATGGGAAAAAACTCCATATATTTCTTTTACGAGTAGGTTCTGTACACAGCCCAAACAACTAGGATTAAAAACTCAAAAATGTGGATCATGCTTCCATTTATAGTGAAGCTGAGCATAAGAAACGATTTTTGAAATTCTACCCCTAAGGGGGTTGAAAGTTTCTATGGAGTCCGTCATTTACGAAGCAAAACTTTTCAAGTAATAATAAAAAAAGGGGTTAGTGTAGTGCACGCAAACGAAGTCGCGGGCAGAAACCTAGTATCTATACAAAATAACGTAAGGAGAGTGCCCAGCGAAGGAGTATAAATATACCAATGAACTATGTACATGGCGTGTTTCTCGCACACTGGTTATTACACAATACTATAACATTCACTATTCAGATTCGACTACCTGTATGAGCTAATTAAGTACTTAGCTTAAACACTTACCAAAACGCTTGTAGTCTTTAAGCGATGACGAAAATGTTTATAAATAATAACTAGTTCTAAATGTTCTATGTACAATGAAATCTTATTTCGAATGATAAAAGTAATATACAATGCCTTACGTTACAATGTACAGATTGAAAGTATAACTATCGCTAGTTGCAGTTCTGTCCTAAAAATTTACAATAATTTACAAAAAGCTTAAAGTTACAATGATATGCAATAAGCTAGGTTTAGCCCACAGGTTTCACTCGTTCGATGTCAGCAAATTAAATATCTTTTAACGTATTTTAAGTACCTGCTGTCTCACCATAATTAATCTTAACAAAATCCATTTATCCAACTATTTTCATATTTTGTAATTATTATTCTAAATTATGGAATATCATTTATTGCAATGTGAATACTATAACTGGAATGTAAGTACGTTAAATGCAATCACTTAAGCACCGTATTTGGCACAAATACATTTTTATAATTAAAGAGAGTATATTCAGTATGGGCCTCCGAACAAAATACATCTACAATTGTCATTTCTGAGTATTTATAATAATTAGTCAAGTCTTCTTGTCCGTATACGATTTCTCATAAATTTTGCCCATATAGTGCGAGTCATGAACGTGAATAACAAATCCCATCGTCAAGGTAATAAATAGGTTCCTCGACGAAAAACTTGAAACAAAAGTATGTTCAAACTATAACAAAAATGCTAAACTTAACAACATAATAGATAATCTTAAACCATACAATTTGAACTTCGAACAAAAAATATGACATTTGAATTCCGCGACTCGTGTCATGTACGTTTCCAAATAACATAGCCATTAGTATTTTCCCAAACATGGCTATGAGCCAGCGGTGTACCAATTCGTATTCGGTGGTGCTGATTTGTCTATCGGCTGATGGGGGTGAGTCGCGTGGGCTTGTGGATGATACAGGTGGAAAGAGGAAGGTGGATGGAAGAACTGGGATTGGTCTAAAGGCGACGCGTAGTCCAAAGCGCCAGGAACAGCCGAGTAAGCTTGAGGCTTCAACGGCAATGGTGGTTCTCCTAAATAGGAATGCCTTAACGCCTCCGAATAAGCACTATTGTCGTAAGACAGTGCGTATTGCTGCTTGTCTCTGGGAGAAACGGATCCCGGTGGCGTCATAGCAGAATGATAGTCTGCGTAACCCCCGTAAGCCAAGGAGCCAATATCCGTACCTTTGTGGCCTAACTGCTCGCCATAGCTAGAACCTTCGCTCCCAGGGGGTGTGGGCAAAGGACCGCTTTGGCCATCGCTTGAGTAATATCCACCGGCCCTTCCGTCTCCCAAGAAGTTACTGCGGATAACGCTTTCCCTATTCGCATAGAGTTGCCTCAGCAACGCCGAAGCGGGCGTCGACGTGTGGTTCCCAGGGATTTGCCGATTCAAATGGTTCAAGTGATGGTTCTGGGTCCCGATCCACTGTATGGTAGACTTCTGCTGTTGCTGCTTCAGTAGTGCGTCCGTGGAGAAGTCGGTGGGACGGTGAGAGATCTCTTTGCCGTCCAGGGAGACCGATGGCAAATGTTTCGACATGGCGTTTTCGAGGTCTCTGACCGATGTCGCATCCGGTGTTCCTTCAGGAATTGTGAGGTTGGCCTTTGACATGTCGCGTTCGGCTGGCGATATGGCGGCTCCGGGATTGGAAGATGATTTCCTTCTCTCTTCGTCTCTGTCGTCCTCTTCGTCTGCAGTGTGCTTTCTCTTCTTCAGTCTTCTAGCAGGCATGGGTGACGTTCTTTCTGGGTTTGCGTGAAGGGGTTGTGGCTGAGCATCATTCAGTCTGGTGAGATGGGTGACATCCGAAGTTGGTACCGGTGCCGTGGATGTTTCTGTGTTAGTGGGGGGTTCGGTCCTCTCTGCTGGATGCCTCTGAGGTGGAGGGGGTCCGCCGGAGTTGTCGGTGTCAGGGGGTCCGTTTTCTGGGTCCCCTGTGGCCTCCTCTCGCTTTACGCCTTGTACGCTCTCTTCTAACTGACAGCAGTCCATTACTGTATTTGGGTATTCCCGACCACTGGAAAAATAAACAAAGTTATAAGGTACATACATAAACAACAACATTTCGCCAATAACATGTGAGGTCCCGTGAATAGCCTATTGCCATCTATTCGCAGTAGGTAGGTATAGTATTAGGTGGTATAAAATGAACGCTGCTTAGGAAAAATCAAAGTTGCAAGGAAGAATGCCGGTTATTCTGATATTATGGAAACACAAAGTGAGCCGACGTTAATGGGTGGTCGCGGCAGTGAATAAATAGGCTAAATATGTCCATTGTAACGGTGCTATGCATATAAATCAAGATCAGTCTTTAATGGGGTTTGGAGACGATCAATCAGCTTGAGTCATTTTCTGTGTGTTTCTCTTCTGTTGCTAGGTCAAACAAATCTTTTTTAAGTCCGATTGATTTTTTGACTTAACAACTAAACTAAAACACACAGAAAATGAACGTGATTAACTCACGCTGTTTGACTGTCTCCGAACCCCCAATAGTTGTGACATAATAAGGCGATAAAGTTATAGCTTGCCAAGATTAGTCTTTAATAATATGGCGATGAGTTTTAACTTGCCTGATGACGTAGTTGACGCATATGATGTTCTGCTCTTCTGCGTTCTTGGAGGAGCAGACGACAGTGGCACAGGTCTGCATCCAGGTGTACCCGCCCAACTTGTTCATTATTCTGTAGTAATGCGTCAGGACCTGACCTTTGTTGATTACTGGAACAAAAATATTGATATTTTAAACAAATTAATCATACCATTATATACCTTATTATGTACGGTCAACGGCGCTTCTGACTATCTGAAACTGTCAAACTTCTTCAATCGATGGCCAAACCTTAACATGTTGGTAGTAAAGCACAAAGTCGATTGAAAAAAATGTACCTACGTTAATAATACCTGTATTGTCAGAAATGATATCCCCCCCCTAATTCAAAAACTATGCCTTTGTGTTTGAGTCTGCCAAAGAATTTGTAGAGAGCAATATTTAGAATTCAAAATAATATTATTTTTATGCATTATTCATATGCAGGGTCTGCAATTGCATAATTAAAGCAATGTTCGCAAAGGACCATCATTAGGTAGCCGGCCAAAAATCGATGTTAACTCTAACTCTTCAGCGATTCGGAAAGTCATCTGTAGTCAATGATACCCTTTTTTGGGTGGTGGTAGGACTTCTTTCAAGTCTGCCTGGCTAGCTACCACCATCTTATCAAAATCTGTCGCCATAATAATAATGTTAACAGCATTATTGTGCTCCGACAATTGTGATAAGATAGCCACTCTATGGTTGAGGGTTCCAGGTGAAGCTCGATCGGCCCTTATCGTCACTTACCATCAGGTGACATGAAGGGCAAGAGCATCCCTCTCTAACAAAAAAAAAACCTCCAAACAAATCGTCTCTTGGTTGTTGGACTCACGCCTCCCCCTCTGAGGAATATTCTTAGGAAGTTCCTAACATAAGAATCTTCAGACTTAAGCTAAGTCTCCCTCAGTACCTTGAAAGATCTACTGTGCGAACTGCGGACCTACCCACTCTGGTAATTTCAGGAAACAAATCAATAAATACCCCTTTCTACATCGTTGAGTGTGAAGTTAGTTCAAGTTACGCACTTTTTGACTTTATGGAGCAGTTAGCCAAATGCGGCATAAGCCTTCGACGTTACACAATAGCTGATGCCAAGACTTGATGCAAAAAATATTATTTGGACAATGATCGCAATAGCGTCTTCGGACTGAGTTGATGCTTGTGACCTTGAGATTAATGCTAATCGGACAATAGGTTATGAAGTTACGATGTACGTAGCTGTAGCAGGTGAGCATGCAACCATTATTATATTCAATACATTCCACACACAAAAGACGGAGTGAACACGTGTATTGTGATACGTGAGTCATTAGGTTTTAAGTTTTGCTTTTGTATTGTTTATTGTTGGTGTTGTATCGGTAATTATTAATCATAGATGCAGTTGGATTGGGGCCAAAATTTTTCTTGAAGCGTTCATGCAAATTTTAGATTTGGAGCTATTATTGTTAGCACCAAATCAACTGTTGTCTGTTTGAGCAACTAATGTTTAATGTAGAAGTGTAGTGTGGTTCTTTATTGTATGTGTTATGATCATCATCATCATCGTCAGAAATAATTTAATTAGCTACATTATTGTGGTTTAAATATCATCTTCTTTTTTCAAGGACATTTTGACCAATCATTCCTTTTGCCCTGTTCCCAAGATATATGGCGTTTCGAGAACGACGAATGGAATAGGTACTATGTCATAATAATAATCCATACTGCTCAAGATTTTGGCTTAGGTTTGACAACAGACCGACTGCCTGTTTCAAGGTTCTTTAGGTAGGTATGTAATTATTGGTTGTTTGCTTTTGCTCTCCACCGTTAGGGAGCCTCGAGGTGCATAATGGTATACACCGGCCCATCTCTTTAGTCTTCTTTCGCAACACTCCTGGGGTGAGTAGAGGTTGCTATATTCTACCTTTTTTATGGTCACAGAAGGGTAAGCCCCACTGACACTTTCATAATTATACTTAGTTAAGGCATCGTAAGCATAAATTTTTATTTATGTAAATATTAAATTGATGCGGATGTTTTGGGCAAATGGGACTCTACCTGTTCAAATTTGATAAAAATTAATTTTAAATCTCAGATTAATCAATACCATCAAATTGTCCGCATGCTACATGCTCGTTTGCTTGTTTGCCGGCTTGAATGCTTGAGCAGGATTATGACTGTTACGCTTCATTATGGTTTAGTGAAATAAAAATACAAGGAAAGAATTTTGGTGAAATTAAATTAGGTCAATTTATTATTGTGAAAACAGTCTTAGGCGAATAGTTTACAGTTAAATTACAATTTGTACTACAAAAGATTATTCAAACCAATAGGTAAACCCGAAAAAGTATTATGTATGCTCGCCACGTTTTTAAATTGTAAACTAGCTCAGATAAATCACTAGAACAATGCGCCGTCTAAAATACCTAGCTGTCGGAAGCCTGAGACATGATCATTCAACACCAACATTATGAACAAACTCAAATACCTACATACGCCCGAACATCGACAATAACTTCATCGGGCACCCTGAGCGCGTATACCTCTGTAACCAAATTACCCGCTTTCTACCAAACACCCGGAATTTTATGGTAATTGAAACAATTGTTATTCCACACCCGGACTGTCCACATTTGACCGGCATCTATATAGACATTTACAATGCAAACTAATGTTCTCGTAAAGCTATCAACAGACGTGTACTGGAGAAAAACCGTATGACGTTAAGCGCGCCGTGATTGGCGTCCGAATCGCCGCCATCTTGTTCATTAGGACCCATTGGTCGAAAGGCCGTTACGTCAGGATAAATCCATTCATGTTTTGATGTCTTCACGATAGTCTATTTCGAGTTACAGCGCACACACAGTACGTTCTAAACGAACCGATTTGTCCTTTGTGGTAATCAGACAGAGCTTGCACAAAACATCACGTCCCAAATTACTTTTAGACAATGATCGCGAAAAATATTGCCCACATAAATTTAAAAAGCTAAACAAACCAGTAGAAGCTAAACAGAAAACACAGTGCAATCAACGGAGCTATCTCGGAGGACATTAAGGCCTGACATTTCCCACGTATGTATGCCCGGGGAGAGGAAACCGAAATGATGGCATAAAAATTAATATTCAAATCACAACCGGCGCGGTGCCGCCGCTCCGCGCTGGGCCTAAATTGTATTCCTCTGACGAATGCCTGGAAAAGTAATAATATCCGTGTGTACGAGACACTATGATTACAATGTTTGAACAGGGATTTTCCTCTTGAAATCCAAATACCTACGAGCGGGGTGCGTGATTGTAATATCTAATCTGGATTTGATTGCAAAAATACCCGATGTGCAATTTAAATTTGAATTAGAATTATTCATAGAGTCACAAGAAGGACGGATTATGGCTTGTTAAATAATTTTTGGATAACTCTAGTATATTTAAGGTTGCTTATCCTTTACGGCCGTGTGGTGGTGGTGACGGCAGAGTAGAATACAATTGTCACCACCCCCAATCTCTCCCGTGGGTGTAGTACAAGGCGACTAAGGATAAATCAGTGATGAGGAATGGGCAGCAGCGTTCCTCTTATACCTACCACCTAGCAAAGTACTGCGACTTTTGTGCCCGATAAATGGCAATAGGCTCGCCACCTATTATATGGGACCTAGCATAATTGGCGAAGCGTGGGTGTTAGTTTACCTCTGCCTACCCCTTCGGGGATATAGGCGTGAATTATGTATGTATGTATGTTATCCTTTACCTTTGGATGAAAATGTTAAGCGCGAATCATCAGTTCATGACTGTTTACTACTTTACTATAAAATCGACGACTGCATAAAGCCACTCTCTAAACAATATCATTATTTATTTAGAGACGCCTGTAAGCATTATCTAAATGCTTCCTTTATAGGTACTAACTATCTTTATCTAACAAAAAATTAAAATGATCTTTTAAAATATGCATACAGTCTTAAATTTCCAAGGAATAATAGTCTTTAACATCGATATATGGATTAATTGGGGATGGGATACTTTAGTTCAAGACGTTGCGCCTTAAAACAACATAGGTAGCTCATTAACCATCAACTCATAACACATCTCTTGCCGATAAGAAGGTAAATTAAAAAATAAGGTTATAGAATTGACTCATGAAAGTTGAAGTTTAACATCAGAAATACTAAAAATTATTAGGCACGAGCTTAGAAATGAGGATGCCCCTAAAGTTGAAACTGTAAGTGGTCCGCGAATAGCCTCAACACCTTGAGCTGGCAGCCGTCTTGACATGGATTTCTAAGAGTGCTGACTGCATACAAATGTCCAGTTGCGACATTAGGCCCCGAAGGATTTCACCGCGATATTGGGTCATGGGTGGACGATTCATCGATTCTTTTATAGCCCGGTGGAGTAACTGTAGTGATTCACGCCTTTAAAACTGGAGGAAACAATTGGCAGTTGATTTCTTATGGCACTGACGCGTCGAGACCATTAGAAAATAGAGGCAAACTATGGAACGAATTTTCTTATATTATCAGCAGCATCACAAGCCCTTTAATGCGAAATAGGCTTTCCGTATAGAGGGAAGAATATAGGGAGACTGGGCCATTACCCATCATACTGGTCCAGTGGATATTAACGACTGTATCCAATGATCCAATGATCCGATGATTCTAGCGAACATTGCTTAGTTTACGCAATAGCAGGCCGAGCGCGCTGAGCACTGCGCCACCGAGCTCATCTCTAAGGGTGTTACCAAACTAATCGATCGATTTTCGATCGACGTCATTAATAATTGACAGATAATTGTTGCAATCTATATCGTCCTATCATCTTTAACTACACAAATTCCGACCCGTGCACATCGGCAGACGTCAATAGACGTAAGTTAAAGCATCGACCGATGGTTATAATATTATACGTTGAATTTATTAACTTATAGGTACTTACAATCTACGTGGCATTTTCTAAGTTTGTTGGCGTCTTCGCCGTGGCACAGCGCGTACAGGTTTTTCCCAGTCAACTCCTCTGCCGTGTAGCCAAGTAACTCCGATACCCTGCTGGAATGAAATTTTAGCGTTATTACGAACTCGTAGTCTTAAGCATGCCATGTGGTGATGCCAGAGAAGAATACACTTGTCGCCATCCACCCCACTTAGAGTTGTACAGAGTTTCTCTCCCACCGCTTTCTCTCTTGTGGGTGTTGTACAGAGTGACTAAGGATAAATCAGTGATGAGGAATGGGCAGCAGCGTTCCCGTTATACCACCTAGCTATGTACTGCGACTTTTGTGCCCGATAAATGGCAAAAGGCTCGCCACCATTACATGGGACCTGACATAGTTGGCGAAACGTGGGTGCTAGTTCACCTCTGCCTACCCCTTCGGGGAAATAGGCGTAACTGCGATTAAAGTTTCCGGTGAATGGCAATGGGCTTACCCCTATTACTAATTGAAATAGGTATGATATATCTATGTGCGTATGTATGATATTACGACAAAAGAAAAGGAAAAGCGGCCAACGATCTAAGAACAGTTCCCTGAAGGACTCCATAATATATTTGGGATACCTGGGCTCGCAGTGTGCTATTCGGAAGTCGAAGTTGATTCTCGTGACGAACATGTCAGACTCCAGTCTGATCTCGTGCACTGAAGGCGGCGGAAGGGCGATGGCCAAGGCAACCATGCCTAATAGAACTGTCGGTGACTTTCGACTGTGTGAAAAAGAGTACTGCGGCCGGAGACGGCATAGCATCAGCACCACCTGAAAAAGAAACGTACATTTAGTTTTTTTTGTCTTATTTCCTTTAAAATAGTGCGCGTATTACAAGATCACGAATTTCTTTAAACGTGATGCCAAACAGCTTTTTAATGCTCATCTTTGACTAGGCTAGTCAGGAAATATTTTATTAAATAACAAAAAAAAATATTAGGAAAGATGTCTTAAAACAGAATTATTTAAAAAAAATGTCTTGTTTGTATGGCCCATAATTTTGTGCCATGTGCTGACGGCAGAGCAGAATCCAATTGTCACCACCCCCATTCTCTCCCACGAACAAGGCAGGTTTGGACAGCGATTTATTATAATAAACAGAGATTTATGTGCCCGATAGATGGTAAAAAAAAACTCGCACTCTATTACATGGGACCTCATATAATTGGTGTAACGTGGGTGTTAAATCACCTCTGCCTACCTCTTGTATGTATACCGTTTGTCAAAAGTGATAAACATTAAAAAATCTCGTTCAAAATTTAAAGCTCCGTTGTATTAGTGAGGAACGTGTCTCATGAAAAAGGAACTTCAGACGGCAAGCCATTCGTTTGTCGAATCAGAAAGTCACGTCCATTATACATATTCTAAGGTAATCGGGTGCAAGATCAAACGGAAGATGAACTAATTTGAAATTTTGCCAATAAAAGCTTAGCCTATGGCGGTGCTGTGCTTCGCGATGTAATAAAGGGTATTAATTGCTCGGTCGATGTTTGTGCGAATTGTTTAAGTCATTTAGATCGGAGATAGCAGCGAATTATGGATGCAACTTTAGTATTATTAAGTTATTGCCCTAATCCTGAAATAGATCCTCTATTGCAGCTTCAATGTAAAGTTACCAAAAATTATGTACTACTAATAAATCCGCAATGCTTTTTAGTAATAATTAAAGTTTTGTCTGTGTGAGTAATCGACGGCAGTTCTGACCTAATTACTTACGCCTTTTTTGTACGATTATGAATAATGCAATATTTATACTGTGGACTATTGAAAATATCAATGGACGCAAAGTGTCCGATTGTACTGGACATCAGTGGCAAATACAATTATTCACTTGATTAAACGCAAATTGAAAAGCGTTGCAGATTCTTTTGTGCTTTATCATAAATTTAGAATCATTGATGAAACTATATTTTTTATATGTAAGTGTAACAACAGTTTTATCACTAAACTTATGATTAAATTTAAAAACTAGTTAGTAAACCGATTACATCTTATAGAAACAAAATAACAGTTTGAGACACAGTTAAAAAAGAAAAGAGTTCGGTAATTGAACAGCTAACATTTAAAAGAAAACCATTATATTGTTTTAAATAATTATATACTTATAATTCCTCTGAAGCTTCTTTACTAAGTAGCACATCAATCATAAACCGGAAGACCTCGCAAAATGCTCTGATAATAAAACCAAAATTTACACCCCAAAAACAATCTATTACGAGCAATTTTACGTACCTAGTGCAAAATTCGCAAGTCGCTTCAGATACAATCGTACTTTATGATGTAACACCGAGTTAAGGCAAAAATTATGGGCCATCGGAGAGCCCAGCGGCGGCACCCTCGGTTACAATAGCGCCTAGTAATATTTATGATTCTGTACCTAATAAAAAGGTTGCAAAGCGCTTGTATAAAACAGTATCAAACGTGTAATACGTTTTTAGTATTTCTTAAGTTAATCATGAAGTATTGTGCCAAGTGCTTATGGTTGGTGGTCGGACTTTTTTCAAGTCCGCCTGGCTAGCCAACATCTTATCAAAATCTGTTGCCAAAATAATGTTAACAGCATTGTTGTCTTGCGACTATTTACGCTAAGACAACCCTTATCTGTGGTTAGGGATTCCAGTTGAAACTGGATTCCATCTTCGGCTCTTATCCTCACTTACGATCAGATGAGATGAAGGTCAAGAGCTTCCCTGTCTAGCATTAAAAATAAGTACGCATCATTCTAAAAATTACAACAATTAATGAACTCAAAATGGCATCTTTTGTCGCTGGAATAAATGTGAGAATTTCGGAAACGGTGCTCGAAAGAAGAACATTAATAATAAGGCTTCCTGTAGAACACTGCGTTAAGAGATACCCACCCGCCAGTTACCATTCTCTCCGTATCTTGATGATTCACCCTCCTGGCTTCTTGCAACCTAGATTGAAAATGAAAATTCAGGGTCCATTCATTCTCTCTACACTAGATAAGAAGAAAAATGTCCACAGATATTTTCAGATTCCGATGATTTAAAGAGTTATTTTAATATTGTTCTAATGCTTTACTTAACTTTGAATGTCTTGTTATAACTTTAGACGCATTCCTATTATTTAATAAGAAACTTTAACTTCTAAATTTACTTGTAACGTTGTCAAGCCAAAATCTAGATCAGAATTGTGTAATTTAATTCGTAATATCTCAAAATACTTTTGACCAGATTTTGGTTTGACTACGACATTTATAAAGGTATCCTCTTACCCGGTAACCTGAAGATTTGAAATGGCATCCACGTTTTGTGAGTGTACTCTTCATTCTGATGCAGAATGCTCTGTCCATTCCTCGGTACAGAGCTCCGCTGGCCGCTAAGCTCATTTGTGATGATACTGTAGAGAAATAGTGGATTTTCATTGAAATAAGTTGTAGTTGGTTACGTCCTATGCATGGTTAATTTAATTTAAATCGATTCGCTGCTGCCAAATGGGCTTGGATATCTTTTTTATGATATTGACTAGACAAGTTTATGTATATGCAGTTGTGTATAAAAATACACACAGGTCTTCTAAAAACATTGATACTATCACTATCAGTATACAAAAATGAACAGCACGTAAAGACGAAATATAACAAATCGAAAACAAAGTTCTTAAAGTAATGTATAATAGGTATTTACACTAATGATGTGATTTCTATCTATCCCTTTTAAATGCTATCATCCCTATTTAATGTTTTGTTAACGTGCTTATTACCGATTTTTTATAAATGAAAAAAACTGTGTGTGGAGTAGCTTCTGAGGTAACATTTTTTTGGTAACTTTTTCAAGTTGTTCCACTTAAATGGTTAATTAAAAGATTTGGGAACTCTCGAACGTCAAGCAAATGAACATCTTGCTTTAATTGATTTACTCCAAATTGCTTCTCAACTTTAAAGTATTTGGGTGTGGTTATCAAATATTGAAATCTCTAATGGGAACAATAATTTTATTATTATTTCATGAATTTTATTTCAACTAATTATAATTTATAGAATAATAAAAACATTAACATTAACAGGTAAAATACAAGAATATGAGATTTCTTAACTAATATCCAATAAGTGACTCAATCTATTCTTCCGCACCGGTGGATGAATAATGTAAAATAAAGAAAGCTCTCTTGACACGGTAAGAATGAACTAAAAATACAAATATATTATGAAAAGCATTTTTTTCTAAGCGTGAATCATTGCGTGTGGTTTCAAACATCTTTTGTCATAAGTTATAGAATAGAGAATATCACTGTATGCTTGTATGTTGACGTATGTAGAACTGTACGGCTTGAATGTAGAACTTTTTTTATGAAATAAACTATGAAATTATTGTGAAAATAAACTCAGTAACAAATCACTAAAAAAAGGTCAGATATATTTCTATTTTTAAAACTTTTTTCAACTTCTTTGTAACATTTGAAATAAAAAAAAAATTACGGATTAGACTCGCGTATATTTAGATGTTTGGCATTATTATTCTTAGTTACAATTTTCCTAACATTGACCTTTAAATTGTGCCCAATTGAAAATTCATTACTTAAATAAATTCACCTTATTTTTTTTGTTGTCTTGAGAGTTCATTCATATTATTCAATTTTCTAAAGTTTTAAAACCACTGGCATCCATCAGTCTGCCGGAATCATCCCACCAAGTTTCACCTACAAATCTACGGCTATCAGATGACAATGTACTGTTTTCTCCACGGGCCACTGTTCTGTGACTTATTCACTACGCTTGTCACATCACAAAGGCTTACTTGTCACACCGTCTCGATCCTGATTGATTTTTTATCGATACTTTTTCGAGACGAGTAAATTGAAATTGATTCTAGCCCTTAAGGTATTCATGTTAGTAAATTAAAATCGGACTAACCGTTAGCTAAAAAAACGGATAAATGGCATCTCGAGAACTTTACTGGAGTTAGTTAGCTTTTAATTAAACCTTGAGCTTGTTAGGTATTTAAAGCGATGGGTAGCTTTTAAATAAAAAGTATAACCGTAGAGGTGACGAGTTTTATAGAATAACTGAGAACCAGACATAAATTTCTGATTCAAAAAGTTAGACAAATTCTTTTATAAAGTGTGTTAACTAATCTATAAAGCTGTGAGAATTAATCGGTATTTTATAGTACAGAAAGAACAGATGCAATATTGTGTGTATTGACATAGATAATGGGTGTAAAAATTTATTGTATTCTATTCTTAAACAAATTAATTATTTGGACTCTATTATTCAACATTTAAATTAATATTTAAATTTAAATTAATATTCAATGTTTTAATGTCCTAATAGCATTGTTAGCAAGAACATTATTAGTAATTAGGACTACTGTGCAATTTTTGTAAGTGAGGGGTCAGAAACTCTCAACTTTAATAGAAGCAGAAAGATCTGAGTGCGGCAGTTTGAAGAAATTAGTTTTTGCTAAGCAGGAAATAAAGCGATGCTGAGGTGTCGTAAAAATGTTGAGCACCGCAATTTTCACTCTTGAAATCCAAAAGTGTGTTTTAGCGAAAGCAATAAAAAAGTGTGTGGTTTTAAAACATGTTTCTACTACGCAACTTAAATTATAACCGCAGACAATAAAAACGGATGCAGTGAAGCGGGCAATAACAGCTATTTGACAGCAATATTATATTCGAATGACTTTTTTGCTTATTCCGACTTTTAATTGAACTCGGCATTACTTTGTCTGCTCAAGCGAGTGGGGTCTGATTTGATAAGTTGTTGGGCCCATGCCGAATGTCAGCCTGGGAGACAAGGTGACCAAAGAACTGGCGCCAAATTTTGATAAACTTGAAACGAATTGAATTCCCATAGCGGTGAAAAGAAATTATTAATCAGGCACTACAAAGATTCACTCTGACACCCCATTGACCGTTTCATAAGCTCGCAATTCACCATGAAGCCGCTGTAATCTAATTTCGAGTTGAACCACAACTTATTACGGATGACATTGGATGATTCGACATAGCGAGTGAAATTTTGGGATCGGTACTGTCGCCGATCGGCGTAGGAGCAATGGCCTCAGAAATAAGGAAACCTTAATTGAATTCTCTCTTTTTTCTCCTTTGTTGGAAGAATTGCTTCGCTTAATTTTTCTTTGCGGGTCCGTTGAAAAAATCTACTTTTAATGAATAACGGTGTCGTCAATAGAAAAGTTTTGTTGGACCATTTGGGGCCAGATATGGATACCTATTATAAAGTTTACTACTATCTTACTGTTTATGTGCTATTTATTTATTCATCATCAGATTTACATATATTTTATATTACAACTGTAAAATGATCTGCCAAGTAAGCTACTCAGAACTTACTTGTCGATTGTGAAACAGGCTCTAGTATGGTACATTAGTTAGTACTGAGTTAAAGACCAAAATAAACCACGTGAGTTTTCCGAAAATAACTATTTCAATTGATAACGTACGTCCGTAATAATAATAATGTTGACAAATAGCTGTTCACCTCACCATTCAATAACCATTTCTTCCTCAGTTCCAATTTCTGTCCTAATCAAACTCATACCACTAACTCACTTACCATCAGGATTGTTGGTCCCGTGCTGACTCCCCTCTTCACTGCCCGAAGCAGGGCTGTTGAGACCTGCTCCCCCTCCTCTCCCCGCTAGAGACAGCCCAAGCTGCTCAGCGATCTCCGCATGGTCTGCCTGGTGGACGTAGTCAAAAATACTACTGCCAGTCATTTCTACCTGGAGACAAAATGGAGCATTAGTTTGTTGACAACTCTAGACAAAATACTCAGCGATACCGATAACATTATTTGCATACATAAATAAATACATATATACGCCTATAGCCCCGAAGGGGTAGGCAGAGGTGAACTAGCACCCACGTTTCGCCAATTATGTTAGGTCCCATGTTATAGGTGGCGAGCCTATTGCCATTTATCGGGCAGAAAAGTCGCAGTACTACTCAATCACATTCATTGCTATGAATGTGAACGAGTAGATGAAGTGAATGGAAGGAAAAACCTACTGCGCCAATCCTTAATAAAATAGGATAAGGTCAAGAGGATAATGATATATAGTATCAATTAAAATATGAATCGTCAAAGTAGTACCTTCTTACATACATAATATACATTGAAAACTGCTGTGTCTAAGACAATAATATATATTGCGACTACTATACCTACAATTCGTACAAAAACTTATAGTTTAGAAGAACTAAAGGTAGCAAGAAGCTCAGCAAGTGCTATTAGTCCCTTTAGAATGAAACTTGGGGCAATGTATGATGCCTCAAACTGTAGAACTAGTGATAAAGTTTCATAGACTATATTAACTTAGTTTGTATTTAATTAATCACCAGATTAATCCAACTCTAGCTTTTTTGGTAAGAGGGATAAATGCCATCATTAATAAACTGTCAAAACTTCTTTACTGCTGCCTACATTTGTGTATGTATGTATTATTACAAAAGCCTCCACTCACGGTTCCCTGGAAGTGATGGAGGTTTAGCAATAAGGCCGCCTATTAAGATATTTTTTAATTTTTTTGTTTCTTGTGTTTGTGTGTCTGGTGTGCAATAAAGTGTTTGTATTGTATTATATACTTCTAAGTCCCCTCTAGGTTAGTCACGTACAAAGTCATAGTTATGAATGAACGCTCCATTATCATCAACACGCATCTTGGAACAAGTTGGTTCATGGAACCTATAAAGGTAGTCATAACGAGCGTGTCTGGAGACAAGTTGGAAACACACGCCACAGCAAACCGATAGTAATCACCGATAGTGATAGTACTATACGAAGCAGACAATAAGATATAAAAAACAGGCTAGTTCCGTTTTAATAAATTATTACAGCGTTGTATTAATAGTAAGGTAATCTTCAATGAACAAGACGATGAAATTGAAGGTTTGCTCCCTCTTAGTAGGAACACAGAGAATGAGGTTCTACTCACTCACCAATATTTTAATTTCGTAGTACCTACCTACTATATACAATAATACCATTTTTATTTCTTTATTAAATTATGAATTACAGAACAAAAAGTGTAAGATAGATTGTAATTAAGGGTATTTTGAGTAAGTAAAGCACCTGGGCACAGTATACCTGGGTGTGCGATGTACACCAACCATGTCAGTCAGTACATTTTCAATCCTGTACCTTTTGTGCAGTTCTTCAACATCTTTGTAATAAATAGTTCAACTATCCTATGATTGGATATTGGAATTTTATATAAATAAAGTCAACGATAAAATGTCTATATTGAATCATATGTACATAAGTAAGGATGTGACTGTTAAAACAATAGCCAACAGTGTCCATAAAATAAAAGCGTCATATCTGATAACTTTCACACTGAACCTTTCACGGCTCATGCAAATGCGGGTTTTAAATAAATTTATCAAATATAATTGTGGGATCCTATTAGGGATTCAAGTGTCGTGTGTCCGTAGTGTAGCCGCGCATGTGAATAGTGGGAACAATGGTGTTTATATGGTGGTCTTTTCCAAGAATTATATTACAGTTTTATGTCTTTATTCGCCGATCGGCCACAGATTCCGATCCTTGATACATGAATAGGCTGTTGAGAATTTAAATGGAAATTCAGACATTGTATGCCAATATTTAGTTTCTAAATAAAATTCTATGAATGGACTATGTGGCGGTGATGGGTGTGCATGGGGAGATGACGAGTGATAGAAAGGAGTGGAGAAATATATATACTGCGCCGACCCCAAATAGGATTGGGATAAGGGCAGAGTGATGCTGATGATTTTCTAAATACATTTGCATATAAAAAGATATTTTGGCCCCTATATTAACCGCTAGAGTTGAATTGAATGAATTCATTTCGCTTATGTTCGATAAGACACACGTTTCAACGTGAGTTTACCTCTTAAAATTCAGTTACTTAATTCACAGTCACTTTTCGATTTACTCTGGTCAAAATAAAGGCTTATGAAAGGCTTCTTCCATTGGTTGTTTAGACCATAGCACTGGTAATAACAAAGGTAGAGGACCCAAAAAAGTTAATTAAAGTAATTTGAGTAAATACATTTTTTTAACAGTTGATTTTCAGTTTATAGGTACATTTCACTCGTCTTATATCGTATTACTGAATTAAAAAGGTGTGAACAACAGTTGTAAAGGTGCTGCCATCTTTGTTCATAGTTGTATTAACAGGTAAAACTCACTTTTAATTTTTTTTGAGGTAAATATTATTCAGACTGATAATATGAACTTTGAAAAGTCAGCTCATAATGACACAAATCAATAATGCAATCCTACAATTTAGTAAATATGTGACAATTATGTTTTCATGTTGCGCCCTAAATCATTTCAATCGACTTCAACAACAGCTGTCTTCGATAATAGATAGCAAACTAAACGGGGCGTCGATACAAAATTACGAATTCATAGAATCGAGATTATCCCATCACATAACCACGGAAGAACGGACAAAACAGTTTCCCCGAAACATCGGAGCGTGAAAACAAAAAATAAGTATCCATTTTCCTTGCTTATCTATAAAAGAAAAATATGTTTCCCATTGTCGGGCTTATCATCAGTCTTTAGCGCCGGCTGGAAAAAATGCCCGCAACAGAATTTAATATAGCAGGATCGTCTAACAGGGGCCTTACTTATAAGAAAGTTGTGTCTACGCTTATTTACCAGGAAGTTTATGTATTTTATATGTGCACGCACACATGGTCAGAGCCAAAGAAGAATTGTTTACTTGTGTGCGTCAGACAAGTATTCTTACGGTGTTTGTGAGCATGTTTGGGGGTGTGTGAGTGGTAAGGTTCGCAGAGGCATTAGGATGGGAGGCACGCGCGCGCCTTGCCCGGGACGTGACTGGCATATCGCATCGTCCCTTTCCCCCCATTTTCCGTCTCCGTCACACCACCCCCGAAGCCTGCAGCCATGTTGGAAACGAGAATTTCTCGGTTTTCAGTATTAATTCTGTAATTTTATAATTTGGATTTTTAATTTGGCTCTACAATCTTTCTCGTTTTGTTTCATTGTTGTTAAGTTTACTTCTCCAGAACTGCTGAACTCTAGGAAATTTATTGCTTGATTTTTATTTTAACATCACATAAGATTTCGAAAAATTATTACAAAGTAAAATAGGTCAGAAATATTTCTGATTTACTTTGGAAACTTTGGAAAAAAACGTCGGCAATTGTTTTTTTTTTTTCGTAAAATTATACGATTATGAACTGATCTCGTTCAACGATACTGCTTGTTAATGTGTCATAAATCAGATGGCCGTCCACGAAACAGCTTAAGCTGAAGGGTTTAATTCACAGAACTCAAGGAGCCCTACACATATCAGGTTCTTTGTGAAATAGACGAGATGCACGTAGGATACGCGACACGTGTACGGGGTGTTATCTCTGATCTTACACCGGATGTCTTTCTAGCGCCGCCGCCGAAAATTTCAGATCGGGATCGTTGCTGACTGTACTTTGCGAGTGTGTGCGTGAATGGTGTACGTATCTTGGACGATCTTGAACGTGTCGCTAGTTCGAGTAGGTGTGGAACTGATAAATAGATGCAATTACATTTGCCGCCTCTTTCTTTTGGCTCGTTGATTGCATTTAAAGTGTATAGCCGCGTAAGTAACACTGTACACTTTACATGCGATCAACGAATAACAAAATATACCTACACCACCTATAAAAGTTTTGGAGTTTCTCTAATAATTGAATTTCAACTTCGACGTGGTTAGAATTCGTATGAAGTTGACTAGTTTTGTTTTTCTAGTCCAATACTATAAATGGTTTAAATTTGTTTTTCTGTACTTCCGAGAAGCCTCCGACTTTTAAGAAGATTCTAGTCACTATAGCAATACTTATGAGGTGTAATTTTCTGGTAGTGATTAACTACAGTTCAAAGTAGCTTTGTAATAATAAATACATTAATATTTCTCACACACCTATCATCTGGTCCAAAGTGAGTAGCCTAAGCACTTGTATTATGGATACTGGATGGCGGAAAAACTTTTATATACATAATAATAATACGTATAAATGTTGACAATATACTACATAAATATTTAGGCAGTCGTGAGTCGAGAAGAAAATTTAATGTTTGTCTTAATCACACAAACATTTGCATCCTACCAGAATTCAAACCCGATAGCCAGCGATTTGATCATTCGACTAAACCAAATAGAAGCAAGATTTGATGCCAATGCTATCAACACAGCACTTGTTTATTTATTACGCATGCAGATTATAAGCAATCAAAGTAATAAGGTTGTTAGTGATCTATGGGACGCTTGTTAAATCAATAACAACCTTATTACCTATACCTAGCCTAGCCTATACGGAGCCTACCACTTTCCATCAAAGAAATAGGTTTTCTGATTGATAATGATGATGATTGATGACGTCTGACCGATATTAATGGCAGATGAAACTGCGCAGACTCCAGATAAACTGGGAACAGGGCAGGAAGAAGAAGAAGAAGAAGTGGTATCGGAAGGTGCTCCAATAAAACAAAAAAAATCTGAAATTCAACTGACACTTACTTGTGATAATCCTAAATATATAGATACAGTTTCGGATATGTACAGAAACCTCCCGTCGGCTGCTACTGATAACGCGAAGCCGTCGAGTGACTGTGGACAAAACAAATAGGTTAGTTATGATGACATGATCACTTGTGAGACATCGTGGGTGGAGACTGAAAGGAAATAGATGGATAGTGTGAATGGTGATATATGATACGAAATGATATATGATACAAAGTTGATTACGTCAAAATTTGAAATGAAAACTGTGGTTATGGCTGAGCAAAATACGATATTGGCAATTTCACCACCTCTAATGTGATCAACAGCCTTTAATGTCTCCACTACTAGGCCACAGGATTTCCCTATGGATGGAAGAATATAGGAATGGGCTTAAACCCACCAAGCTGGCCCGCTGGCTTGTGTAGGTGTTTTATATTATCTAAATTAAGTTACGAATATCGAAATTTTTATGCTATAAGTTTTATTAGTTTTATTTTGACGCAGAAATCGATTTGATTTGAGATTCATTTTATATTATTTTGAATAATTTCTAAATTTAATTCCTCAATGCAAGTTGTATCTAAAAACCAAAAGCTCAAATATTTCCTTTATGACAAAAGAAAACTTTTTCCAGAAAAAATATATTGATGTCGATGCAAACGGCATCAATGAAAAAAACTAAGTAAATAGAACGCTGATGATGAAAAACGATTACCACGAGCCAAAATGAACGGAACGCAGAGATAAAGCTTACTGGATGAGCGTAGAACGTTGTAAAACGGACAGCTGACGATGTAGTAGCAAAGTGTTGTAACTAACATGTATACTTTGGAGTCCATGTCAGTATCTATCCAATATAATTGTATCAGAATTGCAAATCATTGATCCCCATTCATTGATTTAGTTACAATATACCATATAATCAATGATATATTCTTATTGGATATGTTCTTTATATTGTGTTACATACATACATACATAAATCACGCCTATAACCCCGAAGGGGTAGGCAGAGGTGATTTAACACCCAATTAATATTATGTTATTCTTATGATAATCGAATTCAGAATCAATGAATCCATTTTTCTAGTTTGGCTTAGTTAAAACGTTTGGTAAAAAGATTTTGGGGTTAGAAAAAGAATTTCGAAAAATTATGATCTTGAGGCGGGAATCGAACCCGCGTCCGCTGCTATCCGTTTGGTAAGTCAAGTAATGCCAATTAGCGCTATCATAAGATCGTCTTAATCAGTGTTCAGAATACACTCGTCACTTCTCGTCAATTCCTATATCCGTATCAATTGGTCCCACTCCATCACTACTATCTTCAGTTTAATGAGAGGCACGGTTGACAAACTACATCTTTGAAATGAGTTGTTTTTTGTCTAAAATCTGCGTTTAAACGGTAGATGGATGATAGTCGAAAATGAAGTGAAAAAAGTATATTATGGATTATGTCTGTAATAGACCATTGTTGGAGATTCTCGTTGGTTTATTTGGTACCGTTTTGTACGTGAAGCTAGTTTTAAAGGTTGAAGCTTCGTTAGATATTTGAAAAAGCTTGGTTTTTATCATAACTAATTACAAGTACTCACTTGGATTAATGTAGTGTTATTAAATTGTGTAACGTCATTGTCCTCTTTAACATTAACATTGTCTTCATTAGCATTATCAAGAAAATAACTTAAGATTGTAACATGATTAAGCTGTCGTGTGGATTTTGGGACGTGAGTTGACCCTATCACCGTGTCATTAGCAAAGCAGGAAAAATTGTAACTCTAATGTCTGCCGAAATAGTCGTATAAGGTTGATATAAACTTCGTATCTTATGGCTTTCTCTTCCCTCTCATCCTGTGTCTATTAACATATATATATAATGCCAAATAATGCCCCAACATAACATAATAACTTACTTACTAACTTACTTTATATGTGGTAGCTTGTCAATAGTTCTTGAATGTAACTATTGTTAATTTAGCATTGTTAAGTAATCTGTTAGCTATCTAAAGAAAAAAAGACATGGTTAACCGAAGCTTTGATCGTCACAGTGGCGGATGGCAGACAACATTTTCATTACGCCTTAGTCGCCTTCCACGACACCCACCAGAGACACAATTGACAATTGTATTTTGCATTTTCGACATAACGAGCTTTCGGTGAGCCATTCGCCACAGAGATCCATGGCATACCTTCTTCTCCTTCACATGCTTCAAGTAAACCTAATACTTCAACTAAAACCAAGGCTGTTATTGTCCAATCACACGGTTTGTATTCCAACGCTTCTCCTAACCTCAACTTCTTCGCATGCATCAAATAAACTTAATACTGCTGCTAAAATCAAGGCTGTTATTGTTCTGTTGGCTCCAATCACACTGTTTATACGGCTAACCTCAACATAGTTGCGCAGCTCAATAAACAGCTGGTTGCAGGGGCGTACCCTCATGCACGTTCCTATTTTTTTTCCAACAAAACGTACTACTTGTCCCGCAAAACTACAAAAAATTAAAACAAACAAAAAAGCCAAAGAATGGTCCCAAGGAATCACGTACCACAACTCGAAATAGAAACCGCAACACCCACAACATAACGACACAAAACCAATTGATTGCACCAACACAAATTTACGTGATCGAATGGTGCTCCAATAGATTTCTTTTCCCCGTTAACCCTATCTTTAACAGCCGAGTCTGGCCCAGAAAGGCGTGTGTTTGATTGATTTTCGTTATGAAATTCCAGTGAAACCGGGTGAAATATCAAATCAAGGTGTTTCGCAAAGTTATTGTGTGTGTCGAAGCTATTCAACGTGTGCTATTGTCGCGGTCTTAAAGACCGTGAAGTCGAACAGTTATAGTTGCGCAATGAGTCAAGTTCGTCGCAGCCTTTGTCATGTTTGGGCTAAGTTTTTGTGCTTGGGATGAAAGTAAACATAATTTTAATTGTACTTTTCAATGCCGCCGTGAGTCTTGATTTTGATTTCATAGTTGGGTTCATAGTTGTGTTTGCGTTGGTTTGCACAATGTTAAGTGTTGTTTTTTAATATGTTAGGAGTTTCCTACAATACTGATATCTTTGAAAATTTCATATTTAATTTATTTGATTGTCTTTAATTGCCGTTAATTGGTCACGTAAACCGAAGTAATGTACTTTGGTTTACGTTTACGCTGACAGGATCGTTGTTGCATGTTCCTCATTGCTGTTTTAACCCCTAGTCGCCTTGTGCGACACCAGCGTGAGAGATTGGGGGTGGTTAATTGTGGAGAATTGTATTCTGCTCTGCCATAACCCATGGCCCACCACAAGCTTCCATTAAATGATTACAACAAAAGTACCTCTTTGTGCTGTTCATCAGGAAGCTTTAATGCCAAATACATGTTAAGTCAAAGATATTACAGTTTTCCCCAATGGCGTAATAGTGTTATTGATTGTTGAAGAATTACCTGAAGAATGTGAGTGCCTTGGTGTTGCTCAAATAGTTCCATGGCCAAACCAGCAGACGTCCGCCTGCTTTGAGCACCTGTAACAAGCAAATTAAAGATATTTAAGCAAAAAAAATCACATGCTTCAAATATTAAATAGTCGTATAGCGTATTGCAGTAAGATTAGGCTACCTACTTATGGATGACAAAAGGTTTTACAATGCTATCAATTTCCCTGGTCAAGGCGGTGAAGATGAAGGAAGAAGAAGAAAGAAAGGGAAAGAGGAAAAAAAGAATAAAGGAATGAAGAAGAGGGAATTATAATACTTAAAATTGGCAATTGGCCAGACAAGTTGGTGGCACTATACGTCGAGCCTATTCCTTCATATGATAAAATATAGTTGGACATCCACCAGCTTATAGAAATCCCATCTGGTGAATTCTGACCTATTCTCGTAAGGCTTTATAGCCGGTCTAAAGGTAGTAGTGCCAAGCAAAATTATACAAGAATGTCACTGCTTCTGAATTCCTGATGTAATAATTAAACTTACTAGGTAATTGAAGACAAGTTTTGTGTAAGCTGATAGACACATAAATAATTTAGTCCTTATCAGAAGCATTGGCGTCAAAAGCTTAACGTAGGTATTAATAAACACAAAACCACTGCCGAAACTTTAATATTTTATAGTTTTATAAGTGTGGCACGTCAATACAGTCCCATTCAATGCTTTATTGCCATTCCACAAACGCTTTTTAGATTTTAGTTTTAACAATATGATAGTACCTACATCATAGTGTCGGGCGCAGCTAGGTTAGAAAGAACGTGATTGAAAACAAATAGGGGTTTCCCTAGGTATGGACAACTTTAACAGAATACAGAACCTGTGATTACTGAAAGGAGTGAAAGGCTTGTCATCCACACACATGTGATGTTGCAAGACAAATAAATAAAAAAAGTAAAGATTGAATACAATATTCGTCCAATAAGTCGTGAAAGTGACAGATTCTGTGACAACATAATACACTCGCTAGTTGACAGCATAATTTGTATTGCAGCCATACTTCACATCCCATTCATATAAAATTATAAAATTAAAATAAGGGAAGCTAGACATCGTAAAACAGTCGCGCACGCAACCCAACACCGTGCGATAACATCGCATGACGTATCAGACAAAATGGCTGCCGGTAGCTGCGCGGGAAACTTATGTTTTGAGGACGCGATGTTTTGTATACTTTTTAATTTATTACCCAAAAATGCAATTGTTGATGAGGACTTTTAAACGGGTATTAAGGTTTAAAAAGCCGTTCAGCATAAGTATTATTGCTGTTGGACTTTATGAGACTTTCGTTTTACAGGCGTTATTATCAATTTGCTGAATTTATATTTAGAAAACTTTACTATTTTATTTTCTTCGCTTTCTAGGTTAAACGAATACTCACTGAATGATTAACAATGATTACTAATCTTAGTGACACTAACATTTTAAGAGGCATTCGACTATATTTTATTGGAACTTAAAATACACTATGTACTATGGTGAAGAAAATTATTATAGAATTCGGACTCTTTATTCCTCAAACGTTAAGTTTTGTAACTTTTGAGGGCCAGCGCTCATTAAGTAGGTACTTTCGGTAGAGTTTCGTCATTTTTTCGATCATTGCTATGTTTGTTTCTTTGCCATCAGTTGTTAAGTAACGTTGCGTCGTGTCATCCATCGCAGTCCGTTTACGTGTCCACCCGCAGTCGACGCCACGACCGTCCGTCACGAACTACTACGCGTGTCCTTGCCGAATCATGGTCTTGTCATGTCATGACACAAGCCGTCACTTTCGTTTGAAATCTCCATTTTCAAGGCGAAAGTGTGAATCAAATGAAAGTCTGTTATTTTTAAATGTGTACAATGTAAGTACACGACCAATATTTCAAATAGCACCTGGAAATGCCATAAAGTAGCGTTAAATGAAAATCTCGCAATGCTTTGATAGTGCAGTAGGTAAGAGTTTTGGAAGTTTCTCGATAGATGGCGATGTCACTTATTGAAGTTTCAATCAGATTGTGTCTAGTTGAGGGTAGTTTTAAACCTAATTTATGGAGAACACTGAGAAATATAAGAGCGGTTACGTACAACGTCTGATCCGAATCCTGTTAACAGTTTACCTGGGTAAGCATTTGCTAGATTTTAGAACCTAAATTTTGCTAGATTAATATCTCAATAGATCACCACAGAGCATCTTAGGATGGTCAAAGGCGTTGAGGTCGACCAAGAAAGAGGTGGAGAGACGATCTGGAGGCATACTGCAAGACATGGAAGGAATTAACTCGGGATCCTCGAGATGGATGGTTGCGGGAGGCCTTTGCCCAGCAGTGGAAAAAGCAATCAGGTTTTTTCCAACCGAAACGTAACAATTTGTAGAATTCCTTATCTGCTTTATTAAGACAGAACGGTGTGGTTACCATACTCTCTGTGTTGCCAGTCGGCACAATCAAACGTGCACTCTCGTGTTTTGTTGAATTAAATCGTTATAAAGCAGACGCCGCAGCTAGCTATCGCGCCATCTCGCGGTTAAATATGTCTGCCCAAATCGCCATGTGAACTTGCCTTTGTTTCTTTGTTATCAGTGCTCAGATGTCAAAGGAGGTTGTATATGTTTGTGCACTATGCGATCTCTCAAGGATAAAAAGTTATTTTGATATAACGAGCGAATAATACATACATACATAAATCACGCCTATATCCCCGAAGGGGTAGGCAGAGGTGAACTAGCACCCACGTTTCGCCATTTATGTCAAGTCCCATGTAATAGGTGGCGAGCCTATTGCCATTTATCGGGCACAAAAGTCGCAGTACATTGCTAGCCTAGGTGGTATAAGAGAAACACTGCTGCCCATTCCTAATCGTATTCAGATTTATCCTTAGTCGCCTTGTACGACACCCAGGGGAAAGATTTGGGGTGGTGACAATTGTATTCTACTCTGCCGTCACCACGCGGCGAATAATACATGAATGGTGTTATTAAATTATTTAAGCCCACTACTTACGAGGTTTTCTTGCAATCTCACTGTGACAAAGTATTTTTAAAATGTCAAAGTACGTTCAGTCACAAATATTACTTTTCTCTATGGTCACAATTTTTAACCGGTTTATACAATCATCACTTTACATTTTGTCACTACTTGGTCATATTATTTGGAAAATGCTAGCGTTTAATCAGCGCTTCTCTAAAAAGGTAGGCTTCGTATGTTCTCATTTAGTAAAATATACCATTTGGTATTTAAAAAGTACCTCATTACTTATGCAGCCTTGATCTTGAAATCCGTGGTTTTGAAAAAACTTAGTTACTTACTATTGGGAATCCGAGCTGTTTATAGTTCTGGGTAGGTAATTTTTTAGTTCAATGATTTATATTTAAATATAATATAATTGCTTTAGTTCGTGATTTATGCTAATCTATATGTACTTATATGTGTAAATGATTCTAGTTTCCCTTGGTCAGGCGATAAAAATTTAAATCGAATCTACCTATTTCATATATATTTTATTAAGTTTTCTAATATTTTGTAGAGAGTTCTTGCAAAAAGGAATATAATTTTGGTCAAAGTAATTATAAATAAATATTTGTTACACTAACACCCTATCATATAACCCAAAGTAAGTAGCATAAGCACTTGTGTTATGGATACTAAATTATGGATAAAGGTTAATATTATACATATAGATAGGTATATGTTACGGTAAATGTGATTAATTAAGTATTATTTGTTTCGTGGCATCGTGTTTTTTCGAATTTAATATTCGTAGCAAAGACAGGACAGTATCTGTCGAGTCATCTAATATATACATAGAATTAAAAAATGCCACATAAAACAAATACTAGGTATAAATATTAAGGAAATCTAATTCGGCATGGATGCTATTACACTGCTGCTCCCTCACACGAACAAATTTTTATTAACGCCGCTAAGACTCGGTATAATTTTCTCGTTACTCGCCGTGGAGGTCTTAAGTCGTCCCCATTATAGTTGTAATTTGCAGAGCATTAAGAAAAGTTAATAACGCCGGGGACATTTCAAGTAGAATAAAAGCTTTTTGAAATTAACGCGTTACTTTTTTTGTGTTGTGTTAGTTTTCTAAGCATTGTTAAATTTTTTAAGGACTACAGGTTAGCATTGGTAATTTATTATGCATTTTCTAAAGATCACCATCATTAGCCACAGATGTCGCCACTTTAAGGGTATAACCTATAGGGGGAATGCCCATAGCCTACCACCGGATCGATTTATCGATCTTATATAAATGAATCAAGAAATATTATTAAGATTCACACCTAATTGGTCTAAACCAAAGTAAGAAACTTATGTTTTGGGTAGAGGAAGGTAGCCCAATGGGTATACTGCCTAAAGCGGGCATTGAAATTATTTTAAAAATGTATGTTCCACTGTGTGCTTGGGTTTATCATTTAAAAAATGTTCCACTTTGTGCATTTGGGGTTACCATTTAACAAAATAATATTTTACATTCAGTCGCAATTTCTGCTCCATAGAGATGAAAATTTACACTAAATTATATGGAAATTATCTTGAACATTGAAGTCCTCTTTTGGCAGTACTGCCCAGTTTCGGCCACCTTAGATGACGAAATATACCACAAAAACATATAAAAAACAACGATAAATGTCCGTGTTGATCGGCATTCGAACACGAAACCAATAAATTTTCGCTATCTTTTTTTTCCGCTATATTAAATAAACAATCCCTCATGTCTGGTCAGCAAACGCGTGGTCCGCACTGACGGACCAAATTTAATAAACCGCCCCAAAGATTGTGGGCACTTAACGAACCTCAGTTAAATGCGACCGGCGATCGATTTGACACGAAATAAAGATCGCCCGACCGTTCTTACACCGACGTGTAACCTAAGGGGCTGCATAGATGATAGATTTATCAGTTACTGAGTTTTAGTCTAAAGGAAGAATTAAGGTCTCCACATAAGGAACAGGAAAATAGCCTGGACGCGACGTGGACGGGACGGGGCCTCTCTCGAACAGAAAGCCCCGTGCACGTCCCGTCCGTGACTCCGTGACATATGTCCTTCATAGTACATTTTGTATGAATCCATGTTTCTGCAGTCCCCGTTCCCGTCCCGTCCGGGATATTTTCCTGTTCCGTATGTGGAGACCTTTATTATACCTATACTAGCTGACCCAGCATACGTTGTTATGCCATATAAATTATCCCGTAGCTATGGTTACGATTTGGTGCCCAAACACAGTAGATACCGAACGAACAAACGTCAAATGTTTAACAGGATAGCAGTTTATAAGGGAAAATTAATAAAAATAAAAATCATCATTTCAAAACAAAAATCAGCCGCACTCAGAGACGTCAAATAACGTTAATGAGTACTTAACGTCAAAAAATGACAATTCAAAACTAGTCGCTATTCTTGCCGGGTCTATGGTTTAGATTTGAATGAAAAATTTTGACATTAAATACTCATTAAAGTTAATTGACGTCTCTGAGTGCGGCAGTTAGCGAGGCAAACGCACAACAATTCATTATAATAGATTAGAAGATATATGCAGGAACCAATTATTATACCTAAAGAGGGTTGGGTATAACGACACACGCCGTGCAAAAAGTACATCGCACAAGTCTTTCATTAGGCTAATACATGTCCTGAATTTTCGCGATCTTAATATTTTTGTCTTGATAAATTTCTGGATTTCTCGATCAATTCAGGTTACAAGATTTTGTACGAAATTGTATTCTGCTCGCTGTCAAAACGCTTTTATCCATCGACACCTATCTGCCGTTATTGTAGGTACATTTTTGATGATTTTTTTGAACTGTTTTCGGTCTCTTGTCACGGTGTAACAGCATCCCCAACTAAAGGGCAGTTGAGATATATTCTTTTAGTGGTAAAGAAAGCAATAATTTGGGCGTATTTGTCCATCTTGACATGCCGGCAACAGCCAGCGGCCCGCGCTGTGTTCACAAGGCGAAATTAAATAACGCTCTCGTAATACTGAAGGGTGGTGGGCATACAGTCGACATCACGTTGCGGTTATCAAAGGTGGACTTTACGTCAAAGGTTATATAATCGATAATCAATTACCCAACTTTGGCCAGGTGAATGTACGGATGTACGTTTGCATGGTCAAAAATGTTTATAGATTGATTATTAGTTTATGAGACAAAAACTAGGAAGTATCTCACTAAAAACGCTTTTCTTTTGCTAGAATTTTTGATTTATCAAATCTATTAAGAAATAATGAGATTAAGGGCCTGTTTCACAATCGACAAGTAAGTTCGAAGTAGCTTACTTCGCAGATCATTCGACAGTTGTAATATGAAATTTATGTCAATTGAACTGCAAAGTAAGCTACTTCGAACTTACTTGTCGATTGTGAAATAGGCCCTAAAAGAAAAGATAAAAATTTGACTAGTTAATTATAACTTTATGTGAAGACACCTGGCAACTCCAGTCTCCCCATGACCACAGCCGCCTGTAAAGTCTGGAACGCTGTTTTATGCTCGCTCGTGCAAATATAAAAAAAAAAACATTTTTCAGATTTCTCGAAACGTGTTTGTTACTTATATCTGAAGACAAATAATCACTCTCAAATGTGATTTTTTTCGTCCGCCTACATTTAAAAGCGGCTCAAGTTTTCCGAACCATTTTTTTTCGTAGTACCCTCAAAAATAATAGTGGGGTGTTGATTGCCGCCCCTGGGGCAACGCTTGACCGGAACCCACAGACGCCTAATGAAGAATTAACGCCCCCGAGAATCAAACTTGAGAACTATCGATTGATTGCCACTTTTGTACGGGGAACTTTGGAATGCGATTTATTTGTTATTTATTGATGAAGAGGTAGGTGATCAAAGGAATACCAACGAAACTTGTTTTGCGGTAAAAGTCGCCTTCAAATGGTAAATATAATTGATCTGACCTAGCACTGAACCGTTAATTCAAATTGATGGATTTGAGTGAGATGATCGCTTGCTACCAGTAGCTATGATCATCATCTTCATGCCCTGTTCACACGTTATGTTTCAACTTCTGTATAGCACACACATATAAATCACGCCTATATCCCCGAAGGGGTAGGCAGAGGTGAACTAGCACCCACGTTTCGCTAAATATGTCAAGTCCATTTTCCGTCCCGTTTTTACACAGGAGTCTTTGGTGTAGAATAAGAATCTAATAATCGCAACAACTCCATTTCGGATGATTTGGAGTAGATAAACATTTAGGTACAGACAAGACAAAAGGGAATCCGCGTTTGTCTTGGTACGGTCATTTTACGAGGAGAAGCTAAATGCATATGACTAAAACAGTGATGAACATGAATGTTCAGGGATGAAGAGGAAGACCGCAGTACAGATGGTAAA
The DNA here is from genome assembly GCA_963931975.1 of Cataclysta lemnata. NCBI lineage: Eukaryota > Metazoa > Arthropoda > Insecta > Lepidoptera > Crambidae > Cataclysta > Cataclysta lemnata. Next base: position 5,302,077 of record OZ008358.1, on the reverse strand, counting down.
TGAGGAGATGACAACGAACAGAAGAAAACGGAAGAAAAAAACATACTGCATCGACCCCAAAGGAATTGGGATAAGGTCAAGAGGATGATGATTGAGTGTGGATGGTGGCTACTGAGTCACACCAGCCGGTCCATCGCGAAAACACCGAAAAATCTCCACGGCTGCACAATAATGAATTGTAACTACCCAATTACATGGTCGGCTAACCCTTCAGACGCCGCGGGGTCGAAGCGACCGGTCGATCGGGACCGAATAAAAATAGCTACAGAATCCACGGAAACGATCCCGCATTCGGAACACGTACTGTCAATATAGAACGGCGCTGGGCGATGATTGTGATGCACCGGCAAGGGATGCCGGCCGCGCAAAAATCGCTAGCCGACTATAGATTGAATATAATGTTGAGCGCTGAACTGCTAAATAAGTAATTTTCTTTTTATTCATCAAGGGCGAAGTGTGCAGCTCAAGCGAATATGTATCCTAAAAAACAAACAAAAATGCGCTGTAACGTATTTGAAATAGAAGGTAGTACAAAAGGAGAGTCAGCTGATGTTTAATCTAAACGTTTCCTACATGTGACTACCGCCGCTGCTGTAATGTGACATTGTCACGGCCATCAGGAAAGACGGCGATGAGTAATGGGCAGCAGCGTTCCTCTTAGGTATACCAGCTAGCAATATACTGCGATTTACATGCCCGAAAGATGGCAATAGCTCGCCTCATGTTTCATGGCACCAAATAAAATTGGCGAAACGTGGTAATTCACCTCTAGCTATTTATTCGGGGATAAAAGGCACGATTTATCTATCATATAATAATCTCGTGTCACCGTTTTTGTTTATGAACTCCTCCGGAACGGCTTGACCGATCGTTAAGAAATTTTTAGTGTGCATTTGGTAGGTCTGCAAATAGGTCGTAGGGTGTTTTTTACCCCGAACTGATAAGGTAAAACAACGTTTTCAGAATCAGCTAGTGTGTGTAATATTACACATACCAGGAGACTTTTTGGTCACTGCAAAAATTTTTGGAATTCGATCAGACCACCAAACTGGACAAATTTCACCATGTCTCACATGTAATCACGAAATTTTTTTCGTGAATTTGGAGTTGCTCCCATAGTGAAATTTGTTCAGTTTGGTGGTCTGATCGAATTCCAAAAATTTTTTAGTTATCAAACAGTCTCCTGGTATCTCCTATACGATCACACATTATTGCTGTCAGATCAAGCAAGATAATAATTCAATTATTACTCCTTCACGCTTATTATGTGGGTAGCACGTAGAGCCGACTAAGGAAAAGCGTAGCAGCGTTTAATACGTAAGCAGGGGTCAGGATCCCGCTTCATTATATCCCGGATTAGCGGAAGGGTTAGCTTATTGAGACTAGATGAAGGAATGCCGGGAACTGAATTAAGGGATCGGGTATTTTCTCAGAAAATGTTTTTGTGCCTCGCCCGGCATTATTTATCTGAAAGCGGAACTATCAATATAGGCCGTTTGGTGACCGGCAGAATTTGTCACTACCCCCATCTGTATCTGTATCCGTGGGCGTCGTACAAGGCCACTAAGGGTAAAGACAGCATTAAGTAATGGGCAGCAGCATTTCTCTCATACCATCTAGCAATATAAATGTACCGCGATTTACGTCCCCGATATATGGCAATAGGTTCGCCACCCATTACATGGGACCGAACATAATTGGCGAAAAGTGGGTGTTTAATCCCCTCTGCCTACCGTGATTTATGTATGTATGTAGGAACTATCAAGATTATAGCAATAAAAAAATGTTGATCGGTACTAGATGTACCTTTTTGAAATAAATGTGTAGCTAAATTAGGGCTGGAAATCTGGGTGCTATTTCACCGCTGTTTATGTCTTAGGAGGGTATTTATTTATGTATAATTACAACGCGGGCGGGGTAGTAAGACAGATAGGACCTATTTTTTTATAAGTTAAGAGGTTGGGATCAAAACATGCAATCTATCAATTAATAACATGGCGTATCCTAACAAGGTGAATAATTTAACTCCTACCCTACTAATTAGAAAATTAATCGTGATCATAAAATTAAGTCTTCATCAATTAACAAATACGAGTCCTTGGTGCGCGTGCGTGCGCAATTATTTTAGAATAGGCGTCAAAAATGTCTGACTACCGATCTTAACCTAACAAAATATATAAAAACTAAAAAGTCAAGACGCTCTGCCTGAAGCCGAAGATTCTAAAGTAACACAAAACAGCCGCTTACTGGCTCCTAACACATTTCCTTCAATATTTCGCGGCGGCCGTGTCGTCCGGCGTATTTTCCCTTTATTTATTGTTATTTTTCTATTTCGCCGGCAGATGTGCCGTGCCATGATTTACGGCGTTCTTGTATTAAGGAACGTGAATTATAACACCGCCTTTGGACTGGTCAAAGGAGTTTGTTTTTGTTTACTCTGTGGCCAGTTCGATAGTCTATGATGTAAAGTAATTTGAGAAAAAATAGGCTTTATTAGGACTAGCATGTCTTTTTATATGTAGACAAATGCCCCTAAATTAAAATAAAGTATTAAAAAAAGAATTGAGGTGTGTTTTGCGCGTTTCGTGGTGTCAGTCAGATATTTTTTCGATAATTCTAAAATTGTTTCAGAGTGGATTTTGTCCAGTGAAAGTGGTGTTATTTTGATGCACAAGCATCCTTGTTGATGTGCAATTATGCAGAATCATCGAAAATAAGTCTTGTGATGGTGTTTGATGTTCTGGTGAAAACCACGTAAAAAGTGGTTTTGCTCACTTCATCAGTCCCCATCATGAACTCTGTTACCATTCAATTCGCGCCAAGCACTCCCTTGATGCGTTAAAATATGCGACACCCACATTTTAACGTAAAAGTGTTATAAATGCTTTTTTTTAAGGAAACTTATTTAATATTTAGACAGTAGTTTGTATTTTATTAGAACTGAGTTTGACATGTTTTTGTCAGCACACTTCTACTTGTTCTTTATAGAAAATTATACGTCTTTACTTTTACTTACATGTTTCTACTTATTTCTATTATTTACCATCTTAACCAACGCAATACATAACAAACAACAACAAAAAGTCATTTCATTCATACATTTCACCAACTTATTGATTCATATGACTAAAGATTAAATATACACTAAAGACTTGGCTGTATGGGCAAGACCCTTTGCTTTCCCTAAAATATAGGGAGAATTTAAGAAAAAAAAAGAATTGAGATTTATTTGGTAGTGAGCATTGCAAGTGTTAGAATTGATTCTTTAGTGGGACAATTAGCATGCAGTTTCTTCAGATGCCTTTTATAGGGTAAGCGGGATTAACAAAGCGGCTGGGTTCGAATGGGCAGATGTCTGGATATTGGCCAAGAGCTAGTCCCCCAGATAGGAGGAAATGGTAAATGTTTGAGTGATGAACAAAGAAAATTTTGTTCTCAAGTTTTAAGTTTTATATCCTCATCATCTTTCCTGCAGTATTTACAGTTTATATAGGGCCGGTGCAGTATGTTTCCTCTTTCATTGATATCGGTCAGATGTGACCAAGCCATCAATTCCTTTTCATATTTTGCATAATACCGGAAAGTTCTTAGTCATTAATGAATGTATAGGAAAGGACTGTCGAACCGCATACATACATACATAAATCACGCCCATATCCCCGAAGGGGTAGGCAGAGGTGAATTCTCACCCGCGTTTCGCCAATTATGTTAAGTCCCATGTAATAGGTGGCGAGCCTATTGCCATTTATCGGGCACAAAAGTCGCAGTACTATCGAACCGATGATCATATAGATACAATCTTCCAATCCATACTGCTCAAGGATTTTGGCCACCTGCCTGACACCAACCCCTTTTAGGTATACTTTATAATGATAATAAATATTTATTTCAAGCTAGGTACTTGCTTAGCCTATTGTTGTATTTACATGATCTACACTAATTTATTGAAAATATTGAAGGCTTGACTTGACTTAACAAAAAGCTAAAAGTAACCTAAATGCTTGGTTCACCCCTAAAGATTTCTTAGTAAGCCACATAGTACAATTGTTTACAAACATTATAATCTGTGTCAAATATCGAGATTGAGGCGTGATTCTGGCTCAAAATTGTTTGGCTCTCGACAATAATTCAAAACTTAACACGCCGTAAATTATCGAAGGTGAACCCGATACTGCATCCGCACGTCTGTTCGGCGCGAGAGCCGACTCCCTACTGCCATAAATCAGCGCCGGTGCCACCGCGGCAATATGGGGACCGGAACACGTGTTTACCTCCAAGTTAATTTGTCGAATTTATCCGACTTGTCTTTTGTATGGTATTGAGAAATATTGCGCTGCAGACCCGCCATTTGTCTTTTCAAAAGAGGAACGCCGAAACGGCTGTGTTATGTTTCTTACAGAAGTCGTGGTTGACGTCTTCTCTTCACCTGTTTCTAGTGCTAGTTTGTAGTCCCGTGCTAGACGGGACGTGGACAAAATGTCTCTCCACCACTTGAACACTGTCCGTGTTTTGTCTCGGTATTTAGTGGTTGATAGAGCGAGAGGAAAATATTTTTCTTTTATTTCCCCGAGGAGATTTTGTCCACGTCCCGAGCTTTCCTGCAGGAGAAAAGAAATATACCTACATTCTCTTTGTTTCTTTAAGTTCTTCTTTTGCCTACTTTCTGACAAACATATTAGAGTCGGTGAGTGCTCCCATACAGGGGGCCTACCGCCTAATTCGATTGCTAAAGCAAAAGCTATAGTTTTTGACGTCATGCTGTCATTTTGCACCAAATGTACCTAAACTATCAGCAATAGCTTTGAACAAATGATCACCGAATGATTTTGTATGAATTTGGCACAAAATCTGTACCGCCTAAAAGTTCAGGATGGCTGCTATAGCCGTAAGCAGTGCATTGCAATATAGCAATCATCAGCAATCGAGTTAGGCGGTAGGCCCCCTGGTCTGGGAGCGAAAAAGTAACAGAACGTGCCAGCCCAAACTCAACCCAGGCGTGTAGTAAACGCCTTTCTGTTTAAAACACGTCGTGTGTACAGGCCTTTAGTCCCCTGTTATGACAAACTAGGAGAGACCAGGAAAGTGACAATTCTGCTCACCTATCATCACATATTATAATACCACCTACATACATAAATCACGCCTATATTCCCGAAGGGGTAGGCAGAGGTGAATTAACACCCACGTATCGCCAATTATGTTAGGTCCCATGTAATAGTTGGCGAGCATTACCACGAAAGTCGCAGCACATTGCTAGGTAGTATAAACGGAACGCTGCTGTCCATTCCTAATCATTGTTTTAACCTCAAACTGCCGCACTCTGAGACGTCAAATAACGTTAATGAGTACTTAACGTCAAAAAATGACAATTCAAAACTAGTCGCTATTCTTGGCGGGTCTATGGTCTAGATTTGAATGAAAATTTTTGACATTAAGTACTCATTAAAGTTATTTGACGTCTCTGAGTGCGGCAGTAAGGGTTAAAACAATGATTGTCGCCTTGTACGACACCCGAAGGAGAGATTTGGGGTGGTGACAATTGTATTCTGCTCTGCCGTCATCACACCATATAATACAATCTTCGATCATATATAATATTACAATGAATACATACATACATAAATCACGCCTTTATCCCCGAAGGGATAGGCAGAGGTGAATTAACACCCACTTTTCGCCAATTATGTTCGGTCATGAATACCTATGACAAATATTTTAAAAATAATCTAGAGTTGCTTTCTAGGAAAACAAATTGCATAAAGATTGCGCAGTTTACATCTATCTGCTAACGGCACTAACTGGCGTGACCATTATAATTTTATGGTAATGGAGACAACAAAGTTGTTGGCATAATCGATCGGTTCCAATGGCGGATGGTTGCATTAATTTTGTTAAAGTTAATTGCCCTTTAAGTCTTCTAAGTGAAACACTATCGTCTCAAAATGAGCAGTGGGTTTTCGGTTATTTTATTACATTATATTTAACTATTGCCATGTAGTGATGGCAGAGCAGAATACAATTGGTGACATTATTGTACGCCCATCTCTCCCGTGGGTGTCATCCAAGGCGACTAAGAGTAAAGACAATGATGAGTAATGGGCAGCAGCATTTCTCTTGTGCAATACTTATATTGCGATTAATGTGCCCGATAGATGGCAACAGGAGAGATGGGCTGGTGACAATTGGATTCTGCTCTGCCATCACCACACAAAGTATTTGTAAATTGACAAATTAGCCCCTAGTAATTTAATTGAAGCAATAATTATCTGGACACTGTAGACACACATTGGTACAAAATGGCGCATCAATCTCATCGCGCAATGAACAGTTGCTCAACCCGCCTGTCACGTTTTGATTATTCAATCAAACCGGCGCCCAGGTACATGGACATCATTTGCATCCGATGATTCAATCGCGAAGCTCAATGTACAATTTTGCGCATTTGACACAATTGATCTAATATAAATTCGATTTTTAATGGCGTTTATACATTACCTGACAATATAGAAACTTCCAAGTTTGAATTCCTGTAAAGTAATCTACGAATTGTAGTAGAATTGAAAACAGAGAAACTCCTGGTGATATTTTTTGGTCACCTATCCAACAAGATGGCTGTGTGCACTTTGTCACTACCGCCATCATGCAATCATGCTCCATTTATTTTACATTCAACTTAGCGCCATTATTATCATCATCTTACTACTCTGTTACCAGTTTATCTGGACTCCATTGATCCATTCGTTCAGTTTAGCTTAAATAATTATTGACACCGTATTGGTCCTTCGACAGTATTTTATTTTTAAGACGGTATTCTGAGAAGTATTATCGACATCATAGGGCAGAGCAGAATAAAATTGTCACTACCCGCTATCTCACCCAGTATGTATCCTACAAGGTGACTGATGATGATAAAAATGTCGAGAAGGGGCAGCAGCGTTTCTGGTACATACAACCAGCAATTTAAGTACCCGGAAGATAGCAATAGGTCCGCCCTATATTACTTGGATGCCTAATATAGAAATTTGTGGTTGGGTAGTAAGGAAAACCCCCATCGGATGTAAACAAGCCTGATTTTATTAATGTATAATTAAGAATACAATTGTCACCACTTCAAATCTCTCCCGTGGGTGTCGTACAAGGCGACTAAGGATAAAACAGTGACGACTGAGGAATGGGCAGCAGCGTTCCTCTTGTACCACCTAGCAATGTACTGCGACTTTTGTGCCCAATATATGGCAATAGGCTCGCCACCTATTACATGGGTCCTAACATAATTGGCGAAACGTGGGTGCTAGTTCACCGCTGCCTACCCTTTCGGGGATATAGGCGTGATTTATGTATGCATGTATAATTAAGCATACGTATACAGTATATTCTTACACTGTGTAATAAACACCGCGTATGTTCGAAGTGTAACCATCTAAATTCCCCACGAAAATTATGACATAAAGAGGATTTTGTAACAAACAAATCCGTCACGACTCGGTTGGATTGTTCACGGAAAACAAGCGATGAAACACCGGCACCGGGCCGTAGACGAAACTTGACGAACCGATGACTTAATCTGAGCCACCCGAAGGTGCACAGTGGTTCAACCAGTTAAACTTTACAGACACAAAATCGTCAAACGAACCCCACTACGATTTGAATAACTAACCAAGTCACGTTCGCCAAATAAGCTGTACTAACAAGCGGTGTATCGCTTGCACTGATTGTTAATTGATTAGATTAAAAATTTTTGGCCCAATTCCCGGCGTATTGTTACACTGGGGGGTCGGGCTCAATGAATTAATTAGATATTTTTAACTGCGGTGTCTTGAACAACGGATTTGTTGATAGGATCAATGGAGATTTTGAATTACAAATGTTGTCTTTTTTTAAAAGCGAGCGAAATAAATAACTCCACATAAATATCGCTAAACCTCAAACATAAATCAGTCAGCGTATTCAAACAGGCAATCTGTTGCAAATAGTGATGTAAATTTTCGAGAAAATTCCTTTCTAAATCTTTATTGCTTACGTGAGTATATTGGGAACTTCAAATTTGCCCCCAATAGGGTTTCAAAAGACATTCTTAACACCCCAAAGCTATGTCTTATAGTCTGGAGTATTTTTATTTGAATGCATACATAGGAAGGCCCGTTTGAAAATTGAGTTAAAATGACAGTGGCATACGTAGTGATTCGCCCCGTGGTCGCATTAAGCGCATTAGGGGCCGAAATTGGATTTGTACTGGGGTGTTTTATTGGTACACTTGTTACGAATTTGGAAAAGGTGTGTGTGCGTGTGTTAAAAAAGCGTTGTGCGATTTATAAAATGTTTTTTTCTTTTTTACTATTTTTTGTACCAGTTCGAGTACAGTAGATTGTTATGTTTTATAATGGTGTTTTTGTTTGTTTTGTTGTATAGAATTTGGAAATCCAGGTTTGGAAATTTGGTTGAGGGATAGATCAAACTGAGCGTCAAACCGGATTTAACTATTGTTAATAATAAAAAAAAACAGACATAAGCTACTGAGCATTTGTTTTCTAAAAGAAACAATCCCTAAGACCTATTCTGAGTCATCAACACTGCCAACTGAAACGCTAAAGTAAACAAACAAACACACATAACAATGAACAGTTATAAAATATTCTCTTCAAAATCAGGAAGACGCACTCGACTCGATTTCCATATCCAATAATGAGGCACATGTGCTCTGTTTGCGCACTAAAACAAACGTTTGTATTTTTCCCAATAGGTAATATTTGTTTGACGTACTGCGGCGTTCCCCAAGGCGTATTTATTCGCATGCACGCCTCAGTAGAGAATGCTCTGATTTGATATGGAACACTAAAATGGTTTTGGCCAAGAAAATTTATCTGGTCCAACCACTGGGTTTGTTTTAATTGTGGTAAAAATTAAATTATGTGAAGAAAAATTTAATTGTTTAAATTTAGATTATTATGATGATTTTTACTTACGATGGTATGAGGTATGTATTTATCTTTGTCAAAAAGTTACAACATTAGATTAAAAGCACTTCTTAACCGAAACAAGTCACAACCGTACTCCTTAAAAATTTTATCATTAACGAGTACATTCTTATGTACAGACAACAGCACGTCAGAATACCACAAAATTTTAAATTTTTTCAGTTGGATTTTAGCTCTACTGCCAACAAGATAAGGTTGACATTTGACAGAAATAGAAAGAAATTTGACAGTTTTGGGTAGTCTGAAGAGCCGTTGACTGTACATACAAAAAATGTCAATGCAAAACTAGTCACTTTTCTAGCCGGATCTATAGTCTAGTTTTGACTGTCATTTTTTTTACATTAAGAACTTATTAAAGACAGAAACTCTGAGAGCGGCAGAAATACTTTTTTGTAACAACACCGTTTTTGGTGATAGATCGAAATAGTTCCCGTGATGTCATCTCATTTATTTCGTCCTCTGTACCTATCAGCCCGTAACAAGGTTACAGCCGACAATGACTTGACGAAGGCAAATCAGATTTTCCAACCCTCCCGGTTATTTTAAACCTAGTCAGTCATTTTGCATAGTTCCGAGGGTGTCACGGCCAAGGCACTCCGTTTGTACAATAATAGTGGTTATTTAATTACGTCAGCGTTGTGGCGACATTAACAGTTGCTCAGAAATTGTATTAAATGCGGGTGTTTCAATGTTCATTGGACAAGTAAATAAAATTATCCATTACCATAAACCATAAACTAAATGAATAAATTGACGTCTTATAATGTGATTAGTGACTTATAAAATTGTCAAGATACAAATTCCGATGCACGAAAGAATTTACGATAGTAATTTTTTTTCCACCTATCTAATCAACCTTAGCGAACCATAGTTTTAAGAGACTGACCCCCGAATACAGAAACGCTACTCAAATTTAGGGGACTGCTTAAAAAGTTAAGTGGACACTACCTGTCAGAATTTGTATGGAAAAACGTCAATTTTGACAATACTTAAATGTTAAGCGGGACTCAAACTTTGAATAGCGTTTCTGTATTCGGGGGTGAAAGTACCACCATGTCGTGAGACCGATGAACGGAGAGAGTGATTGGGGTGACAACATTCCAATCAATACCTACTGCTCAAGGTTTTGGCTTCCCAACTTTTTGGATAAACCACAAACAGAAAATCAAATATTAAAATAGATCAATGACTAATGTCGTTTTGGCCAAAAGGTCCGAGTCTCATATGCTCTGTAACAATGAAGATTCTCACCTTTTAACGCCTTGCTTGTGGGGGGCGGATCTCGACTCCATGGCGGGTCACCATGTCCGGAGAAGTCTCTCAGCTTGAGGTAGCTGATCGTCAGTCTGATGATGGAAGCTTTGTCCAGCTGGCTGGTGATGGCAGCCGGCAGCGGTAGCATCTTCGCCAACTCATAGAACTCGTAGTTCTCTTTCCCCCTTCTCGATCTCGCCGCATCTCTGCTCTTCTCTTTCCGCAGTTCTAGAATGCTGTGGAAGAAGATTTGATGTTAGATGTTGGCTGGATTTGTTTCAGTTTTATGCTACTATTATAAGATAGAATTGCCTCATTTTAGCTTTGGAGTATCGTATTGTATTTGTATCGTGGAACAAAGACGTTTACATAGCTTATTCTATTTTAATCGTGAATAAAGAATTTCTGGAACTAAAATGATTACAAGTCTTCAATTCTAATACCCATTTTAAACCCAAAACCGATCTCCACGAGACGGCTATAAAGTATTTTCGTTTAAATACTTATTATAAGTGGAATAGTACAATTTTACCTACTCACAGTTTATAGTTTTAAGCTTAGCTTACTACATTCACTTAGGTACTATTGCAAGATTTTCTTCCAACGTTAAACATTTGTAAAAAAATGAAGTATTTACGTGTATACACTAAAGATTCTGTCTGTCTCTTTTGTATAAAAATGTACCCCTAGTAAATATGGAAATGTCAAATGAACATAGTACTGTAAATAAGAACCATCTACCTTCAAACAAATCGCCCAAGCTGATGTACCCAAAAAAGGGAAAATATAAAAATGTATTTCTAGAACCTCCTCTGGGGTGGGTGTTCCAAAGAGACACTCCCATTCCAACCCGCCCCCCTCTCCTCACCCCCCCTCAGGCGGAGTCGCTAATGAGCTATGTTTTATACCAGTGATACATTTACATATTCAGCTCGCTTTTAAAGTGTATCTTAATATGTAGAGTAATATTCGCTTTAATCATGTCTTATTACGTTGATTCAGATATAGCTGGAGTAGGGAATTGTAGGAAATTATACCTAAGTGGTAATCTGTTAGAGACTAGACTACGTTGTCTAAAGAACCGACTATAATCTTTTAGAGTGCTGAAGGAAAATCTAAATATAAACTTTAAAAAAAAATTCTTGGGACCTAGCATACTATAACATCTACATTTTCGGGGAAAAATATGCGTGTTTTATGTAAGTTATTGGAAAAAAAATTATGGAAAATTTTTCAAAGAAAATGATATCTAATATTTAAATACATGATACAGATGTTCATCGAGATAAGTTTTCGTAATTTTTTTGACCTTATATCGTATAAGTGTTATAACTGAAAGAGCACTCTCCTAACAGTTAAATAAAATAATTGCTTTTAAATTTTAGTCAAGCTCTCAACAAAGTTTTGTACCTAGATGTCTAAAATTTCCAAGTACGCGCACGTATGTACTAGTTCACTTACACCTACATTAGATTTAATACTGGCACTAACTAGTACCTTGCCAAGACTCTCCTCCAAAAAGGTTTACTTTACGCCCCTAATGAAACTTTGTGCTAAGTTCTTTATAGCAAGTGGTGCTCAACCCGTGCACTGTAAGCGATTCGGTGATAGCCTTGCTTTACGATCAGTCAGAGAGCTCACTTTATTGACACCTGACTAAGACAATTTGGGACGAGAACGTCTTTATTCTTTTGTTTATGCGTTTTCTATGTCACGAGGCGGCCGTAAAAAGTGTTTCTAGGGACATTTTGAGTTCTGACCTTTATAGCACACGGACGTAATGCATAGTGTGTTTTTATTTACATTTTACAGTAGCAAAGTCATAATGGAATGCCTAGTCATATTAAACGGGCTTAAGAGGTCTTTTTAAACATCATTCTAACCTCTACTATTCTAGTTCTTTCCTAGTTCCTATAACGTAAAAGTTAATAAAAAATAATGGATTTTAATCAGATTGTAAAATAAATTAATAATAGAGTCACAATAAAAGCCTTTTATAATATAAGAAACAGCTTATACATCAGATATGAATATTGATATTATAATGATTACAATGATATTGAAAATATCCTTGTAAATCATTATAATCAAGACCCCGAGAGCAAAGTGAAATGTACATGTTCATCACACAATCATTTGCCCCTACCAGGATTCGAAACCAGGACCTCTTGGCCTTAACAAAACATGGTCTACAAATAGAGTTGAGGAGATTTATAAATGATACCAGTGATGATAATTAGAAAAAACAAGATGTAATTTCTCAACTTTAGAAAGGTACAAGATCACCTTTTGTAAGTTTATATTATTAGAAACAGATTCATTGAGCTCTTAATTGATGGCATGCTAATTGCTCGTGTTAATATTCTTTTCTCGTCTCGAGCTGTCATCTTACTCGGGTTCATTATTTATAGAAACCGTATACATTTGAATAACTAGAATAATCGACAGATCACGTCAAGATGGTCATTAGAAAACAAAATTAAATCACCTATTGCCATACTATCGCAAATCTCTGAAATATCTATGAACTTTAAAACGAACAATGTAAACGCTAAAGCCCTAAATTATTGTTATCTTGACGTTACTACAGCTTTGGGACTAATAACTCTTAAAAAATAAAGAAAAGCCCTTTCCTATAAGATCACATTTCCCGATTGCCGGAGGACTGCAAGTTAAATTGTCCTATTGTGCTTGATTTAACGTTTAACAAAGGGTCACTGGTCAGTTTTAAATAAGGTGGGGCGGTGTATTGGATTGTTTAAAATAAGTTTCACAGTTGCGAGGGTTGCACACCCCTGGCTTGCAACTTGACCGCCAAGGGAGAATTCCTTAAGTAAGGCTCAATCTAGTTTAAATGCATTATTGTTGGTATAATTGATTTAAGTTACATAATTGCCAGAAGATCGTGAATGCGTAGTAAAATAAAGACTCTTTTGCACCACTACCACATAATACACGATCCTCTATTTATGTAGTGTACAATAAAGAAGAATGTTATGCTGTTTTTTTTTAATTAGTAGTAGGTATATAAAGTTAGCGTTATAAGGAAGAGGAGAGTTCATGGCGATAGAGTCAGTCGCTCACGTCGGATAGACAAGAGTGGAAGAGGGAGATATGTTGTGCCGACCCCACTTAGAGTGGGATAAGGGCAAGAAGAACAAGATAAAGTTGGCGTCTGTCCTTCTCAACCTTCATTTACCAAGCTGTAAAAAATGTAAGATCTGATTTTAACGATGTGAGAGTTATTTCAATCGTAAGGAGTTTCATCAGTGTGTGTCTGTCAATTTTCAAATACCTAAGTCCCAAATAATCGATGAAAACTGTCTGGTCTTCAAAAATATCCGTGTATCATTTACTGTTCACGATATTATAATCATGGCAACATTTAATACTGGCGACGATAACCTCCCACTATGGGGTGCTAATGCCGAGCGCCCTTCCAAATTAGCTATAATTTCCTTTAGCACCTCTGCTAATATAGCGGCTTGTCAGTTTCTGCGTGATATATTGTTACGTGGGACCAGTGACGTCACAACCCCAGGGGTGACTTGCTGACATCTAATTGCGTCGTAATGTGTATTATTGTAAATGATATTAGCTATTATTGTCTTCTTCTGTGTCCTTATTTTATTCACGACCTTTCTTTGAATCGGTTGCGAATTATTATTTTTATTATTACTTGTTCATTACAAAAATCGGTTGTGAATATTAAGCAGCTTTTTAATTGAGTTTAAGCGTACCTACCATGTAAAATATTTACTAATATTTTATAATATTTTACAGTCTCAAGTGTATTCATTTAATGATTTTTGGTAATAAAATGTCTAATGCCTAAACTAAATGAACATTTTCAAAGAATTATTGTCGTGATGCAGAAATACCTATATACACAGCATGACGATAACTTTATGCTGACTGTTCGTAAGTTCAGACGGTTACGATAACAGTAGTTGATTGAAAGTCTAATAATAATACAAACTTAAAGCAACTTAAACTATCTTCTAGTCTCCTATGCTGGCCTGGTAGCGAACAAATAACGTAGAATAGGCCAGCCCCAACTCATCCCATGGGTGTCGTAAAAGTCGACTAAGGGAGATTGCCCGGTGTACCCGAATGGTGGAGGCAAACCTCCAACAACAGCGTACCCAAAGAGGGTTGGTGTCAGGCAGGCGGCAGGCTGTAAAACCTAAGCCAAAACATTGAGCAGTATGGACTGGAATGTTGTCATTCTAATTACTCTCTCCGTTCATGGGTCTATCGACATGGTTCTATCTTCTCTTTTCTATCCATTCATTCATCACTAGCACCTTTACGGTAGGATGGGTGATATGAATCAAAAGGGAGTGAATGGCTTGATGACGTCTGACATATGAATGGAAGAGGAAACATGCTGCGCCGACCCCAGATGGACTGGGAACAGGTCAGGAAGAAGAAGAAGAAGAAACTATCTTCTATTCTGTTTTGGAAGATAAAATATTTCGCACTGACAAAAGTCAAACTGAAGAGAAAATGACTCATCTTCTTATTCTTGGGGCAACTCTAATACCGTGGCGAGCTCCCGCTGAAATTCAACGTTGAAGTTTCGACAAAAGCGTCCGTTTAGTCCGCTCATGTCGAAATTAAAAAGTTTTCGACGACAAAACGTAGTTCAGCTCGGTTCGCTCGTCCAAGACTGGGCGTAATGGTTTTTATGACGCATTCTGGGCAGTTACAGCCAAATGGATAAGTACTCCCCGCTCCCGTTTCTCGATGGATAATTCTGGTTCTCCGTCGGGGAGAATCGGATCGTACGTGAGGCCAGCAGTGCCAGCACAATGGCCGTTTAGTTTCGGAGATAGCCCTGCTGGCGTGAGGTACCAAAGAATGGTTTGTGATTGCGATTTTGAAACAGCTTTTTGTTTGATTTATCAAACTTTGGTTTGAATGGTCACTTAAGCACTTAAAAACGGAAAAAATATGTATTTTCAGTAGCAGATATGTATGTATATTCATCAACAAGACTTCAACATAGCATTGTTGTTCTTTGTAAAATACAAAATACATTAAGGGTCCTAGAAATTATGACGTTATTTTTCTTAGTTTGGCTGAGATTCTGGATTATGTGTGCATAAGTAAACCAAAATCTAAGCATTACTAATTACAATGTTTTTCTTTAATTTCAGTGAAAATTAATATTTTTATTAATTAGGCGTTGGAAATACGTATGAATAAAATTCAGTTTCAAACTTCAGTTAAATAATAAAACTTTATTTATTTACGAAAATTGAATGAATTTATTTATCACTTACCTAAATTACGTACTCAAATTAAATTTACCAATTATTTTATTCACAGACCACTCCATTTCAGCGTGTCCTGTCGAATTTTTATGACAGACCTCCCTTCATCTTAGAAGTGGCCGTCTTTAAGTGTCCGAATACGTGCCCCGACGCCCCGTACACCTGGGAATCGAACCCACAATACGCTACTAACGCCTTGACCCTCTATCTGGACGGGTGCACGCAAAACCGCGCCCTAAAACTAGCACGCTACGGTCCAAATCCGAACGCACGTTACCTAACACACTGGTCAGCGATGATTGGTTACCGTTTCGAACAAAAGTTCGCAAGCGCCAAACGCTGTTAAGCGAAACTGAACTCTGTTTCTTCGGATCAAGTCTCAGACTGGAGGTTGTGGGTGCAACAAAAAGAATATTCCTGCAAATTGAAATTGGTGCCCCGGGAAAAAACGTAGGAATCGAAGTGTGCTCGTAAAAAGGCGACCAGCTCTGCCGTGTCGCAGCAGTTACGGTTAATGTGTCCTTGGCAAATTGAGTTGCGCAGGGCACGAAAATTAGCTGGCCCCCGGGGACTGCGTAGTGGAGATGGAGATGACAGGTTACATTGTACCGCGCTCACTCAGCGCCCCTTACAAAAATACCTGCACCAATAAATACTCCTGGAGTATGTTCACCTGTAAGCTACATAGATGTAGTGACCGAGAAACGGAGAAATGCCCGGCTAACCTAGGGGGTCATCCCCGAAACACGATATTTTATGATCAAGCTATTTATTGTTTAGAACTGTCAAAAATCCATAGGATTTTGATAGTTCAAAACGATAAATGCCTATATCATATCGTGTTTCGGTGGTCATGCTAGCCAGGCTGGTGCGACAGCTGACGATAACAATGGAGTATGAATGATTGTGTGACCATGCAGAACAAAATTAGGAAGATTGGAATCACAAAGTTTCTGGAAGAACTCAGAGTATAAACAAGATCCGACGAAGTACAGACGGACCGCGGTCATCGAGCGCACAATCGGCTCGGAGGAAGATCATCCCGGTGATACATTAATCATAGATCATTTCAAGAACTTCGATATTTTTATTTATCGAAATTTTCCTTTCTATTCGAGAGACTCTGATTCATTGCTCTCCAGTGTAATTAGTCATTAAAATTTTCAGTCTTTTCGATTCCAATGATAACATTCCTGTTTGATATTTTGTCAATTACTCATCACCACATTTTTATTATTAAGTGACCTTAGGTAGTGGGAGCCTGGTGACCTGTAAACATTATGTATTTTATACCTAGCTCAGGCACACAAACTTAAGATATTAGTGACATTTATGTAATTTTGGCAGTCTGTGATGAGAAATAAAAACTAACTATTAATATTAATGATACGGAAACAGGAGACAATGATTCGAGGAGGCGTCACTCAAACTACCAGATAGCAATCTCCATCGTAATACCGAGAGAAGTAATCCGAAATGATATCAATGATCCCGGCTGTAATAATCCGTTGACGTTTTCATTTCCTCACTCAAATATAGCAGCGTTCCCCTGCCTTTTATTTGTTAATACCCTCAGAATAAATAAGACATCACGCCTTAGCACCATTTAGTTAATATCGGGATCTATTCATTTGGATTGATGTGTATGAATGTAAATATTAATTTGGTTCGCACAATGGCTGTTATTATTTTAATTTGTGCTGCCTGCCTAATAATGTATTAGATGTGCGGTACTTTTTATGTTGTCATTGTTGTTATTAGATTATTTATTGACAATGCCAGTAATAATGTTTTAAGTTACTTCAAACTTTTTAAGAACATCAAAATTTTGTGTCGAACATTAAACCTTAATTACATTTAACATTAATAATTGGCAATCTGGCATAAGAAAGGATGTTTCTTTTATTTCGAATTTATTAGTTATACCTTTTTAAACAAAGTTATACCTACACGCCATTTTAAATTGAAAGCAATAAAGCTAAAAATGAGCATTCCACCTACTCGTAGTGACATATCGTTTCTGTTAACACTTTGCATGCTCACGGGACTTTGAAAAAGTGCGTCTATTTATTTGAATTTCCTCAAAGTGACCGTGGCTCATGCCCGAGGGACTGGATGGTTGACTAAATTCCAAGGGTTCAAATATCCGTGCTTTTAAAGAAAACTAGCCGACCCTTAACGCGAGGGTGTGAATTTCTCTTTGAGACCTCTGGCGTTCTGCTCCGGAGTGTAGACAGTGTAACTTTTATACAGCTCTTTTACATGCAACACGGAATACTTTCGAAATGAACTCGAAGAGTGGTTAAGATGGATACTGTTGGGAAAACGGGTTACTAAACTGTACATAAGCAGTGTGGATTGGAATGTTATTATCATCCCAATCACTCTTTCGTTCACCGGTTTCACTACATGGTCCTCTCCAACTCTTTTCTATACATTCATTCATCACATCACGATGGATGATAGGTGCTTGATGAGATCTAACCGATATTAATGGAAGAGAAAATTCACAGAGATGTATTAACACCCACGTGAGCCTATTGACGATTTATTTTGACGATCTAGAAGTATTTGCTACATGCGTTATGTGTCTTTTAAAAAAAAATATTTAGTAAAATGACTATGATGACTATGACCTCTTTGAGTATAGAAGCTTTCCAGCATTAAAAATGATCATATTAAAATTGTGCCTACTTTTATCTCAGGAGCATGTAACGTCTTTTTCAAGTGCTTCATACCATCAAAGCATGTATTATAAAAACATAATACCTACTTATAGCCCTCTATTGGTAATATTTCTTAAGAAATATTGAGAAGCATTTTGTTGACGACCATTAATATCCCCACAGAATTGGTGCTGGGACCACTTCAATACGGTATTATGTAACGTGTCATATTTGTCAGTCGGAATAGCAAAGGGGCACATTTATTTGAAGACATATTTCTTATAACCTAATTGGACATACTTAAGTGAAAAGTAACGACAATGGTTCTAATTTATCTATACCAATCTATATTAATGGTTTAAAATTACGACAGTAATATTATTTTTATAAATCGATATTAATGGTGCAAAATTAAAACAGGTTAAAATATTCATTCATTCGACTGCTTAAACTAAACTTTTTTCTCACTGGGGCTATAATTAGATATTATTAGCATTGCATGAACACTTTTGTATACACAATTGCACATATATTTTATTTTAAACATTTATTAAGCTAAGCGTTAATTTAGTTCGCATTCAATCATTATTTCAGAAATGTATCCTTTGGCGTTCCTCAAGGCAGCATATTAGGAACAATACTATTAGCCCTATTATATGGATATCGTCCACACTTTGTCTTTGAATAAAAATAAATTAATATTTTATGTTATCCTGGTGACACAGCAATTTTATTCATGGGACTAACTGTCATGCAACCTACATGCTGCCAACTAATGCATATTTTTTAGAGATTAGATACTTTTTTCTTTGACACCTTTTGGGTTTTAAAGCAAATAAATTAAGTTAATGTGCACAGAGTGTAACACTATGTCCCCTAAAAATGTTTTGTACACACACATTTCACACCTTCACTCTTTCGCTCTCAATAACCATTAGCGTCTGATTTCATTCATCGCCACCACGTTGAACCACAACAATAAAGATTGTTTAGACATACGCCCATTGAAGCAGAAAATACTCCAATATTCCCAGGGAATGTCTCCGCTACCGAGAGACTAAACAGTAAGATTATAGACCCCAAGCATTCGAGGGTTAAGCGTGATGACGACTTTTCAACCCCACGTTGCTATTGACAGTTTAAACGAGTAGGAAGTCTTTTATATTTTAAATCTGTTGTACCCTGTATTTAGCGAGATAATCTGGCTACATTTGAGTGGCACTGTTGAATAAGATGGTCGTTGCTAATGCTGCGAAAGTTCATGAGCAAAAGCGTCAGAAATTTAATATCGTTCTACATTTTAACCATATTTAAACATTGAGTTGTCATTAAATGCTGCATAATATTTAATTTCAAATATTAAGAATTAATTTACTGAAATTAATAAGTAGTGAACAGTCATAATAAACAATCTGTCTTAACAATAATGCTGCCGCCAACATCGTTATAAGGAATAATTATTAGAATAATAATTGGACGTTTAAAACCAAAACACATATTTACGATTTTGAAACTTTTCGAGATTGTTCTATTGTTAAACATTATAACTGTGGTTGGTATCTGATATTTGTCTATTAGCTGCATTTACATCCAATTTTAACCTTAGCGCTTACATAATATAACCGAAAATGACGATGCATATAAAAAAATCCTTTTTTTTTCTACAAAACTATTCCAAATATCGATTGTTATCAAATTAAAATAGTGAAAAACAACTTTTGTAGGTGATAATTTGAAATTGTCAAAGGGTGACGAAAACGTGACTACGTCATCATGTTTACTTCACGATGTCGTATGAAGTACAGCGTATCTAAGCAGGGGTCATGTCGGTCACTTGAGAACTTAGAATAGACTTAACCTCCGTGACATGCTTTGAATGTAGTCCTTATATCGTTCTGGTAAGATTCAAGTTTCAGTTGAATCCAAGTCGCAAAATGACCCAGTAGTTTTTGTTAATATGTCAGAGTCTATAGTAGTCACGAATGTTTTGATACTTGATACTATTTGCCTAATATGAGAACTCGTTGGGATATTACAGTGTTAAGTATACTAAATGCCTTTACTTGATGTTCTTGGTAAAATGTAAAATTTTTAAATAATCATTGTTTTTTTAAATAGACAAAATCAAGAGCTGACCTTTCAATTAAATATTTTTAATAAAAGTGCTTTTTAGCGTTCACGGTGAATGGCAAAAGTCTCGGTCCCTATTACATGGGATCAATTGGGATCTGAACTAAATTGGCGAAACCCGGGTTTAAAATACCTCTGCCTACCCCTTAGAGGAGTAAGGCTTGATTTAAGAAGTATGTGTTATCTAGGAAATGTGTCTAATATATTTTATTTCATATATTTCCGGGCGATTTTAGGAACTCCATACATTATTACACAGGAAGAATTGAAATACAAAGACGGATTACACACATTTCCGTTAACTTACGACTAAATAATACATAAAAAATTAAACGATTTCTATTATTTATACTACCAAGAACATTTGATCCACCCCGACAATAATCACAGGGGCAAGTCTCGCGGGAGAAGCGTTTACTGCCCTGTGAAGATGAGGCTAATATGACTCGGCGAGTTTGAGGACGAACGACTTGGGTTATTCTTGAAGACTTTAAATTCGGCTGTCTCCCTAAGTCCCCTTAGTACGAGAGTCAAATCCGTTATAGTTGTTGTATTACAAAATGTGTAGTGCACATGCAAATATAAGAGAACATTGCTTAGAAGAAATAGAATATTTCCAAAGTTTTCTGAAGTACTTAGCATTATTATTTTAAACTTATAATGATAGAGAGCAGACGCGAATTAACACCAACAAATGGCCAGTTAAGTTAGATCCCATGTTATAGGTGGCGAGCCTATTGCCATTTACCGGGCACGTAAATCGCAGTATATAACAGGAACGCCCATTACTCGTGACTGACTTTTCTTTACCTATTGTACGACACCCACGGGAGAGATTCGGGGTGGTGACAATTATAGTAATCTGCTTAAACGGCCAATTGATAATATTTTTAAGAAAATCAGTTGTCAGACCATGTGTGTTCGAAATAAAACGTTTTCCTGTAACATTGGAAAACGCTGCACAGTGGTGCATCCACAAGAATATTTTGGACAAAAATAAACAAGCGAGTGGCCATCCCTTGGTCCGGTGGGACGATTTGTTCGCTCGCCAAATTGCCACTCTTTAGGCGGGCTTTCATAATCACGTCATATCCAATTTTCGTGTGAAACGCAAACGGAATACCAATGGAACTGTGCTGATTGAATATAGTTTTTTATGCAATTAGAGTTGGAACAGTTTTTGTTTTTTTTTTGACGAAAATATTAGTGTTCACTCACACACGACTTACTATTATTTATATTGGTATAAATAAATGAATATTTTTCCTACTTCAGGTAAGTAGGAAAAATTAATTAAAATTATTTTCGCTTACCTGGCTTGAATATTTATTATTTTTTCAGTTGTAGCTTCCATAGATGGTGCTAGATAATTTTATGTACCTACCTAACAAAAAAAAATTAAAAAGAAATGTGTCAGTTTTATTAATTACAGATATAAAATTTAATCACTAAGAAAACAGAGTAAAACAACACAGAGTATTTTGAGCTAAAAAGAACAGAAGAAGAATGAAATCGCCAGCCAATAAGAGGTTGTTCTTATCTAGGTGTGTACTTAAATCGTTCGAAGGGTTAATAATCAAGCGTTAATGCGTAGGTAATATCACGCCCATTTTTCATTAATATGTTTCCCAATTCAATATTACAAAGACCGACGAGGCACACCCCTGAAACTGTACAAACAATTCATAGGAATTTGACCAAAAAAACATCAATGTCGTTGCGTACATGACTAATAGCGTTCGCTCCTTAGCAAATTGCCTTCCGAATCGCTGTGATACTGGAAAATTGTTTCATTCATAAAAGCAATAGCCGGGATTTAGTGAGGATAGCTTTCTGATGAATAAAATAGTGATGCGGGGATTTAGCGGGCCCATATGACGGCCGCGGAACGTCAGATGGACAAATGTCCGCATTAACATCGTATCGGATTGGAACCGATTATTTTTCAGACCCTCTTTTTGTTTTTGGCCTCCTTCCGCGGAGGACCGGGCCCACTGTGCAAAGAAATATTTATTCCGGAAAAACAATAAGCATAATTTGGTTTCATTGGTTCATTATTTTTTTTTGTGTACTTTTTCTACGCAGACGGCGAAAAAATTAGTAGTTTAACAAGTCGTTTTTGTTTGTGGTAGTAAGTAATTTTGGGTTTTATTCATATGAAAAATAATTTTATTTTATTTTAATATACGTAAAGTTCAGAATATGATAACGTTTTCACGCTATTTGACAGTTAACAAAAACAAATACACCCATTTAACTTTTTTATTTTTTTCATCTTATACTGCCACTGTTCTGAATCAGATCGTTCTCTGTATTCGACCGGCGAATACTTCCCCAAAAGACCCACAATAGAGCGAGACAGACCTAGAGTTAGGAATTAGCAATACAAAGAGTCCAACATCGCTGCCAATTGAATAGAGATGGCAATAATAGTTATTTGCAATAATCGTCTCGGGGTGGCTGATTGCGCCCGGGGCACGGAGCTATTTTTGTACGGCAACTGCCAATTCTTTTCACTGTTCATTAGGTTCGCTTCTATAATTTCGCTCAATTCTTTCCGGGTAATAGGGTCCAATGTTTTGGTGATTAGCCGCCCTATACGGGGATGATATCTCAATTGTTTTACAAGAACATTGCTCTTTTAACAACCAAATGTTTTTTTTGTCACGTATTCAGCGCTCAATTGTTAACACATATTTTTTTCCATTAAAAATATTAAGTGATATTCATTCTAATTATTTGTTAAAGATTATTTACCAATTAATTGCCGTGTGGTGACGGCAGAGTAGAATACAATTGTCACCAGCCCCATCTCTCCCGTGGGTGTCGTACAAGGCGACTAAGGGTAAAGACAGCAATGAGTAATGGGCAGCAGCATTCCTCTTGTGCCATCTAGCAATATACTGCGATTGATGTGCCCGATAGATGGCAATAGGCTCGCCACCTATTACATGGGACCTAGCTAAATTTGCGATAAGTGGGTGTAAATTCACCTCTGCCTGCCCCTTTGGGGATATAGGCGTGATTTATATGTATGTATGTATGTAATTACCAATTAGGCGTTGGCCGAGTGGCATAAGCAGCCGCTCGGATTGTGGAGGACGCGGGTTAGATTTCTCATCTATACAGGACTGTATTTTTTTCTGAATTCTTCTTATTTGTAACTAAGCACATTTTATTCCACTAAACTGGCATTTTGAATGCACTACTCGATTTTTAAGTATATTTTATGACATGGGTTTTTGCTCTCAAGTAAGTAACTTATAGGTACAAATAAATAAAACAAGGCAGGCTATTTAATATTGTGAATATTGAAAATATGAAGTGACTAATGATTTATTACGAAATCTTGGAAATCGCGAAAAAAAAACGTCTTATTTGTCAACAAAAATATAATATCCACTCACTACACCATTTATTTCGACATCAGATTCCAATCGAATACCGGCAGCGGCTGGAATCTCAGCAATTCCGACACACATTCATTACTGCACACTGACCATGAAAGAAGGGAACAAAGTTCCGTGATGAGGTAAAGGGGGAAACAATGGATCATTTTCGGGACACTTGTCCGCCAGTTAATCCTGGCATTGGCTGTCGTGATCGATCGGACTCACCCTTTATTCTACAGATGGTATTTCTTGAGTTGGTTATTTATTTCTTTTCGTCTCGGATCGAGTGGGGAAATCTACGCTATTTTCCTTTCAATGGTGTCTAATGGAAGAAAATTAGGTTAGAAAAGGGTTCAAAAAACTATAGTCTTATAATACGAGAATCGAAACCTACTTAAAATAAACTAAAGCTTACCTTTGTAAGCTAAGTTTTTTTCTCTCTAATTATTAGTGTCCATTCCTTTGAACGGACACTAATAATTAGGGACTTTGCATAGAATATGCTATTGTTGGAGAGTTCCAAATTCTTTAGAGAAAATATATATTTTTTTAATAATTAAACGCCCTGCGATTAATTATTAAAAAAAGTGCAGGGCTTCTAGCAGGATAACAAAAAAATGTAATGCTTTATAAAAGTGTACGTTCGCCGTAACTTGAGAATGACCTGAAATATTGCTAACGTATTCAAAACCTATATTCGCGTTACCAGTATTCTAATGTAACAGAAGATACAAAATCGCTGAGTAATAGATAACACCTACTTAGTACAAAAATGATCTTTACAAATGCCGCAACGGTAATACCGTCATAATTATGTTTACGTGTTCCTTTTTACTGTAGGGGAAGGCGGGTAAGGTGGACATAGCTATCATGATTTCTGTCAAGTATTCGTCTTGCCTACTTTGTCCAACTTAACCGTCATTCCTCTAATTGGTGTGATTGGTCTCATACTGCCTCATAGACCAGTTGATTGCAATCTATAGTACCGACGTAAATTGTAATTTAACATTTACACACGAATCAAATATTGAATGTAATATTATGCTTTGAAATAAGAATGTCATCTCATTCAACATTACGTAATAAATCCATAAAAAAATTATGGAGGATCATGTCGAAAGACCGATCAACGGTGAGAGTGATTGGGATACATACTGATCAAGGTTTTGACTTAGGTTTTGCAGCCGGCCTCATACCTGGCACCAAATTTCTTGGGTGTGGTTGGTTGTTTGTCCACCATTCGGGTGTTTCCCCAATGTGCTTATTGGTAACTGAGTCGGGGCTGGCACATTCAACGTTATTTGTTTCGGTCCCAGACTAGCGCGGAAATATCCATACTTATACGATTGAATGTATCGATATTGAAATCAGTGAATTTAAGAGTTTTTTGTTTAAGCCTCATTACTATAAAACACCTGCAGCGATAAGTAAACCGCAAAACACAGGCTGGCGAGAGGTAATCGAGAACTTGATCGATATCAATGCATTGCTTTTCGTATGATATTTATGTCGTAGGCAGATCGTCGAATTCGGAAAACTACTCAGTTAACCAATCGGTTTAGATTTGCCTTAACAATGTTGTTGAAAAGTGTAATAATAACAAGGAAAATAAAGTCAGAAAAATATCGAAAATTTTATTTTCCTGATGCATCGAACTCGCGTCCTCTGCAATCCGGGCAGATGCCTATGACCTTATTTTGAACATTATAGACAATTTCCAAAAATATAAAAATAAAAATCAAATCATAAGTTAAATAATCATTTAAAATATATTTTTCTATTAAGTCGGCGTATCACATTATGCAGGCATTTAACCAAATGCCGAATTCGGAGCTACGGCTGCGGCATTTATATGTAATTGACTGCGTTGGTTCAGTTTCTCGAAGAACAATCATTTTTTATAGTTGGACTTTCCTGTTTAACTTCCCTGTTCCAGCCGACTTCAAAAAAATGGTTTGGTCAACCCATTGGTATTATGTTTGCATCAGGAAGGAATCAGAGATATCCAAAAAAATTATTTGACAAGACTGGATTGAGTTTATTTTATTTATTTATATCATCATCATCATGACATTTAATTTCCCCCCTGCTGGGACACAGGCCTTCCCTATGAAAGAATATAAGTACAGAGAATGTGCCATAACCCACCACGCGTGCGCAGTGCTATTTGGTGGATCTTTATTTATTCATATAGGTAATTGCATTACCTACACGCGAATAATGACTAAAACATAATACGCAATGAAGTGTATTAAAAAAATAAAAAATAAAAACTAGATAAAAATAAACAGAATCAGCGCCTTTGTCGATCTTTATCTGTTTTTTTTAATCTCAAACATATTTTTAATGTTGGGCTTTCAAACCGAGAGATTTTTGAGGATGTTGGTGGATATATTTGATGTCTCAGATAGCTCCAATCCAAGCAATGCAAGTAGCTGATAGTTGCGGCAAAAAGTTGGGAGGGCGCGACGAATCGCCGTGAGTCAGCACTGAGCCACTGATTGAGCTCGGCTACTGTCATCATGTACAGGCTGCTCTTTATTTATTTTAGACAAATAAATAAAAATTAAGTTTTCTCTAACTAAGGGCCTGTTTCACAATTGACAAGTAAGTTCTGAGTAGCTTACTTGGCAGTTCAATTGACATAATTATATTTCATATTACAACTGTCAAATGATGTGCCAAGTAAGCTACTCAGAACTTACTTGTTGATTGTGAAACAGGCCCAAAGACTTAATTTTTAACGCTCGCATAACGGCGAGTCTCAACATTCTATCTACAGTTAAAAGTAAACTTACTTAAGTTTCGTTGTTAGTACGTCTATCTTATGTTGATAGAATATTGGGACCCGCCGTAAAACGCCAGATAGCCCAACAAACGGCTACTCAGTCAAAATTGAATGTGTTCGCAATAGAACACAGAATATAAAATGACAATACCGTTTTCACTAAAATACGTACTATATACACCACTTATCTCCCACGGCACCAAATCTTATTATTTAATTACTTATAAAAAGACAAAAATTTCTGTAACGAATTAAAATAAGTCCCAATTTTTCGAAAAATATATGTCCTTATTATGGCAAATGCTGGCAAAATATGGGCGATAATATGCCTGAGGAGAAAAGAGAGTTATTTATTGTATGTATTAACAAATAAATATGATAATTGAAATTTATATTCTAGATTTTAATTTAACACTTAGATATTGGAAAAATATTTAATGCCTAGATAATCAGTCACTTTATCCTTTCACTGACTCTGGTATTATGATTTATTATTATACAGGTTGTTGTATAACTGTAAGTAAGTATAAGTTAACAAACCTTACGTTATTTATAATGTGTCATGAAATCGTTTAGATATATTTAATTACCTTTAGTAACGACACGAAGTAAAAAATTAAAATTTGGGTAGTTGGATTATACCGCTTAAATGTAATTTATCATAAAGTTTATTTACATTACCGTAAAAAGTAAGTACCTAGGTATTAAGACATTGGAAATAATATTTTTATAACAAAATTAACAGTTCAGCCACCTACTTTTAAATATAAACTCGTTAAAACACAAAACAACCTGTGAACTTTCACCAATAAAAAATAACAAGACAAATCGTAATAGATCCATATACACAAAAGGGTCCGCTATAACATAACACCAGTTTTGTAGAAATTAAAAGTTATCATTATGCCAATGTGTTTGGGTTCAAAATCGCGTGAAAATGAACTGCCGAGCCGTGATTGCATTTTGATATGAATAGTGGCTCAAGATCGTCTCTACGTAGATTATTCGTTAATTTCGACCCGGATGTTGATTGAGTTTTTGTATGGATAGCATTCTACTGGCGTTTAGCGCGTGGTTCGGAAGAAACGAGGAATCTTTAAAATAATTTATCTGTAACACCAATACGCAAATGACAATGACCAATGATATCTATCGATAGTTATTCGTCAGGGCGTCACTTGTACTGCAACAAAAACTACGAATAAATAAATAAATAAATAAATTTTTGAATTCAATGGACAGTACGGCACATCCTCAGTGAAAAGAGATGATCTAGAAGAATAGATGATGATGATGAGTGTAGCGCTATGACCTAGCCATTCACTTCAGTCGTATAGATCCTTTTCGTCATACTCCTTTTACACATCCTTTTCAGGTGATCAAACCATGCGAGCAACCCTTTCTTTCTTTTAAAACAACGTATTTTGAAACAGTGGCAAGTCTAACATACCAAAGAGGGGTTGGTGTCAGGCTGGCGGCTGTAAAACCTAAGTCAAAATCTTGAGCAGTATAGATTGGCATGTTACCACCTCAATCACTCTCCTCGTTCATCGGTCTCTCGACGTGATTCTTTCCATCACTTTTATGCATGAATTATATCACTTTTCCGGTGTAACGAATGATATGAATCAAACGGGAGTGGAGGGCTTGATGACGTCTAATCGATTTTAATGAAAGAGGAAACATACTGCCCGACCCCAGAACAGAGCAGGAAGAAGAGGAAGCCTAACACACAGTAGAATTTCCAATAATAAAATGGCAACCCCAAAATACGTAACGGCCGAAAGTAACATGTTATCCGAAATACAACTAATTGCGGTCGCATCCCGAGGCGGGCTGTGGGATTCTTTTTTAGACGCCATTGTGGTTCATTGTGGTTGTGGTACGGTTTTTTCTCTACTCAGGTGCATCGATTGAATTCGATTTATATTCCCGTAAATGGCGGGATTGCGTTACTTAAAATGGCTTAAATCGTTTTATTGTGGAGATGATTGTCGGTAATGTTTGTTCGATTAGCGCTGTGCTGGCGTGGGTAATCGGCTTGCTTAATTCCTTGTGACGACGAGTAGCATTTTGAAGAGCCGAGTTGGGATTTTGTATTTATGTTTTGTTCAAAATTATCACAACTTTTGCCCAAAGTAAGAAGTAAAAGTGCTTGTTTTATGGACATTAGTTAAACGGACCAATTATTATAATTCTACATAATATTATCATATCGCTACTTTGAGAAAACAATGCGTAATCTCAAATTACTTTGTTTTTCACCTCGATTAAAATCGCCGAAATTTAATGAAGTAATTCCAAAAATATGATATGTTTTACGAGTAGGTGCGTTCTAATGACTGAAAGAGACAAAATCACTGTTGCATAATTTTATCTAAACAGTGTGCCTGTCGATCGATCAAAGAAACGATATAAAAAAGTAATGCTAAAATAGTTTAGGCCGAATCTTGATACAGGGTAATGATTCTGCGTTGATCACGGACATTTTATTCGAGTAATCTTTTAAAAAATAGATATATTCAGTATTTTATAGATATATTCAGTATTCTATAGATATACACAGCATTTATCATAAAATCATTCTGAATTTTTTTATTCCTCATCGCATATGTATTAATCAGCGCTTAATTGCACGCCTACTTTGTGATGGGTTGGCGATGGCGAGCATTAATTGTTTAATGCTCGCCATCGCCAACACTATTTGGTGTCCGTTAGTGACAAAAATATTTATTTCCTAAGTAACTAACAACGAGAATGAGCTATGTTGTCCTTTTGTTGATTTATTTGAGTAATTTACACACATGAAGGCCTCGATACAGGCCACACATTCTATCCTGTTTAGTTACGCTCTTTATTTTCCAATCAAAATACTTTACAGCACGGATGTAAGATTCTTTTTTTGCCTTTTTAAATTTCGCTTTTTTCCTCCGCTTAGAAATTTTGATGAAGTGTGAAAGGGCCTTGTGATTGAGTCAAAAAGTTTTTGTTTCGTTGATAGAGGTGAAAAGGGAGTTCGAAAAAAGGCATTGTTTCATGCAAGAGCTGTGTTGCCTTTTTAACATACCAAAAGGATTGTTGTCTTCAATAGAATAATTGTCAAACAGGTATGGTAGTTTAATATTTCAAGTATTCGCTCCAATAAGCCACTAATCCATGGAATTTCTAGGTATGTGCATGTTATCGTATTCACTCTCTTTGTTCATTGGTCTATCGACATGGGCCTTTCCATCGCTTTCCTATACATTCATTCGTCACTAGTATTTATTCATGGATCACAATAGTATGTTGGATGATATGAATCAAAGAGGATCTGGAACCCTAGTGCTTATTTTTTTTAAATTCCTGAATGGAACGCCAGGTTATACTGATGACTTATTTGATCTCAAAATTATGCAAAGCTTTTGATGCTTTTGCGAAATTTCTAGATCAAATAAGTCTTACAAATAAATAAGCCTACTCTAAATGTCCAAATAACACGTAACATTTTCTGATAAAGTTGTTTTTTACTTACAAGATAAAAAACTGGTATATTTTTTGCAATGCACAATTTCTTAGAGCAAAACGGCCTCGTAGTAGTTACTTAAATCAAAATTAGTCTTGTTCATTCAAGGAGTACAACTAAGCAATTCAAGTTTATGGTTACTTTGATGTAGCAAAAATTGTGGAGGACGATTTACACATTGCGATTCTAACTTATTGAGATTTGCTTAAGTTTTTTCCTATGAATATTACAGATAAAAAGTGCTTTTATTTGGCCATCATTAGTCAATTCTTACCTAATAATTGTTAGAGTGTGAAGACAAGAAGATAAGGTTCTTCACATATTAAAAATACAATACAAATTCTAATGCACAATGTGATATTCCAAAAAAACAGAAAAGATCAACACACAGGACAGTTCAAAATGCTTTAGTTTCCACAAAATTACTCTTTTTTGGAATATCGAAATACATTTAAAGAACACCTAGCTGTATACCCCCAGGGGTAAGCAGGTTTTGCCAATCATGTCGAGTAGTAGGTGGCGAGCCAATCCCATTCTATGGGTCAGTATATTACCTACTAGGGTATAAGAGGAACGCTGCTGTACATTTCTCATCGCTGTTTTATCTCTTCGTCGGCTTGTACGACACTCGAAGAAGATATTTGGGGTATAATTCTATTCTGCCGTGCACATAAATATCGAATGTTGAAATAGATCTTTTTTAATTCGCTGGGCAGCATTAATATTGATAGCAAGTCCCGCGTATCGGCTCTGTCTAACGCGTCCTTAACGTTACAATTCTCGAATTTCGCTCAATGGAACCGGCCACAATCTTTGATGCCGCCGCGGTAAGGTTGCTCGGTTTTGATTGAAACCACATTGAAAAACCAAACTTTTTCCTTTGCAAACGTTGATAAAAATTACCACCGATCGGAATTTGGGGAAGGAGGCCCAAAATCGGGCATATCGCCTAAAGTGGGCACTTTCGTGTAAGTATAACACCATTTTTAAAACCGATATTATGTTAAGGTAAGCTTTATTGGCTGCTGCCTTGAAGAGGCATGTGGTAAATACAGTTCCCATCTATCCCTTTGAGTAAATGGAAACAACTTTGATACATATTTTAAAGGGTCTTCCTCTGGTTATGTCTAACATTTAATTTTAAAGTCAATTGAATGGAGACATTTGAAGTTTTGTATGGGAGCGAAAAAATAGCGTAGAATGTGCCAGCCTCGACTCATAATCATGGGTGTCCTAAAAATCGACTAAGGAAGATTGCCCTATGTAGGTATGCCAATAAACACCTTGTGGAACCCGGTTGGTGGAGGGCAAACCACCAACAACAAAATACCCAAAGAAGGTTGGTGTAAGGCAGGCGGCCGGTAGTAAAACCTAAACCAAAACCCTGAGCAGTATGGTTTGGCATATTGTCACCCCAACCACTATATCTGTTTATCGCTTTTTCGACGTGGGCCTTTCCGTCTCTTTTCCATACATTCATTCATCACTAGCACCTTTACGGTGTGATGGATGATATGAATCAAAAGGGATTGGATGGCTTGATGACGTCTGACCAATATGAATAGAAGAGGAAACATACTGCGCCGACCCCAGATAGACTGGTAACAGGGCAGGGAGAAAATTTGACTTTTTTTATGGTCTGACGTGTCGTTGATTGTACTTGCTTGCGTACGACCAGGCAATTTGTTCAAAAAGTCTGTCTCATTAAAGCAATACTCTTGTTTCTGGGAATATGGCAAATTACGAAGGCAAACCTGATGTTACGATAATAATATAAGTCGTACGGTAATACTGCCTTGTTTAAGTTGTCTTAGATTCTGATCTTGTCGAGTGTTCACGGGTTTGTTTCCCTCATTGGGCAGATTCCCGCGAGTTTTTTAGTACGTTGTGTCAATTTTTACCACGCTTCTTCTCGCTGGTGTATTGACACCTACAGAGTTAATAAATAATCTATACTAATATTATAAAGGTGAAGAGTTTATTTTGTTTGTTTGTATGGTTAAACGCGCTAATAATCTCAGGAACTAGTACTGACTCAAATTAGCTTGTGACTCAAAATTCTTTTGTGTTGGATAGTCCATTTATCGAGGAAGGCTATAGGCTATATAATAACCGACATTAACGCGAGCGATTCCGCGGGCGTCCACTAGTAATAAATAATAGTAAAGTACCAGCAAATTCGCAGGACTAGATAGCAAACATATTGTGCCAAATTACGAAGGCAAACAAGAACGTTTGCTCAACGACTTTCGATAATTTTGTTAGAATTTATTTTCTTACAAAAACAAATTTTAATTTAATTCACCGCTCGAATTTTAACTCTAACAGGGTAGGTAGAGGTTAATTAACGTTTCGCCTATTATTATATATATGTTTTTTTGTTCAGTCTTATTGCAAAGCGCACAAGTTTGCATGTAGTGCACGACGTCTTATCACGTTACGTAATTTGAGCGACTATTTCGCTAAGTATTCCTCTCTCTCCAAACATTTAGGCCGGCTACACGCTGCGAGTTTTTTAACTGAGATTTTGTTTGGACTTTTGCGTGACCTCTTTTTCTTTAAATAAATTGTTCTAACATTTACACAATGTTGAAATAACAAACACTTAATAAGAAATAAGACGGTAGACTAGTGGTTGTTCTAATATCATTCAAGTGAGATCAAAGTATCTCTACAGTGTGAAAATAAGCGACAGACAATATTTTTAGTGCTTATTAAATATGGTAAATTTGTTATTAAAATGCCTCTTCCCTACCTACGGTATTGGTCTATTTAAACTTAAATATCGCCAAAAAGTGTGGTTAACCCTAATTATGTGCTAATTAGCTAAAATGACACTTGGTGCGTTAGACCTCTAAACCGACGACATTGTGTTGAATGGAAATCGTAGCTGACGACAGTTAGAAGCATGGGTTTCTGTCATAGTAGTCCTTGTTTTGATAATAGTACTATATTACTATATTACTTAGGTAAAACAATATCAAACAAAAATTGTGAATCATTTCCTATTGATAGAGCATATTGGAGTGATCACTAGTAAGAAATAATTAAAAATAACTATCAACTAATCCAACATGTCCAAAAAGTAAACTTTAAAAGAAATATGGCACATTTATACCTACAAAAATTTAAAAGGTTTGTTTTAGAAACTATAAAAAAACAGTGATAGCTTGCCAAGAATTGTCATATGACGGTCAAACGATTGGAACGACGAGAAATAGAAAAATACTTTTCTTAGGGATTTTTAAGTTTATTTGGACATTTTTTACAAAAGCGCAGTCTGTAAAAGACCTTAGAGTTATCATTTCAATGGCGCGCCCGCGTTGTTTCAATAGCTCGACGGTCATGACGCGATAAAATCTTTATTAGAGCTTGTAACTTGTCCTGTCCACGCATGACGATAATGGCCGTTTAACATTATAAAAATGTACACGAACCAGCTTTTAAACAATAGATTAAGAAATAGCCTTCAGATATTTTTTTGCCAAATTCCAGAGCAACGAGGTTCATGTTTCTTCATTGTTTGTTGCTTATTATATAAATAACGCATATTTCATCCCCGAAAGGGGTAGGCAGAGATGTATTATCATCCGTATTTAGCCAGTTAGGTTCCATGTAATAGGGGGCAGCCCTATCGTCATTAGGGACAAGTAAATTGCAAAATATTGTTAGCGATAGTTTAGCATCTGAACGGTGATGATTATTTCTTGTCACTGTTAACCCTTAGTCGCCTCGTACAACATCCGTGGGTGAGGTTGGAGGCAATGACAATTGCACCCGGCTCTGTCATTACCTACCAAGCGGTGAGTATTGAGCACACATTTGGAATACTAGTGTCGGAGGAATAAAATTGTGATTAAAAGTTCAAAAAATTATACCAAGTCTTGATGTGGGAAATACCTATTAATTTCGGTTTGACATCCAAATATTTCGGTTTATGTTCTACACCTTTAATTTACCTATTATTTCATTATAATTCAATCACTCCACTGCTAGAGTTAATGCCTTTGCCTCGGGTGGAAGAACATAGGGAAAAAAGCCATAACCTACCACGTTAGCCCATGCGGATTAACGGCTGCGGATGCAACCGGGACCAATGGCCAAAGCACAGAGGTTATATATTTTTGGTCACCCATCCAACAACCGGCACTAGCGAACAGTGCTTAGCTAAGGCAATCGCGCTAGCCACGGCGTCGAGCTCCTCATTGTTTTTATTGCGGCAATTTGTTTGGCCAAACTAGCATTTTGTCTTAACCGTACATTGTACGGTACTTAAAGGTTATGGTTTCTTTTAAGTAATAAAATAGGTACAACTGGTTAGGTATACAAAGGTACAGATGACAGCACATAAGGCGCATAGCACTAACCAAATTTACATGGATCCGAAAGAACAAGATTAAATTTCTACTTAGCTCCTTTAAAAATGAATTTCCTTACTATAATTCTTAAAATTAATTTATTCTCAATCGTATCCGTTTTAGACAGTCACTAACACTAAAACCATCTGACAATTTTCAATCATCAGCTGCGTTTTTGCCCCTATTTTGTCCCAAATATTGTGCTGTGATTAACCAAAGAATAAGATATAATAGTGTTAAAACATAACATTGTAAGTTAAGTTACTTATTTGAAATCAAAGCCTAGCTTTATGAAGTTTCTTCTTATTTGTAATTAATTAGGTAAAATTTTGTAGGTAAAATTGTAGTATTTTTAAAATCATAATTTAATTCTTAAATATTAAAAATAATTTCAAGGTTCAGAATCAAAATATAATTGTAGAAAATTTAGTGCCACTACTACCTATAGGTTTGAAATGCGAAAAACAAAATTATTGCGTTCGCGTTAGGATCTCGTACCTAATTCTCGCCCTTATTGCGTTACTTATAATATCGATCTGCCAAAATTTTACTCTACTGTTTGCATGTTTTCAAATTCAACACTAGGCCGAAAATCGACGTCTGTCGTTAATAGAATCTTCGAAAGCGTACAAAACTTTATTACCTACTTAATATTGAATTTTAAACAAAACTATTTTTACGATGCATATTCCAGAATATGCGTCAAAATCTATTTTCAGTTTACAAAATAAATTATTCAGTTTATTTAAATTAAATAAGTTATAGATTTTAAACTTCAGCATTCTTTTCTGTTGCTAATTGCATAATATTGATTTTTATAGATTATGTAGAGGTACCTACTAATACCAACAACAAATTATATTTATTTCAATAAGTATATCTAAATCTATTGCTTAAACCGCTAATAAGAATTCACGCCGTCATCATTATAAACATCAAAACACAACATCAAACACACGTGTTTGTTTGTAATCTACAAGCGTTTCTCAAAAAGCACACAAAAAAACAAATGCCAATCAAACTAAAGCAATCAAACTTTCAAGTTTAGTTTGACAACTTGACAACTCACGCTGTAGTGTGAAACAAAAACAAAGAGCTGTCGTTGTCGTCGAATTGTCAACCTAACCCCCGAATACAGAAACGCTACTCAAATTTTGAGCAATGCTTCTAAAGTAAGTGGATAATACATGTCAGAATTTGTTTGGAAAAAATTTAATTTTTTGACAATACTTAAATGTTAAGCGGGACTCAAACTTCGAGGAGCTTTTCTGTATTCGGGGGCACCTAAGCGAACTAAAGTAAACTTAAAATAAAAAATATAAAGAAAAAGTGAAACGTGCCCAGGTTCGAGATGCGATTGGTTGGATGCTTGTTGCTGCCGACAGATATCCGGGCTTGTCTGTACGAACCAGGAATGGGTGAAGGCCGGGTTAAGGCCTGGATTGAGCCCTGCCCCCGGGCCTGGCAGGCCCATGACGCCTGGCAGACCGCCGGGCCTCTGATGGTGGTGGAAGCCAGCGGAGGCTACCGCGTAGTCCATAGCTACCGCCTGGTACGGCAACATTGTCACTGGAGACAATTGATTAGTCCGACTCGGCTGTTCCAAAGAGTCCGCAGCTCATTTTTCGCCGAGTTCCAAAACTTTTTGGTTGTACGTCACTAGTGTTCCATTTTCAAAAGTCACTCGTTTCACTAACGTTCGCGCCTTTATCAGCAACAGTTCACGTAGAGAGTTCGCGCTGTTCCATCATAGTACACAAGTCACTGGCTAAGTCTGGACGCCGGCGTTTCAGCCGAAGGCTTCGGATACCAAACAAACGCCCGTCCTATTTTCGTGGACGATCATTTACGGGGTTAGCTATTCACAGGGGAAAAGTCACGCACAACCACCCACTTAATAAATATTCTGGGCATATATCCGTTTTTACGCGGACGTGACTCCCGGGATACTGTCCGCTTTTCACGTACGGAACGCGCGGCCGATTATCGAAAACAGTTGCATGCGACCCCCTCTTCCGACCTCGGACGTGCAACTGAAATCAGGCACGCGCGCCAAACGCGACTCTATCACACTCGAGCCTAGACACCCTGTATACGCGCCGCTCGGCAAATCAGACAGGGACGCCACTGTACAAGCGAGCGGGACGGCCGACGTTCGGGCGCCGTCGGCGAGTTAAAAGCCTGCGTCGTTACACGGCCGTAATAGGCGGTTACGTGATTGGGCGTGGCTTGCCCTATTAAGTTGAATTGTCGCACTCTGATTGGTTGAAATTGGTAGTAGTCGACTACGTGATATGTTCAGGAATACGTTTATAGCTCGCGCTCATAGAATATAATAAGTGAGTTGTAGGTTGGATGCGCGCCAGTTGTGAAGATGCGGCGTGTTGCGGTTTTGTTCCCGATTCGCGTAATGCTTTTTAATTATTAGTTCGGGGACCGTTAATAGGTGACCATTGCGTGTTTTGCACGTCGCTGAATATTAAGAGGAATACGCGAGCGGTGAATGAACGTACGGGCAGGGGCGGGGCCGGGGATATTGATTGACAGGCTGTCTGCGGGCTAGCGGCCGTTGGCTGCAGAGCAGATGCTTGCTAAGATCGGCAGCTGTAATCAGTACCTATACCTACCTGTCTGTAGATAGATACACTTTCATCCTGACACCAAATTCGATTGGTAACTCTTCCTACTCGTAGCATCTTTTGAGGTCCACCCTATATCTCCCCCTGGGAGGTCCCGTCCCCCCATGAGGGATGACTAATTCTCTCAGGGAGTGGCCTGAGGACTAGGTCTTCGCCTTCCCCAAAAAAAAACGGCAGATGCTGCAAAGACCTCGGCCAACAGCTTAGGTCCTTAAAAAAGTACCCTTACTTTGAAGTTAGGGACCAATTGAATTTGCTTATTAGGGGGGAAAAACTGTGTATAGCCTTAGGGCGGAAAAGTCTTTGAATGGCAGTCACGTACAGGGAGACGCAGCGTTGGTAAGCCCCACAAGGTGGACCGACGATCTAGTGAAGGTCGCGGGAAGCTTCTGGATGCGGGCAGCGCAGGACCGGTCGGTTTGGAGATCCGTGGGGGAGGCCTATGCCCAACAGTGGGCGTCTCTTGGCTGACTGACTAAAGTGGGCATTATCGTGTTACCTATATCTAAGAACATGTTAAAAACCGATATTTTTCTGTTAGCCTTATTGATTGCCGTGAAGACACGTGTGGTAATTGAAGTTCCCATCTGACGCCTTAGTTGGATGGAAACAATTTTACAAACAAAATAATGGCCCAAAGCGGGGCCATACTGATTAAACATCAGTATGCCCCGCTTTGGGCCCCCTTCCCCTACCTAGCTTCCCAGCAGAAATCTTGTAGGTGTATAGAATCTTGTGTGCTGAATCTTGTGTATCGAATAGCCGTGTGGTGACGGCAGAGTAGAATACAATTGTCACCACCCCAAATCTCTGCCGTGGGTGTCGTACAAGGCGACTAAGGATAAATCAGTCATGAGGAATGGGCAGCAGCGTTCCTTTATACCACCTAGCAATGTACCTACTGCGACTTTTGTGCCCGATAAATGGCAATAGGCTCGCCACCTATTACATGGGACCTAATAATTGGCGAAATGCGGGTGCTAGTTCACCTCTGCTTCGGGGATGTATGCGTGATATGTGTATGAATGTATTGAATCTTATAAGAATGCTGATAAAACTGATGTCTATATCTGACCCCATCATCAGGCCATTAATCTCCCTACTGCTGGGGAACAGACCTTCGCAACGAGGAAAGAATGGGTAAGGAAAGGTCGCCCAGAGCGGGTGTATCTACTGCCTAAAGCGGGTAGTCTCGTTTAGGTATAAAGGGGATAATCTCCCTAATGGAGCAGACAACGAGGCTGGCGTGAATACATCTATTTTCAAAATTATTTTCTACACGAGAGTGTCCGTAGTAGCCAGTAGGTATGTGCCTATATGGAGAATGTGCTAGAACCCGACACGGCAACTCAAAAGCCATAATGCCAGGATACTGCATTTTTCAGTATGGTCTAATCTAATCTATACGGATGCTCTGTCAAATCATCTCTACGTAGAGTCTATTTCCCTCTTATTATAAAAACACACGGGTACGAATTGAGTATTCTCCTTCGTTTTTTCGTCGGTTAAAAAACATGGACTAAAGTTAGTCATAGTTGAAAACTGATGCTGTCACCTTTATTTGCTAAATGAAAGACAGAGTAAGCATCAATTTTAAATCATGACAAACTTTAGTCCATGTTTTATAATAAGGGGGATAGTGTCTCTACCTTTCTGCAACCAAAACACTGCATTACCAACTAGCAAACTTGATATCCTTCTCTACTAGCACGTTACCATCCCTAAAAGGAAGAAGAATAATAAAAACAAACATTCTTCTATCTACAGAAAAAAATAAACAGAGCCGATTGAATGACTAGGAAAGAATGCCAAATGTGTCCCTGTATGCGTGTTATTGGAATTGCATTTTCCCCGTTCCTCTGTCAAATCATCTCTACCTAATTAATATATATAATTTGTGTTTCTACCTTTCAGTAAACAAAACACTGCAGTAATACCAACTGGCAAACTTGCTATCCTTCTCTACTACAGCACGTTTCCATCCATAAATGGAAGAAGATCAATAAATACTGTTGTAGAGTATTTGGCTGTATGTCAAATAACCTTTTGTCCTATTATACATTATAAAAGTATACAATAAATTAGTCAGTTCAGCACTACGAATTATTGTGGTTTCATTTTATTTTTAATAATTGATAAATATAAAAAAAAACAAACAACTTCTGTCCACAGAAAAACCTAAACAGCCGATTGAATTACTAGGAAAGAATGCCAAATATGTACCCACTATGCGTGTTATTGGAATCGCATTTTCCCCGTTCGATACTCTGAGTTCAAGTTCGCTCACGTCTGGGCAGTTAGTATGCGGCCCTGCGTGCGGGCCTGCTCTAATGGGCAGGGCTCAGCTGATTTCTGTTTAGCCTCCGAGGAGCGCGTCAAATGTCCGCCTCTTCAGGGTAGACCTACTGCGCCATCCCGAATCAATGATCTGACATACAGACATAAATCACGCCTATATCCCCGAAGGGGTAGCCAGAGATGAATTAGCAGCCAATCATGTTAGGTCCCATGTAACATGTGGCGAGCCTATTGCCATTTATCGGGCGGCACAACATTCGCAGTACATGCTAGGTGGTATTAGAGGAACGCTGCTGCCCATTCCTTATCACTAGGCGCCTTGTACGATACCCACGAGAGAGATTTGGGGTGATGACAATTGTAGGTACTCTGCCTTCACCACACGGCTGTCAATGATCTGAGGTGTCGATAATTGTACTTCTCATCAAAACTTCATATAATATTGGCACATCTGTAGGTATTATTGCTAATTACTAGAGACGGAATTAAGGTACACAATATCACTTCATAAAGGCAAAACAGCCGTGATGCGGCAGAGCAAAATACAATTGTCACCACGTCAATTTCTCCCGCAGGATTCTTACAAGCCGACTAGGGTTACAGACAGCGATGAGTAATGTACAGCAACGTTCCTCAGGCAAACTGACTTGCAGTTGATTGCAAAAATAAATAATGTTCACTATATTTTAAGGCCTGTCACTGGATGAGTGACCAAAATTTATCTAGAGTTCCTTGGTGCTTCAGAAGACGAGTTAGGCCGTTGGTCCTTTCTCTGCACAGTAGAGAAAGTTGAAGGGTTCATGATGGTGATGAAACTTGCACATGCATAAATCACATCTATTTCTCCAAGAAGGTAGAGGTGAATTAACACCACGGTTTCGCCAATTATGTGAGATCCCATGTAATAGAGGGCGGGCCTATTGTCATTCAACAGGCACGTAAATCGCAGTAAATTGATAGGTGGTATGAGAAGAACGCTGCTGCCCATACTCATCGCTGTCTTTACCTTAAAGATGGGGGGTGGTGACAATAATGTATTCTGCTCTACCGGCACACGGCATAATGCAATTTTCAAATATCAAATTTGGCCGTGTGGTGACGGCAGAGTAGAATACAATTGTCACCACCCCAAATCTCTCCCGTGGGTGTCGTACAAGGCGACAAAGGATAAATCAGTGATGAGGAATGGGCAGCAGCGTTCCTCTTATACCTACCACCTAGTAAAGTATTGCGACTTTTGTGCCCGATAAATGGCAATAGGCTCGCCACCTTATTACATGGGACCTAGCATAATTGGCGAAGCGTGGGTGCTAGTTCACCTCTGCCTTCCCCTTCCCCCGAAGGGAAGCCTATATCCCCATATAGGCGTGAATTATGTATGTATGTATGTAAATTAGGGGTACGATTCTGAAGTTTCGGTAGAAAATCGCTTGGCACGGAAGCTTAATGTAAAATACTATTTAAAAATAGAAATGTAAAACGTTCCGGGTAACTGATGGTCAGAAAGTGTCACACTGTACGCGAATGTCTAGACTAGACACAGGACAGGCATCCATAATATATTAGGCGGGCTTGATTGGCGGAATTATAAACAGTTTTTGACTATAGCCAGGTGTTACTATAGAAGTTCCAAGAATTCTGATACCTATAAATGAGTAGGTAGGTATTACACGATTGAAATAATGTAAAGTGTATTTAGATTTTATTTGAACATTCTTGATGTTGTCCCTATTTTGTCAATAGTTTGTGACCCTGATAAAAAATATTGTACCTAACATTTGTGTTTTATCTAATAACACCAAAAAAAAAAACATGTTTTTGAAATTATGTCCTGACCTGAAACTTACACTAGGAGTTAATCCTACACTGATTCTAGATTTGAAACTCGCGTCTTGTTTTAAGCAACACTTCAAAACAATAAAAATCCAGTCAATCTAACAGATTTACATGACGTCCCGCTAAAAATCCTGTAACTAAAACAATTGAGCAACAAGCACAGACCTTCAAACCGCCACAGTACCTCAAATCGCCACAGATAGTCAATTTGCTCACCACACCAACATAATCGGAATTGTATCGATTACAGAAATGAATAATCGCGCTGCCTAAACAGAACCTATGTCCAGTTAGGCCGCAGACCGGAAATGGCCAGTTGCGGCTTCCGGCGGCCATTGTGCTAATACGACACACGTCCTGTAGGATGTTGGGAACATTGTGGACATTGTGGGGCTATATCGGCATCTATCACACTTTGAATCGGATGGGCAATTTGCGATTTGAGACCAAATTCGTAACATTTATTATTATTGAGATCTCTCTCTCAATAATTTGAGACCGGTAACATAAATTATTTTTTAAAGAGAGATATAATGAGCTGTATAGCACAGTAAGGATAAATCAGTGATGAGGAATGGGCAGCAGCATTCCTCTTATACCTACCAACTAGCAAAGTACTGCGACTTTTGTGCCCGATAAATGGCAATAGGCTCGCCACCTATTACATGGGACCTAGCCTAATTGGCGAAGCGTGGGTGCTAGTTCACCTCAGCCTACCCCTTCGGGGATATTGGCGTGAATTATGTATGTATGTATGTATAGCACAGTGGCAAAACGCAAACTATGCAATATATTCGCTAAGGCTAGTCATTGGATGGGTGACCAAAAAAATTTAATATCGAGTTCCCCGTGGTTCGAAAGGCACGAAATGAGATGATACACTGTGGCGCTAAGGGTTCACTGAGAACAACTTCATATTATCAATTTGTTAGTTATTTGAACGTTATACTAATATCACTTAAAATACCACCATTTTATAGATTCACCGTGCGGGTGCCGGGCCCATAGTGTGGAAGAAATTGAATTTAGTGGACCCTAGTGTAGGTTTCCGGGGCCCCTTCACAACATGTCAACACTCACCTTCACCATCCCGACCTACTCACTCTGCCCAGCCATATTTGGTGAGATTCTGTGAGAGCCGCCTTCGACACACGTTCCAGTGTAGAACTTACAAAAGTTCTAGACAAGCCAAGGTCTTTTAGGAATGTATATAGGGATTTAACTGGTATACTCATCGCTCCCACCTCTACAGCACACAAACCAACAATGTATCCATTTTATGTCAGTTCGTTTTTTAAATCATAGTACCTTCTTATTGGTTTTTATAGCGTGGACTTTGGGGATGTTCGTTTTCCATGGTACGGCCAGTTCGACTAGAAGTATACACCTGAGTAGTATCTACGAGTAAAGTAATATATCAGGACTAGATGCAGAAACCGCTTATAATAAAAAAAAAGAGAGTAGAAGAATTTCACCCCTTTTGCAGATTGCTGACGATGCGGATTATCCAAAATTCTTTTCATACCTTTTCACGAGTTTAAACCACAGTAATTTTCTTGTATTACCGTGTCTAAGCCCTTCAAGAGTATAGTGACGATGGAAGCAGAAATATAATCCGCGGGATGGTTAGAAAAATCAGAAAACAAAACAAAACTACTTCGGAACAAACAATCAGAATATCTTTTGAAACAAAAACAATTGCAGAGTCCAGATTTCCAAAAATTCGCCGCAGTCCAGTTCAAACAAAAATAGAACACTACGATAACTCTCGCTTGCTAGGGCTCGAAAATAGAATTAGGCAAGGCGATTTTTTCGTGTAACCAATAAATTCGCGCATTAGCTACTTCCGACCTTAACACTTTGCTGTTAAGATTCAAAGTTGTGGAGTGGAGTGTTTATTTTTGTCCAGCATTACGGTAAAGAGTGTCCATAGTCTGGTTATAATCAATAAAGAGATCGTTCGAGTGGACACGGTCACGATGGGAGTTTAGAAGCGCGGACGCGAAGGTACGCAGGGTGAGGACGCAACTCACAAGAGCGGAGCGGGAACTTAATGATCTCTATGTATTAATGTCGTGTTATGATCGCCTAGTATACCTTGAACTGTAGCTTCTCATCCAAAA
This sequence comes from Cataclysta lemnata, assembly GCA_963931975.1. NCBI lineage: Eukaryota > Metazoa > Arthropoda > Insecta > Lepidoptera > Crambidae > Cataclysta > Cataclysta lemnata. Next base: position 5,258,834 of record OZ008358.1, on the reverse strand, counting down.
ATGAAGCAAATTTCATTATCGCCATCTTGGCGCTGATGGCACTGGTGTGTGAAGGTGAACGTCCACGGAACTAATATTATAGATGCATTTGTCATGTCAAATACAAGCAACAAACGTCAAATTTAGTACCCATGCCGCTCGATAGGGCGCTTCCAATCGGCACAAGAAACATTTGTCATTTTAGTAGAGTATTCAGTCCAGCGTTTTTATATAATAGAGGACAGGGGCCTTACCAACTTACCAACTCTAAACGCAACTCAATTCCCATTGTTAAAGTGAGACAACGCTATAAGCCGAGTAGAGCGGCGTCCCGTTTTGTCATCCGCGTTTGGATCGCACTAATACTTCATGGTACGGCCACAGTGCCTAATACCTATTTTGTCTTCCATTCCATCCCTGCCCGGCTAGCATGACAACCGAAACACGATATGATAGGGCCATTTATCGCCTTGAAAAGTAAAAAATCATTGGATTTTAACACTTGATTTTCAATTTCTATCGAGCCTTTCTTACATAACTAATTTTAAACTTTTCTGTCATTTGTTTATTTTACAAACTTATTTATATTATTTCCTTTTTGAATTATTATTATTTATTTAAGTAGATCGCTATTCTTGCACCCATATTTTTGAACCCTAGTCTAAACTCTGTACTCTAGCCCAAGGTTGCCTGAAAGAAATTGCTTTTCAGCAATAAGGCCGCCTAGTTTGTACATCTCTGTTATTATTTATTGTGTTTGTCTTCCATGTCTTGTGTGCAAGAAAGTTTTTTATTATTATTATTACTTAAATAAGACTGAATTGAATAATTAATACCCAAAGAGGGTTGGTGTCAGGCAGCCAGCCGGCTGTAAAATCTAAGCCAAAACCTTGAGCAGTATGGATTGGAATGTTGTCATTCCAATTCCTCTCTCCGTCCATCGTTCTTTGACATGGTCCCTTCCGTCTCTTTTCTATACATTCGTTCATCACTAGCACCTTCACGGTGTAAAAGATGATATGAATCAAAAGGGAGATGGCTTGGTGACGTCTGACCGATATTAATGGAAGGGGAAACATACTGCGCCGACACCAGATAGTCTGGTAACAAGTCAGTGAGAAGAAGAAGGAACTCGCTAGCGCAGTGCCATAGCGCGCTAGGCCTGTGATTGAATAAACTAACCAATGTTCGCTGAAGGCTGCCATTGGATGGGTAAATAAAAATTTATAACCTTGAGCTCCTCCATGCTTCGGGAGGCACGTTAAACCGTTGGTCCCGGCTGCATCTGCAGTCGTTAATACCCACCAACCTGCACTGACCCAGCGTAGTGGGTTATGGCTCAATTCTCCCCATATTTTTCCATCCATATGGAAGGCCTATGCCCTAGCAGTGGGGACAATAAAGGGCTTTATTGGTTAATATAACTTAAATCACTGAACAAATAGACACCTGCCTACATTTATGAAGTGAAGGAGGTAATTTTGATGATTTTGTATCAGATAAATAGAACGTTACCAACGTTACATATTATGAGAGAATACAAATACATTGACTATTAAATAATATTTTTTCCAAACACAATAATTCTTAGCGTTTCAGTATTCGGGGGGTTGGGAACACGATTCGAAGCGAAATCGCTCGCTCCCATCACTCTCACACAGAAATCTAGCAAAGTGGCCAGTAAACCGCCTTCTTATTGGTTAATTCGTGATTTCGTATTTTTTCTCTCCATCCCACAGCGACAGGTGTTTGAACCTGTCGTTCACGATCTTGACATTGGTCTGTCAGATATTCTACATCGCACCAATGGCGGAGGGGTTCGATGAACCCAATTTATTGACAACGCGATTCACAGTTACACCCAATCGATTCTCCATCCGAGAAACCTTGGTCGCCGTTTGTTTGATTTCAATTTGGTGAATCCATTCGCCGTGTGGTGACGGCAGAGCAGAATACGATTGTCACCACCCCCATCTCTCCCGTGGGTGTCGTACAAGACGGCTGAGGGTTTAGACAGCAATGAGTAATGGGCAGCACCGTTCCTCATAAACCACCTAGCAATGTAGTGCGATTTCCGTAGGTACCTGATAATTGGCAATAGGCTCGCTATATCATGGGGCCTGACTTAATTGGCGAAAAGTGGATGTTTATCCACCTCTGCCTACCCCTTCGGGAACATAGGCGTGATTTATGTATGTATGTATATTAAATAAATATTAGAAAAATCGTTAAAAAAAAAGGGGCTACAAAAACTTAGAAAAATTATTATTCTGATGCGGCTTTCTTTTGTTTGTTAGTAATGATGTTTGAAGAAGATTTTTTTAGTTTTGATTTTTATTCCAAAATTATACAAATGTTAGAAAAATTATCACAAAGAAATTTGTTGTTAGAACAAGTGTACAGGCAAGGCGTCTGGAATGCGGGGGACGCGGGTTCGATTCCCGCATAATTTTTCGAACATTTTTTAACCACAAAAAAAATTGTTTTGAAAGAACAACTTCTTTGATTTTACGAACAATTAAGGCGGTCCGATTCCGAATGTCGGCTCAGTTCCAAAGGGCGTCCAAAGGGCAGTTTAACAATGTAACTGTAGTACGTGTTCAGTTCAAGATGGTGCCCACATTACTCTGATCCCCTCGGCGTGATCGCGACGATAGTGAATTTTAATCAGCATCGATTACTCGTGCCCTACATTCATCGGAGAGCCGTGTACAACGCCTGACTGTATATTGCTATTGGCAGGCTTATAACACTAATGAATAAATCAGTATATTCAATATTTCTTACCTAACTAAATACCTAAATGCCGTGAGGCGACGGCAGAGTAGAATACAATTGTCACCACCCCAAATCTCTCCCGCGGGTGTCGTACGAGGCGACTAAGGATAAATCAGTGATGAGGAATGGGCAACAGCGTTCCTCTTACACCACCTAGCAATAGCAATGTACTAAAGGCGTGATTTATGTATGTATGTTCTTACCTAACTAACACCTATCATCTAACCTAAAGCAAGTAGCGTATGCGCTTGTGTTATTGTTACTAGATGACGGACAGACTCCTACCTACATACAAAGAAAATTAGATTGGAAAAGTTCGAAAAATTATAATCTTGATGTGGGAATCGACCGACCAAGACGTTAGTTAACTTGCCGAAATTTCTCTAACCTTTAAACTTACCGTTGTATTTTTCTTCATAATATTTTTTCTGACATTTATAAAATAATCGAAAATAATATTATTGTATAATAAATTACGTCCATTAATCCCTGAAGGGGTAGGCTAGGGTGAATTAACACTCATGTTTCACCAATTATGTTACGTCCCAAAATGCCTATTGCCATCTATCTGGCCCGTAAATCGCAGTATATTGCAAGGTGATATAAGAAGAACGCCTGTACTGTTTGTTGTCGACGAGTTTGATCTTTTATTTCCAAATAATTTTGGATATATTTCGCAATAGATCATGTCTGTTATCTCTCATCGCGCAATACCACGTAGGTGGGTTGTTGTTAGACATTGTTTTTCTTTCATTAAAGTTATTAAGAGATAAACCGTACCTAACTAGGACCTACTCATACATACTGAAAGGCAGTATTTTCACAAACGCAATAAACATGTCTAATTAAACAGGAAACGTCCCAAAACATAAATTAACATGGCAACATTCACTTAAGTACAAATAAACATGTCCAAGTTAGCACGCGGGGGTTATCTGAGTTTACCCCGAATTAGGGAAGCATACACGCATTAAGATGGCAACCCAGATACTTTGATATGAATTAAGATATTCTAATTCTAATTGCTACGGCAGTGAGTGTTGTCAGTGTTTATATTTTCCTTTGTGTTTGTGACTTTTATGTAACCAAATTGTATCTGTATGTTTAATTGAATCTTTAAGTTTATTTTTACAAATAATTAGAAAGAATTACTAAGTGTCTAATTGAGGACAGTCAATTTTTGTTTCAGTTTTTTTTTATGTGACAAAATAGCATTTTTTTCTTTGGTATACATTAAAAAACTTACAGTATCAATGAATAATTGTAAATAAACACGCATAATATAATTCTTAGGTGCTGATAGAATGATCAAATGTATTTCCCGTTTTAAGTCTAAAGTGCAAAAATTGACATTAATTGTGTAGAATCAGACTTAGGGCCGATTTCACCGCAGAATTCAACGCGATCAGTTGAATTTGAACTCGGTGTATGCTCTAAACTGAGTTCCGCTACCAACTTTGCATTAATCAAAACCGAGTTTTATTAAACTCAGTGAAATCGCCCCTTAGACAGAAAGACAATTTCAAATTAAAAATAGGTATAACAATAATTATGTTTAGCATTAAACTTGTACTACAATCATCGGAAAACAACGTCCTATTCTCACACAGTGCTCTTTGCTCCCAACCCGCAAGGAGCTAAGGCGACCCCCAACCAAGGAATGTATTAAGCCAAGATAAAATCTGTTGGAGCCATTAAACTTTGCATATGGGCACAATTATTGCGGAATTTGTATAACTCTGCTGATATGCGAGTAAATAAATTAATAAAACACACCCCGGGAGAAGGGTTAAGATTTAAATGGTACTGATATGATCGCTTAACCCTTTCGTTGCAGGGTTGGTGTAAGCAAAACATTTATTATTTATGCTAAATTGTGTCACGGATAATGCCATCTATGTCTAGTTTTAAGATGTGTTGGAAAATACGTAGTCGCCTAGTCAAACGTGGAGAATAGAATAAGTAAGAAACAAACAGTTTTGAAGGATTTGATTAAGAAAGAAAAATGTGACGTGTGGTGACGCTGACGACAGAGCAGAATACTATTGTCACCACCCCCAATCTCTCCCTAGGGTGTCGTACAAGGCGACTAGGATAAAAACAGTGATGAGTATATGAGCAACGTTCCTTCTTATACTACTAGCAATGTAAAAAATCATCATCACCAGCCCTCCAGTGTCACAGGTGGGGCACAATCCATACACATACATACTTTATTTATTTATTGATTCATCTCACCACAAACAAAAAATCACGCCTATATTCCTGAAGGGGAGGCAGAGGTGAATTAACATCCACGTTTCACCAATTATGTTAAGTCCCATGTATTACGTGGCAAGCCTATTGCCATTTGTCGGGCACGAAAAATGCCGTACATTGCTAGGTGGTATAAGAGAAACGCTGCTGCCCATTCCTCATCACTGTTTTCACCCTTAATCGCCATGTACGACACCTGCGGCAGATATTTGGGGTGGTGACAATTGTATTATGTTCATCCGTCACCGCACGACACAATCCATGACATGCATAAAATATATTTTTCTACTGCCCAATGCAATCTACATTGCAGCGCCATAACACCGTTTCTGTTGATTTTTATTTTTCTAACGTAATCGTAATAATGATCCCTTGTATTCCCACACAACATTGTAATATGCACAAGATTACTATGCAGGCTCGCACCTCAATAAAGACTAAGTCTCCATAAACAAGATATTAAAGAGATCTACCAAGTAAAAATAATACGAAGCCGGATATGAGTTTGGCTGTTCATTTAGATGCAGGTCATGTCCCGCCCCTCTGCCTTGTTATATCTACCCGAGACGAAGATGTATGAAGGAATAGTACCCCACGTTGGCTGTTGGGGTGAGTACCGAGGTGCAAACGGAGAGATGGGATAAAAAAAAAACATTTTCCCGAAGCGATAGGACATTGAAACAGGTGATATAATATACGGACTGACAGAACAGGTGATATTATATGGCCGGTTTAGTCGAATGGGGAGAACTAGAACAGACAGACTATCTGTTGGCTGAGAGGTCCCGGGTTTGAATCCTGATAAGGGTAAATGTTTTTTTTATTAATATGGACATTTGTTCGCGAGTGTCCGCCGTGTGGTGACCGAAGAGTAGAATACAATTGTCACCACTCCAAATCTCTCCTGTGGGTGTCGTACAAGGTGACTAAGGATAAATCAATGATGAGGAATGGGCAGCAGCGTTCCTCTAATACCACCTAGCGATAGCAATATACTGCGACGTTTGTGCCCGATATATGGCAATAGGCTCGCCACCTATTACATGGGACCTAACATAATTGGCGAAACGTGGGTGCTAGTTCACCTCTGCCTACCCCTTCGGGGATATAGGCGTGATTTATGTATGTATGTATGTATGTATGTTCGCGAGTCTTGGTTCTTTATGTTTATGTCGTATATTTTCAACTTATAACTAGCTAACCTGGTAAACGTTGTTTTTGCCTTTATTATCTAGGGACATAAAATAGCCTACTTCCTATTCTCAGATCAGACAAAATATACAATTCATAAGCATATTCAATAGGCATGATATTAAAGACCATCGTAGTATTCTTTAACATCGCTATAAAAAACTTGTTGAATACAATTATTGTAAATAATGTCGCTTAGTAACAAATAAATAAATTACGCTCCCGACATTTTAATACTAATCCAAAAATCCAGAAGCAAAATAAATCACCCACGGGACTACTTTTATTGTCAAAAATCCAAAATCAAAAATAATGGCCGTTCAAAACACAATGGACCAAGAGTTCCGTGAACAAAAACGGCAAGCCGAGAACTTTGCGGACCCCAAACAAAAGCACCTTAATTTCCCTAATTTGGACAAATTGCCGAGCACTTGCAGTTTTAAAAAGCATCATTACATTAACACCTCCCCTCGGTAGACGTTTAAGCACATTTTTCTCGCTCTGTTGACTTCCAATAAGGGTGACCATGGCTTCATGCGTCGAAATGAAATATAAAATAAAAATATGGTTTATTCATTCAATGTATCGTTACATACACCCATTAATCGTCAAATAAACGTTGACCAGTGGAAACGTGTGTGTCAAAGTCAAAAGGTTTCCAACATTCAATGTGGTAAGCTACGCCATCCGTTAGTAAACTACTAGGAGGCATTGGTGCCGAGCCTTAGTGGCAAAAGTGACAAACGATATACCAACGTTTCTATCGAACACATGTTAATTTTTTGACAACTACTCTTACATTTGACACGACGGTCGTCATGGTGTTTGTTTAATTTTATTTACGATGTAATTGTCTTCTGAAAAATATTTGCACTAATTTCACAATAAGATTACTTGAATAATGTTTCCTTTACGAATTAACTAAAAATCTAAGTAAAAAGTGAGTCAGTAATTCAGTACCAAATAGATCTAAATTTCTGGTCACCCCAACTACGTTTTCTTTTTCCAACAATATTAAGAGAAGACGAGTGAATTTTTTCGGTTCTCTTCGAAACCCAATAACGCGGGGTAATTTTTCAATTGGTCACATTAGAGAACGAACTCAAATTGCATGTTCTTTGGAGGACGCTATTCAATGTAGAGCCAGACATTTTTCGTTCGTTTTTATTTAATAGAAGTGGGTAATACATTATTAAATGGATATTGAATAATATTCTTAAAACATCAGTATTTCACAGCTTTGAAGAATAGTAAATTTGACGTTATAATTATTTATTTATACGTTAAAATAACGTTTAAATTGGTTTTAAAATAAATTATATACTCGAGAATACCAGCTTTAGGCATTTAATTCAATATGAAATTTCAACCTTCATTTGATGCCATCATCGTTTCATAGGAACTAAAAAATAGTATTCTATTTTATAATAAGATTAATTAAAAGAAACAGCATATGTTACTCAACCTTTATTAGCATATTATATTATGGTCACTAACAAAAGTAAGATTAACAGAAAATTTTTTGAAGCCAATAAAAATATAAAGAATACTGCCAATGTTTGTTACTGATCACATACTGAATAGTGACGCCCAGCATTTACCTATTTGCATACAATTTTTCTAACGTATAATTTGCTCTTTCGCAAATATTCTTTTTAGGCGTTTACTGTTAAAAAACAGTAAGTAAGACGGACTTGTAAATGGCGACTGGACTTTAATAGCACCATCGAAATTTTAAATAAATTTGTTCGATACTTTTAGACCTAATTATTTGTATTTTATAATTTTCTCAATTTCAAGAATCAATAAATGTTTCTTTTTTTAATTTAGGTACATATCGATATTTTGAGTGACTTTTTACCAAGTCATTTGTGAAATGTTACAATAGATTTAGGGCATGTACAATCGACGGGTAAGTTCTGGTTAGCTTACTTGGCAGGTCAGTTGGCATAAATTTCATATGGCAACTGTTAAATAATCTACCAAGTAAGCTATCCAGAACTTACCCGTCGATTGAGAAAGTAACCTTACGAACTTACATATGAAAACCGTATCAAGAATCTTAAAAAAAGTTTATCTTTTGTAAGCATACGACAACAAAGAAAACTGTATTAATATATTTCGAATGTTTCGTACATTTTAAAGTTACAGTTTAAGTTGTCCCTGACGTGTTGACAAGCGGCAAAAATTTTTGCTACCCACAATTGCACGCTCTGCATATTTTGATAACGTAGAGCTGTTAATGGCCTAGACATGGCACGTCAGTAAATGTATTATTTTAGTAATAGGTTAAATTTGTAAGAAATGAAATGATTAATAGTATCACTAAATTATACGTTAATTACAATTTTGAATACAATTGAAAATAATTGTAATAAAAACTATCGCCTAAAATAAGTAAATATTTCAACAAAAAAATAATTATTCTGTTACCACCCCAATGTACCTATACCGCGGGATCGTATGAGGCTTTAAACAGAGAACTCGCCCGCTATATTATACATGGGACCAAACATGCTTAGGGAAATATCGGTGTTAACAAACTTCTGGCTTCCACTTAGGGAATAAATGGGCGTTAGTGAATGTATGTGTATATTTATGTTATCATAAAAAACATACATATAGCAAGTAATAACCTACTAACCTAACTTACTTAAATATGTATATACGTAGTCAAATCATAACTTAATTTATATTATTTAAAGAGCAATGAAATAAACTAGATACAGTAAGAACCTAATTTACTTGTAATAATTATTATTCTGACTATATTGTTTATTAATATATTAACACAGATAACATTAGTACCGCATACAATTAATAGTGTCCTGTCTACACAGTCAACGGTCTATTTAGACCCCTAAGTTTTTAACAAGGGCAATCTTGTGGGTGACTTTTAAATGAAAAATAAAATATAATGTCGAAAAAAGTTGTCGTCACATCGGAAACATGCCTTTTGCATTAGGGCACGCGTTCATTTTTAATACTGTGGTGACATTTCTATGAATTTTAGGTATTGTACAGTATAGAGCAAATCAAAGCTAACGTGATGATCAGTATATTTATATGGGTATATAAATGTCGTCTTTGTTATTGGTTTCTTTGAATATAAATAATTTATTATTTGAACATTATAATGTAGAGTGTGCCTTTATTTAAAACATTTATTATCCGTGTGTAATTAATAATATTCTATCTATCTAGTGCCTGTTGAAATCATTGAAGAGTAAATGAAAGCTTAGTTGGTAGAAGAATGTTAAGTATGAACGTAGAAGGACAGTAAGACCAAAGAAGAGATGGATGGATCGTCTAACGGAGGATATGACAGCGAGAGGAGTGGATGAGAAATTGTTGAAGGATAGAGAGGAGTCAAAGAAGAAAACATGTAGTGCCAACCCCGCCTAGAGCAGGATAAGGGCAGAAAGAAGAAGAAGACCTGTTGAAATCATTCTTTATTTTATATAAGTCTGATTAAGCCGTGTGGTGACGGCAGAGTAGAATACAATTGTCACCACCCCAAAACTCTCCTGTGGGTGTCGTACAAGGCGACTAAGGATAAATCATTGATGAGGAATGGGTAGCAGCGTTCCTCTTATACCACCCAGCAATGTACTGCGACTTTTGTGCCCGATGAATGGCAATAGGCTCGCCACCTATTACTTGGGACCTGACATATTTGGCGAAACGTGGGTGCTAGTTCACCTCTGCCTACCCCTTCGGGGATATAGGCGTGATTTCTGTATGTATGTATGTATGATTACCCCATAAACTTAACCTAAGATAATTAGTTTTAACCTAAGATAGATTGTCATCCAGCTATTTATAATCGTAGTTAATTGAATCTAACAAGGAGATACCCGCAAGACATCTACCTACTATTTGAACTGTGGTTTGTAAATACTATGAATGAGCAGTCCTTCAAGGCATTAACCAAGGTATGCGAGTTCCTAGACTCTACGCCTACCGATTGAATAGTGCGCACGAACTGTCTTGATACGTGATTTATTTTAAATTGTTTGTTTCTTTTATACATACATAGACGCCTATTTAAATTTGAATGGGTAGGCTGAGGTGTATTAACACCCATATTTCGCCAAATAGGTCCAAATTTCGCCAAATAGGTCTCATGTAATTATGTTTGTAAAAGCAATGATCAATGCTTCACTTTTGAACAGAATCTACAGTTTATTAGAATTGTCTTAATATTGTACATAATTTAATAAGAGAACGTCCAAAACTCGGAACATGTTGTGAGGATCCATTGGCTCACAGGCTAGGTCAGTTATAAAAAAGGTACCTACTCTTTATTCACGATAATTATGTTAGAAAAAAATACTGCCAATTAATTTAAAAAAGAAGGTAGAAAATTATCAAAAAATATTGCTCTTATGCGGGAATCGAACCCTCGTTCTCCGCAATCTGAGTGGCTATTATGAAAAAAAAATCAAAAAATTAGTAACATCTTTTATATCTAATTTATTTTTGTAACATTTAAATCATTTTCATATAAAGGAAAGTAGTCGTATTCACGTTAGATATCACTGCACGCATTATAATTGATTGTCAGTTTCATAAGATTTCAATGCACTTAAGTAGGTACAACGAAATTACAGGCTTTGTGCAACATTGTAGCATGTCTTAAGTAGGTGTTACCTGTTATTTTCTTTCATAACAACACTGCCACAAGTTCTAAACATAGACTATTTGAAATTCTAGCAGATTCACGACACAATATCAAAACTATTCGGCACCTCTCACCTTCATCTCGAGACGTACAAAAGTCACGTAGAGGCGCGGTCGACACCGCACGTACACCAATCATCCGAGTCGTGCCCGTGACCATAGACCTGTCCCACTCACTCTCACTCGAAATTCCTGTGACTATCCCGCTCTAGCACGTCAGATCCGTCGGGAAATTTGAATAGTATGAAGCCATCGAATTAGGTGCTTTGACGTTTCTTTACATGAGGTGATGGATTCAGTTTCTTGCCTTTGAACGTCCCAAGAGTTTATGTTGACGACTGTTTGATGTTATTTCGCACTATTTTGGGAAGCGTCGAGGGCTTTCTGGGTATTTCTTTTGTCCGTTTTGCATTCAATCGTCATACGCGACTCAATAGGAGATTTGACAATTGGAGGCACTGGCATAACAGGGAAAATTTTTAATAGAGAAAAGAAAATTGATATATTTTGTAGGAATACTAAGTCTGATCATTACCTATATTGGTCTGTAGACACTTGGCTACTGACTTAATATTGAAGTTGATGTAGAAAATGGATATACTTAGCTATTTTCATGTATGAACGTAAACCAATGCACAGATTTTTTATCAATACTATTTCAGAATTTCCCCAGCCCATCATTCAACCTTATCGTTGTTGTTGTAAAGTGGAGAAAAGGCAAAGCTTTAAACTTAGTAGGTTAAAATTGGGGCACCTGGATCAAAAAAAGATCCAGGCACCCCAATTTTAATCTTTTATTTATTCATGTTTTCATGTATTCACTGTTCATCACTCGACTCTTTAGAGTAATGAAAAGTGAATAGTACACACCATGCGAGGTCGTTGACGACTACCTACTTAATCTAATTTATGTTATGTCTTACATATTTTCAGCACAATAATTATGTGAATAGATGAAAGGGTAAAGTCGGGTGGAAAAAATACCTTTTTTTATTCAAGTACTACAATTTTACCCCTTCATCTATTACTGTTAGTTATTCTTTTAACCAATTTTTAAACTATCATCTATTTACTTCTTATTATTCAACAGACGTCTTAATATACAATGAAATGATTGAAAAAATAAAACAAAAAATAAACGTTCGAAATTTATTTATAATCAATTACATTAGTTTTCGGTTAATCTTAGAAATTAAGTCTTTTGCACCCCTATACACTTCATCACTAAATGTATTTTCAACCACATGCTGAGCACAGATAGAAGCTGTACAGTTACAATCGATATTATTACATAAATCATCGATCTCAAATATTTGTAATCTTATTACTCTAGATCTTGAATTATTCTTACACGGTTTTTTTATGTACGAACACAAAATTTCATCTGCTCTTCTTTTCCGTCGAGTATTGTTATTGTCGACGTTGGTGGTGTGGATGCTGGAGCCACTGTTCGGACGTTCATCTATTTCGAAAGGTCTTTCCTGCTCGAGATAATTGAGAACATTTTGACGGATTGTTTGTTCTGCTGGTATTATTGGTGAGTAGCTTCTATTAAAAATTATATCATCAGATCCCTGAAACAACGACGTGAAAACAATTATAATTTCTTATTGAAATCGTACGCATTCTAAGAAATACAGAATGAATAATATTTAAATAAAAAACAACAATATAAATAGTGAGATCTTACCGGCATGTCTTTTCCCAGAATTTTGGGTATAAACAAACGAAACTTGTACGCAGTCAGAAATCGATTTCACAACTGTGATTTACCATTTTCGTGTGTCTTTTATATGTTACAAATATTACGCCTTTAAAGCTTAAAATTATGTGTTTTAATTATTTTATAACAACTTAACAGTAGTGTCAATGACATGTTACTTTCAAAGCGAGCCTTATTCCTTGGTAATAAAACATTATTTACTGGAGGCATTTTGGGATAGAAATATCTGCTTGTCTTAATGTTATTACGAAGTCATTCATTCATCGCAGGCTGGCCCCCAAATATGGCGAAGATGAACTTTGATCGCAATCTTTCTCTTACGCTGCATTTCGCTGTCATAGTGAAACCGATAAAGGCAGTACTTTATCTTCATGCAGTGATATTACATTCTTATTGTCTTGCACACACCTTGACAATGAATGAATGCTATGAGAAAGAAAATAAGGTTTACTTTTGCTTACTAACGTACCACACAACCAGAGTTAGATGTTTACCTACAGTGATATATCGACACCGATGCGGATATTAGTATACTGTTTATTTCGTTATTCTATGATTTTTCTACCACGTTGTATTTTTTCCGAATATGGAAAATGCGTACTTGAATCCTGTATATTTAAGCCGGGTTGAAGATGGAAAATGTCACAGTCTGATACAGCTACTAAGTCCCCGCAAACACACAGTTATCCAGAAGGAAAAAAAAATGTAAGTAATTCATTTAATCTGACTTCTTATCTATTCCTTTTTTCATGTTGTATGTTTTCTGTCTATTCATGTTTTGATCTTTTCATTTGAATGTTATTATTTATTTTCAGGTCGAAACATACAACTGGTCATGATGCATCCGACTACTCAGAGGAAGAGATGAACGTGCCCGCACCTTCTACCTCAAAGAAATCGCACTCGCCACCTTCTGCACGCTCTTCTACATCGAAAAAGCGCAAGTCCCCAGCAATCGTACCTGCAACGCCGAGCAAGTATTCTAGTTACGATCTCTTCGGCACCGACAGCGAAGATGAAGTCGAACCCAGCAAGCATGGTAATAATACATCTAATATGTATTCATATCTTGTTATGAAATACCCTAAGGCATATAGTCGACAATTACATAAAACTAAAGTTGGAAAATACTATATAGAATTAAAGACATATCCGATAAATAAAGCAAATCAGAAGAATAAACGACTAGAGGCAGATATTGTAGTAAAAAATAGAACAGATTGTGATACAGAAGCTTGGTACCACCTTAAAAAGTTTATTGAAGTATCTCGACGCCAGATGAAGCAATGTACAATATTTTCTATATTGGAAGAAGATAGTCCATTGAAATAAGTTATTTTCATATAAACATATTTTCTTTTTCTTTCAAGATCAATCATCGAAGCACAAACATGAGAAGATATGCAAGACTTTGCCATCATCACATCGTAGCAGTGCTGAACATGAGCCCAAGAAAAAGAAGAATATTTACCCGCACACTTCCGAGCCACTTCCCACCAATACGCCTACACTCTGCCGAAAAACTTCTGCCAGCGATGTGTTCGGCACCGACAGCGACGATGAAGCATTCAACATACCAAAAACCGGTAAAAAGCAAGCAACGATTCATTCATATATTACTAAACGGGTTCCGCACGGTGTAGTACGACAGAGTAATGCGGAGAAAGAGGGATCGCACTATGTAGAGTTAAAGGTCTACAAATGCGATGAAATCAAGAATATACAACCGATGAATAGATGGCGTCATACCATTATAACTATAAAGAATAAGTCGGACGCTGGTACTGAGGCATGGGAGCACCTAACTAGCTTTATAAAAGCCACTCGTAAAGAGTTCAAGGATTGTCGGCCAGAAATTATTACCGGATATTCATAAAAACATTTTTATTTACTTTGAATTATGTGCCAGCCTCTTAATAATTTCATACTAATATTAATCATACCTAATAAAACTTATAATTATACCTATTCAAACAATTACTTCTTAATCATGTTTACTTTAATATTAATACAAGCATTTGCAAATTTATATCTAACATTGTTTTTTTATTTATGTAACAGTTCCACTACAACCAGTACCGCTCCCACCACCAGCTGTTGAAGACAATACGTTAATCGAATGTGAAAAATGCCAAATATTAATATCACGAAATGAATACAGATACCATTTGAGAACTAATATACATAAATCGAACTGTTTATTGAAGACCGAATTTGATAATATCAATATTGTGACTAGCGCATTTAAGAAGCGCATAGTAACTTATCGCTTAAACCCAGCTCAGAAAGTCGAGTATCTCATAGCAGAATCGTTTCTGAGCGACAATAAAAAAGACATTACACATTTGATTAACATGTCATTGAAAAAGCATACTTGCATTAAATTAAATTTTGAACTATTTTCTTATTTTACTTTACCAAAGTCGAATGAAATTCAACTAAAGTCGTTTATTACAAAATATGAAACTATTTATCAGTCGACAGATTTTGATGAAACATTTTCACGACTGTCAGATAATTTAATAACAAAATTGACTGAATTTCAGCACTGTGAATCTGGTTGGACTATCTTAAAAATTAGTCATATGGAAATTAATGTAAATAAATACTGCCCTCTGAGAGGTGGTACCTACATAGGTCTACCACCATCTATCAAACATTCGAAGAGTTGTATTAACATTCACAATACTGACAGTCACTGCTTCCTGTGGTCAATAATTGCCGCACTATACCCTGCTGAAAACAACGTAAGCAGAGTAAAGTCGTATCCACATTATTCATCAATATTTAATATAAAGGGAATGTCCTTTCCTCCCACAATGCTCGATATTAAACAATTTGAATCCAATAATCCGGATATAAGTATTAACGTGTATGGACTAGATAACAAATGTTGTGTGACTGGACCCTTATATTTAACTAAATGTCGTAAAATTGACCATATCAATCTCCTCTATTTCGAACGAGGTAATAAAGGGCACTATTGTTTAATAAAAAATCTTAATCGATTAGTGCGACGTCAAATAACAAATCATAAAGGTAAAATATACTTATGTGATGCCTGTTTACAGAACTTTTCTGATGAATCTAAGTACAGATCACATAAGTGTGATGGAGTTTTGTATGTTTTACCGAAAAAAGATTCTTATTTGAAGTTCAATCATTATGAAAGACAACAAAAAATTAATTTTGTGATTTATGCTGACTTTGAGTGTCTTTTAATAAATTATAATAAACAGAAATCTGAAAATACTGAAATATTGCTAAAACATGAACCTTCTTGTTTTGGGTATTATATTTGTTGTTCTCACAATCAAACCTTAAACAAATATGTTTCATATAGAGGTAGAGATTGTGTTCAAGTGTTTATAAGATCATTAATTAACGATGCTAAATTTATTCATAAAATATTATTAGAAAAAAAGCCGATGTCACCTTTAACACCTGATCAAGAGACTCGGTTTCGAAACGCTACCTTATGTCACATATGCAATGAAGTATTATTCGATGATAAGGTTTTAGATCACGATCATGTTACGTCTGAATTTAGAGGAGCGGCACATTCTCACTGTAACCTGATGCATAGAGTGTGTCAATTCATTCCTGTTGTTTTTCATAATCTATCAGGCTATGACGCACATTTATTTATTGAAGAACTAATGAAATATGAAGGAATGGTTAAAATTATTCCAAAGACTAAAGAAAAATACCTTTCTATTACAAAAATTATCGAATCCACCAATAGTACGCGCCCTATTGAAATAAAGTTCATAGATTCTTTCCAATTTCTAAGTTCAAGTCTTAATATGTTAACTAAAAGTTTATCTGAAAATGATTTCTTTCACTTATCAAATGAGTTTAAAAATAAAGAACAGTTACAATTACTCAGAAAAAAAGGTGTTTATCCGTACGATTACATGAACAGTTGGTCAAAACTTGATGAAATACAACTTCCACCTAAATCATGTTTTATGAATTTTCTAAGTGGGGTACATATTTCTGACGAAGATTATGCGCATGCTTGTGCTGTATGGAATTATTTTAATATTTCTAATCTTGGAGAATATACAGATTTGTACTTGAAAACTGACGTGTTACTTTTATGTGATATATTCGAAAAATTTAGAAATACAAGTCTTTTATATTATAAACTGGATCCTGCTTATTATATTACATCACCTAGTTTGAGTTGGGATGCGATGCTTTTTCATACGAATGTTAAATTAGAACTGATTAGTGATATAGAAATTTATCAAATGCTGGAAAATGGTATTCGTGGCGGTCTAGCACAGTGCTCCTTACGCCATGCTACTGCATCTAATAAATACTTACCAAACTATAATCAATCAGTACCGTCTTCATATCTTGTATATTTAGACTGTAATAATCTCTATGGGTACGCTATGACAAAAAAGTACCCTGTTTCTGAGTTTAGATTTTTGTCATTAGAAGAAATAAAACATTTTGATGTAATGGATATTTCTGATGAAAATGATTATGGCTATATTTTAGAAGTGGATTTGTTGTATCCAGATCACTTGCATGAAGCACATCAAGACTTACCTTTCCTCGCGGAAAAAATGTCATCCCCGGAAAGTAAAGTAAAAAAATTAATTGCTAGCCTCTATGATAAATTTAATTATGTCATTCATTATGTGCATTTAAAACAATGTATAAAACATGGTCTAATACTATTAAATATTCATCGAATTCTAAGATTCAGACAGGAATGTTTTTTGAAACCTTACATTGATCTTAATACTTCTCTCAGACAATCATCAAAAACAACATTTGAAAAAGACTTTTTCAAACTACTAAATAATTCAATTTTCGGTAAAACTATCGAAAATAAACATAAACAAGTACATATTAAATTAATTAATAGATGGACAGATAATCGAAATTCAACAAATAAATATTTAACCGCGCAGAAATTAATTACAAAGCCTAATCTAAAAAGCATTCATATATTTTCAGAAAACTTTGTAGCCATCCAGTTAAATCATGAAAAAGTGATGCTGGATAGACCGATCTACATTGGATTTTCTGTATTAGAATACGCAAAACATCATATGTATCAATTTCACTATGATTTTATCAAAGAGAAATATAAAGAACAGGCAGAGCTATGCTACACAGACACTGATAGTTTGTTATATTTGATATATACTGAAGATTTTTATAAAGATTTAAGAGATAACATTTCACAATTTGATACTAGTAACTTCTCTTCATGTAATGAGTATAACATTCCAAAAATAAATCAAAAAGTTCCTGGATTATTCAAAGACGAGATGGGTGGTGATATAATTACTGAATTTGTTGGCTTAAGAGCTAAATTGTATTGTATAAATAGCTTAAAGTGTAAAATAAATAAAGCGAAAGGTATTACAAAAACAGTTACTCAGAAATTACAAATGATTGATTACAAAAATACTCTTTATAAAAAAAACAGCACAAGATGCAACATGAGATTGATAAGATCAATTAAACATATTTTATATACGCAGCAGATTAACAAGCAACTACTCAATGGGAATGATGATAAAAGACAAATACAAAAAGATAAAATTCATACACTCCCATGGGGTCATTGTAGCACTATATCATAACAATAAAAATATATCGAGTCTGATAGAATATAAAATAAATATAATACTAATCTAAGTAGAATAAGATATGTAACTTCGCAAATGTGTGTATATTGTTTTTTTACTATTTTCATTATTACGACTGTTGTAATAAATGTATGAGTAAAACAATGAAGAGCGTTTTTATTTTATTTTTCATGATGTGAGAATGAATAGAAAGAGGTATATAAAAGATTGTAACTCAATTTTTTATTTCATACTTAAAATGAAGTTCGTCAAGCAACCAGACACTTTAGAAGTCAACATTATAAAAACAGGAAATAATCCCCGCTTAACTAAACATAGTGTACTGCTGCCTAACACAATTCGATGTATTATATGTGGCCCATCAAATTGTGGGAAAACAAATGTGATGGTGAATTTATTGTTACATGAAAATGGTCTTAAATTCAAAAATATTTACTTGTATTCGAAGACATCTTTTCAACCGAAATATCGTTATTTAGAAAACGTTTTTACATGTATTCCTAATGCTAAATTATATATTTTTAATGATAGCAAGGACGTGATTTCACCAAAAAATGCTTTAAAAAATTCCATCATTATTTTTGATGATGTGGCGTGTGAAAATCAAGTAAATATTCGTAATTATTTCGCTATGGGCAGACACAGTCAGATAGACTGTTTTTATCTGTCTCAAACTTATTCCAAAATACCTTAACAATTAATACGCGATAATGTTAATCTCTTGATTATTTTCAAACAAGATGATATCAATTTAAAACATATATATAACGAACATGTGAATACAGATATGAGTTGGTTAGAATTTAAAAAGCTATGTGCTACAATATGGTTAAATCAATTTAGTTTTTTAACCATAAACAAAGATTGTGCTCTGGATAGAGGAAGGTATAGACAAGGCTTCGATACATTCATTTATTTATAGTATCGAAAAAAAATGAAGACTAATCCCGAGTATATAATAACACAGACTTTTAAAAATATATTATTTCATTTTAATATTTGTGAACAACAGTCGAGTATAACTCAAAATAAAATAATGGACACAGAGATTAAAAAGCAATTAATTAAGTCAGTTGACACTATTAAAAATAAAATAAAAGCTATTCAAAATGAAGAAGATGAAGCAAATATGAAATTTAAGAAGGTGTTCAAACCCATCACAGATAATTTAGAGACAATCATTAAAGCTAACGATAAAGATAAACCTACGCTTAACGTCTCGATAGATATGAGTAAAAATGACTCCGTAGAAGATCAAAACTCTTCTTTAGATTATACAGTCTTAAGCAAGAATACACCGATAGAGTCAGATGAAAGTTTAGAATATTATGATTATAGTGATGATACACTTGTGTCAGATAGAAAAATAAATGATACCCTTATGTCACTAGAAAAAGAAGAAGTAATAGATATATATGATAATAATATTAATATCCCATTTGGAATACGCAGTGAAAATAAAAACTTGATGATGGGAAATTCCAAAGTTTCATTTTCGTCTACTAGCAATACATCAAAGTCAGACAAATACCAAGTAGTGACCATTGGTTTCAAGCAATATAAGTTAACACCAGGTTTAAAGGAACTTCTCATGCGCAATAAGCCTAACCTGAATATTGTTAGCGAACAAGACAAAATTACTTATAAAGATATTCTTGTTTACACAAATGCTCATAAACGAGGCTTTAGTTCAAATGGTCAGATTAAAGGCGACAAAAGTTTGAAATATTGCGAAATAATCAAACCATTATTCATTCAAAAATGGAATCATTCCAATGAAAAAGACATAGCTAAATGTGGGGGTCATATCCCGATATACAAGAAATACAAAAGTGAAACAGACTATGTATATTGGGATGACCCTAATGAACTAATCGAAAGATTAAAACTATTAATTGCATCAAAAAGTGCTGGTAACACTAATCATGATAACGAAATTATATCAATTATTGAAGAGCTTACAGAAGCTGGTATTATAAAAAAATAAAAGGACACACGCTACCATATCGATGATTAGTACGAAAAGAACATTGATCATGCATGTTCATGAACGTGATAATCAGAGTTAATATCGAGAATGCAGAAATATCATTTAAACGATGACATTGAAGTCTTAGGATCGTCAAGTAAATCAAAATTGTGTGCTTATTGTTGTAAAGCAGATATATACGATCTTAAAACGAATGTCTTTCAAAAAATTGAGGATATTAACAAGTTGATGATACTTTTAATCAACAAAATAAAGAAACTTGAAGTAAATATTAATGTTAAAGATATTGTGGGCAAATTAAACAAGCACTATGAGCAAAGCAGATGTTGTAAACGAAATATGTAGAAACGCTAGAATTAATTATCCTCGAAGAAATGTAATACTTAAAGGTATAGATGATCTTTGGCAAGCTGATTTGATAGACATGCAAGCAATATCAAGAGTTAATGGAGGTTACAAATACATATTAGTAGTTATCGACTGTTTTACAAAGTTTGCATGGGCAATCGGGCTAATAAAAAAGGATAAAGAGCATGTATCTAAAGCTTTTGAAATGATTTTAAAAAATGGACGCGTTCCAATAAATCTACAGACGGACCATGGAAAAGAATTTTATAATAACAAATTTAAAAATATTATGAATAGGTTTAATATAAATCACTATTCTACTTACTCAACTAAAAAGGCTTCAATTGTTGAAAGATTCATCAGAACACTAAAGGGTAAATTGTATAAAGAATTTAACTTAATCGGAAATTATAAATGGAATAATGGAGTACTAAAGAAAAAGATGACTGAATATAACAACACTATGCATAGGACTGTTGGTCAGCCTCCAGCAACAATTTGTCATGCCAATAAAAGAGAAGTAGTACAAAGATATATGAACATTATTCACTCTAAAAAAATAAAAAAATGTAAAAAATTTCGAGTTGGTGATTATGTGAGAATAAGCAAGCATAAGGCTCATTTTGATAAAAGTTATACCCCTAATTGGTCAACGGAAATATTTAAAATTATTAAAATACAAGAAAGTACGCCTACAACTTATTTATTAGAAGATTCAAAAAGAAGGCCAATACTCGGAGCATTTTATTCACAAGAAATTCAGAAAACTAAATATCATGATATATATTTAATTGAAAAAGTGTTAAAAAGAAAGGTTCCCCTTTCTTGTGTTTGTTAAATGGCTTGGGCTCCCAACTAGCGAAAATAGTTGGATAAGTAAAGCGAATGTATTATAGATATTTGAGTTTCATCATCGCTCTAACAAATTCAATTTAAGTGGTTGCATGTTAATATTTTTTCATTCCATTCATCACGTTCGTACAAGTGACACATTTAAAGTTTGAGTTCATTAAATATTATCGTTTTAAGCTTCATTAAAATGAAGAGGAAACGAGAACCAACTTTGCTAAATTTAAATTTAAAAACAAAAACACAAAAGAAAAGTAACAATCAAGACAAAATAAGTTTGAAAAAAACCTTTAAAAATATAGTATTGCGCACAAAAAAGCATATAAATAGCATAAAGCCGAAATGTAAAAACGCTTTAGTAAAGTTGGCATACACAACAGCACAAGAACTAGCATCAAATATACCTATAAATATACCAAGAGTTATACCCATACCCAAAACTGGAGGATTTCTTCCTTTAATACCAATATTTGCAGGCTTATCTGCTGCTGGTAGTTTAGTTGGAGGTGCTGCTGGAATCGCAAAAGTGATAAATGAATATAAAACTGCTAAAAAACAATTGTCTGAATTGGAAAGACATAATAAGCAAATCGAAGCAGTGTGTATTGGTAAAGGTTTACATCTGAAGCCATATAAAGATGGATTAGGGATTTTTGTTTCAAAGAAAAAAAACTGAATTGTAGGCTACCCAGGAGAGCTTTAACTAATATTGATATTATAAAGCACTCGTATAATATCCCTTTTTTTCGAGGTGTATTTATGAGAGATGAATTACCGCAAAAACCTTTCCCAATGGAATGTGGTGTCATTAATCTTGATACCTCCGAGAACTCTGGTACTCATTGGGTAGCCTATGCAAAATGTGAAGATTATATCGAATATTTTGATAGTTATGGTAACTTAAAACCACCAAAAGAATTGATAAAATACATGGGAAGTAACATACATTATAATTACAACAATTTACAAAAAAAACATTTATTTAACTGCGGTCATTTATGCTTAAAATTTCTAATGTCATTTTGGGAGAAAAGAAGACATAATTTACAAAAAAAAAAAAGCAGTTAATCGCTTAATTTGCTTTCATTACTTTGATTCGGATACATATATAATATGACAACTTTAATAGCATAGGTACATTCATCCAGCGATTGCGAAAGGAGCTATAAGATATTATTGTGTACTAAACTAATTATTTTTATTGCTCTACGTATTGATACTAAATATATCCTGATTTATATTTTATCGCCTGACATAGTAACATGTTAATATTCAATAAATATCCTACTCCAAAAAGAGTATGCAATATTACACTCCCAATATCGAAACACGTCAGACGTGTCCGAGTAGAAAAAACAAAAAATATTACTACAGCGAATAGAAGGTTTTTACAAGAACTTGGGTTTAAATTACATAATGTTGCAAATCAGTGATATACCGTGTCAAGATAACTCAATCGAAAGCTATGAAATCCATAATTATAATCCATATAATAACAGCTTTAAAGACAATGATGAAATAAGAATACCTATCCATCAACAAGACGTTTACGTTCTACCTTCAGGTAGTTCTATTTACATAGAAGGCTATGCCAACGTGACTTCGAAAGACTCCTTAGGAAAAGTGGTTAAAAAAGATGTTAAGTTTATTAACAACCCAATGTCATATTTGTTTCAAGATATTCGTTATGAATTAAATGGTGTTGAAATCGATCGTACTAAAAATGCAGGAATTACTAGCACTATAAAGTCCTATATATCTATGAATGAAGGTGAAAACAAAGCTGCAGCAGTTTGGGGATGGAATATGAAAGGTACAACTCTGAAAGTGGGATATTTTAGTGTCATTATACCATTAAATAAAATATTAGGTTTTGCAGAAGACTATTCTAAAATAGTCATAAATTGCAGACATGAACTTATATTACAAAGAAGTAATTCCATTTCAAACTGTGCGATAATGGAAGGTAATGATAGTATCGAAATAGAAATTCAAAAAGTTCAGTGGCGTGTTCCACATATAAAAGTTTCTGATCGTAATAAATTGTTATTACTTAAATATTTAGAAAAGGATCGTCCTGTACAGATAGCATTCAGGAATTGGGATTTGTATGAATATCCGTTCTTACCAAAAACCGCAAAACATTCATGGTCGATCAAAACGGCGTCTCAGTTGGAAAAACCAAGATATGTGATTTTTTGCTTACAAACTAACAGAAAATGTGATAAAGCTAAAAGCTATGCAGAGTTCGATCATTGTAAAGTAACTAACCTTAAATTATTTTTGAATTCACAATACTTTCCGTATGACTCACTAAATCTGAAATTTGATCAAAATAAATACAGTATATTATACGAAATGTATGCTAACTTTCGTCAGTCGTATTACAACGACGGTGTTGATCCGTTGCTTGACTTTGTTCAGTTCAAAGAAAAAGCTCCGTTGTTTGTGATCGATTGCTCAAGACAAAACGACTCACTAAAAACTGGATCCGTTGATGTTCGGATAGAAATCGAATGTTCAGAAGATATACCAGATAATACAACTGCTTATTGTCTGATTATAAATGACCGTCTATTTGAATACAAACCGCTCAGTAATATTGTAAGAAAATTATCATGAATGTGATAGTGGATGTACAAGGATTTAAAGACAAGCAAAACCATTTTATAGCAAAAGAAATAGCAATACTCTGGAATAGTCGAATCTTTGTGTGGTTAATAAAACCACCATACCCATTTTATGAATTAACAAAAAAAGAACGCTTGCAAGTAGCCTGGATTGAAAAAAATAGAGGAATTTATTGGAATGAAGGATGTATACCTTATTTTAATATTAAAAACATTACAGGCAATTTTTTTAACAATAAATGTATACTAACTAAGGGCAATGAAAAAGTTTTATGGATAAAAGATATATTTAATAACAATAACGTACATAACTTAGAAGATAAAAATTGTCCTAGTTTATTAACACTGTATGAGAAATATTCAACTTCGATGGATATTATGAGCTGTATACATCATAATAACGTATGTGCCCTAAAAAATGTATTTTGTTTGGATAAGTGGTGTAGAGAAAACAATGTTTTTACTTTTAAGAATCACTGAAATTTAATATCAATGAAATTAATAGAATTGTATGATAATTGTAAATATTAATAGACTAGTCTTAGATGTTGCTTTCAGTTTTTAGTTAAAATATTAACTAGATATATATGTTTTGTAAAAAAAAATATTATGTTACCAATAAATTTCTATTTACTTAATATTTTGTTTGGTTTTATTCCTGTTCAATACCTATTTTAACTTAATAATTATTGTCAAATACTAGGTGTTATTTTTTTAATCGAATTAAATATATAATTAAAAAAGATTAACAAATTGAATAGCAGAAAACATGAATAAACGAATAGTGAAAATTGGGGTACCTGGATCTCCGATTAAAAGACTGATTTAAATTTGATTTCTGATGGCATGAGTGAAAACTGAAAACTCCTTTCGAGTAAGTTCATTATTTATGGATACTTAAAAAAAATAGTTGAAAACATGAATAAACACATAGAGAAAATACCGTAACGGAGGGGTGGCGGTATGCTGCAACATATGTAAGATACAACATAAAATAGATTAAGTAGTTGTCAACGACCTCGCATGGTGCGTACTATTCACTTTTCATTACTCGAAAGAGTCGAGTGATGAACATTGAATATATGAAAACATGAATAAATAATAGATTAAAATTGGGGTGCCTGGATCTTTTTTGATCCAGGTGCCCCAATTTTAACCTACTAAACTTTATTGCAGCTAAGGTGTTTTTTGTACAGTCAATAGCATATAAGTCTCTAGTAAGCTGTTGAATTTTCTAATCTATTTTCAACTTCTATAATTATATTTAACCGCCTTAGGGGTCTAGTGGTTCCCCCACCAGAATTAGATCTCGAGGTCCAGGGTTCGATCCCCAGTGGAGTACAAATTCCTGCTCGGTTTTGTTGGTGGTAGGACTTTTTTCAAGTCTATCTGGCTAGCTACCACCATCTTATCAAAATCTATCGCCATATTTTTGTGCTCCGACAATTTGTGATAAGATAGCCAGTCCCTCTGTGGTTGAGGGTTCTAGGTTAAGCTCAGATGAAGACCAAGAGTTTCCCTGTCTAGCATAAAAAAAATATAAAGCGGGAAATTGATTGGGAAAGTTATGTAGTAGTTCACATTGTTACTTTAAGCTTTTATATTAGCGGGATGAGAGTTTAAAGAAAACAACCTCGCAATAAAAAACAAAGTCTAAGGGGCCGTTCACGCCATGCTTTTGACTCGGCACCGCCGTCAACCCTCAAATTCGATTTCGCATCACCACGCACGAGTGACTACTTGCAATGTGTTCGGGAAAGAAGCTGAATCTTTGTTATTCTGCCACATTTACTAAAATAGTCCCTTGGCTCTGCCTGTTTCGGATCAAGCGTGTCTATTGAAACCAAATATACTTATTAAATGTTAAAAATATAGACAGTTTCGAATTGTGTCTCTTTATCGACAAAATACATGTAAAAATAAAAAAGATGTATTTTAATATATCATCCATTTTAGAAAATCAAAATGATTAGCTACTTTGAGAAATAGGTATTACAAAAATGTATTTATGTATTTTTTATTTTAAAAGACTCATCAACATTCTTTACGTTCTTTATCACGTTTCAGTGGCATTACTATAGTTGGTAGTTGGTTTGTAGTTAGGTACTTTGATGCTATGACTAATTGCAGCGAGAGAGGTTTAGTTGAAACTTTATTCAATAAAAAAAAAATCTTCTCCATGAAAAACAAAATTAAATTATCCATTCCATTAATAATGATAAAAAAGTTTGTTTGCCATACCAACAGTTAAATTAAATTCAAACAAGAAAAATAAGAAATAATAAAACGGGTTAAGATTTTGGATTTTTATTTTAACCATTATATGTATAAATATTGGAAGAATTGTTCATTGAATTTATAAAGAAAACTGTGGTTAGAAGAAGTTTGAAAAATTAAAGTCTTTGTAATATTCTTTATCATGCTTAAATAATAATAAAACGAATCTATTAAAAAAGGGTCCTGCCATTTGGCAATAATTGGTGTGTAGTACTCCTTTATATAGATTTCTAATCATGTCGATTCAATTTCTGAACGCAATACAAACCTTCAGTACATCGAAAGAGGCCACGTACTGGCATTTTTCTGGTCAAATGCACCACCGCTCAACGGCTGCCACGGCCGGCCATCGCCGATCTATCAAGTGAGTTTGCGTGTGGAATTCCAAATTTGAAATCACCAATCGCCGGAGCCCGTTTCAAATGGACTTAAAGTATCAAGTATGTTGTATTGAAATTCGAACGAGTGTCTTTTGTTTTACAGATTTAATTCGTGCCTCCGATCGGGTGTTTTCGATTTGGTCAACGTATGCGATTTTGTACTCTTTGCGAACAGTTTTTAAGAGCACTTCTCTTTGGTAGGCGGTCAATGCTCGCGCCAACTGTTTATTGCAATTGTTTTAAGAATATAAACTATTTCCTGTTAAAACGTCTCTTTCGCCCATTGTTGGTTTCTCTTTGTGGAATCGGCGATGATGTCATGAATTCAAGCTTTCAAATGATACGTAAAATGTAAAATAATGTTTTAAGCTTTTGTATTTTTCTGGATAAATCAGTGATGAGGAATTGGCAGCAGCGTTTCTCTTATACCACCTAAAAAATTAGCAATAGTACTGCTACTTTTGTGCCCGATAAATGGCAATAGGCTCGCCACCTGGGACTTGTTATAGTTGGCGAAACGTAGGTGCTAGTTTACCTCTGCCTACCCCTTTGGGGATATAGGCCGGATTTATGTATGTATGTGTTTTTATGTGTGTTCAAAACAAAATCTGACAATAAAGACAAGCATACGGATAAATAAAATTAAATACAGCAGTGACGGTAGTGCAGGATACAATTGTCACCACCCCCATCTCTCCCGCGGCTGTCCAACCGTTCCTTAGTGGGAAGAGCCCCCATCTAAGCGCAAATAGCTGTTGTTAAGCTATCATCTGTACAGTGTGCTTATTTTAGGGTAAGCCCAAGATTGTCTCTAATATTTTTATTCATAACCCTCCCCATACAAATAGATCGCCAGCCAAATCTGTTCGACGATAAAATAAAAAAAAGAAACAACATAAAATCATCAGAAATTCCAAAGACGGAGGAATAAAACCATAAATCGTCATAACAACCCTTCATTGCAGGTGGGTCAAAATAATTTATTCAAATAAATCTCGCGAAATTTCACGTAGAGCGGGGGTCTAGCAGGCCCCCGGGCGTCGTTCGGCAATTCTTTTAACTGCACCAAGGAAATTTTTGTCGCATCTCTAATGAATATGCTAATAAAAATTGTGTGAAAACGTTTCCTTGGTATTTTTTGTAATTGGAGAGGCTTTAAGGCTGCATGAGCTCTTAAAACAGCATGGCTTGTTTTATTTGGTAATAGATCAGCAGCCTCAAATGCCCCTGTGGACATTATCGCACCCCCGAGGCAACATACAACAACTTATTATATTTTGTCTGGAAAATAGACAAGAAAACCGTAGAAGTCACAATGGAAAATTCGTGTTTTTGTGACCTTTTTTTTCTTGTATAAATTTTTATAATATTTATAATAATGTTCAAATAAAAATCTGAATCATAAGGGTCCCATAAAATTCCAAAAAATATGGCATGATTTATAAATCTTTCTGACGTCTTTTACTTGGCTATAACTTTTCGAATATTTCAGCTTGCAAATTAACAAAAAAATATATACTTTTGACAGTAAATTTTGCACATTATGTCAGTCAGGTTAAAGTAGTAAACCTCAACTACATAAGAGGGAGAAATATAAATATGAGCCAATCATAAAAATAAATGCCGTGTGGTGACGGCAGAGTAGAATACAATTGTCACCACCCCAAATCTCTCCCGTAGGTGTCGTACAAGGCGACTAAGGATAAATCAATGATAAGGAATGGGCAGCAGCGTTCCTCTAATACCACCTAGCAGTAGCAATGTACTGCGACTTTTGTGCCCGATGTATGGGCATACAATGGGCTCGCCACCTGGGACCTAACATAATTGGCGAAACGTGGGTGCTAGTTCACCTCTGCCTACCCCTTCGGGGATATAGGCGTGATTTATGTATGTATATATGTATAAAAATAAATCCGGTTCGCTCTTGCGAGCTTAGATATCGGCATTTTGTTACATAAATAGCACAAAAATTGTGCGTCGGTCACAAACAAGCAATGTAACGTTCCCTTCTTAGCGAGGCAATGGAACGTTACATCAAGAATTGTTAGCGTAATTGAAAAAGAATATCTCACTTCTCTGCCGACACATCTTAAATTACGCTTTGAACTAATGCGAAATATCATTAGGGAACTCTTATAACCTCCAGGAAGCGACGCCTCACGGCGCTCGTAAATAATAACTCCACGATAAAAATTACATTATCGCACTTATTTTAATTTCGTCCAGCATTAATCTTCGTAGTCGTCGCCCATTCATAACGGGGTTGGGCGTTTTTAATTTGCTGCCGCGTTTAAGGGTTGACTTCGCAAATGGATGTATTATGGTAATTGTATAGGTGCTGAATAGCGATAGTCTAGTTCTAGATAATAATTTTACGTTACAAAATAATAATGAGAATGAGTTTTATAAAATTCCGTCATAAAATGTGTTTAAAGAGCTACACTGTTACGATGCCCACAAAAGGAGGGATATGTTTTCGATATTATTATGTATGGGTTAGAGAAGAGTCTATCCCTATTAAGGAAGAGCACGATGGCGCACCGGCATCAGAGTGTGATTGCGTAAACTATGCAATGTTCCCTAGGGTCCGTCATGATGGGATGGGTGACGAAAAATATCCAGCTCTTCCGTACCTCGGAAAGCTCGTTAGGCCGTTGGTCCCGGCTGCATCTGCAATCGTTAATACCCACAATCAATTCACACTGGGCTAGCGTGGTGGGTTATTGCCTGTTTTCCCGTATATTCGTCCACGCATAGGGAAGGCCTGTGCCTTCTTACCAGGGATATTAAAGGGCCGGTGATGATGATGACGTGTTGTTGACAGTACCGCACATAACGGCATAAATATTCTTCGTAGTGTTTTCTGTATCCCAAAAATATTTATCAGCGGCTCATCATCAGCGAATAAAGCTACCGTTTCTTATAATCGAGGCTATAAACAGCTAGAATTATGTGAGGATATCGGTATGACGCTTTTTGTCTACTGCTATGAAACAAAGAATCGCCGTAATATAGGGAGCCGAGAAACGAGCGAAAGAATTGTAAAGATACGACTTGAGGCCTGTAATTTTTTAAAATGAATCATTAACATTTTATAATTATATTAAAAATATGTCCGTCATCTAGTATCCATAACACAAGGGCTTAGGCTACTTACTTTGGGCTAGATGATAGGTGTGAGTGTAAAAATAATCACCAGCTCGACCTCTCGACATAGTTTAATCATCATCATCATCATTCTTCTATTTTCTATTCTTGTGGTAAAAAAAATTCCCCTTGCAAGCATTGAGGCAACACCTTAGTAATTTTTTTATACAAATTTTGATTCCAGAATTCAATGCAGTTTAAAAAAACCATTTATTGTCCTTAAATATATCCCATTACTTAAATGTCAAACAAATCCAAGTCCAATCTAACATGTCTTTTTAAATAGTTATGTTACGTAGTTTTAATGTTTGGTTACGTAAAATTAAGTAAAAATGGTCCAGCAAGACTTTCGAATTGAAAAAAAGCATGAACTTCAAATGACCAGCACTGTTTCAACTCTTAACGAGAATTTTACTATCGGACACTTATCTATCCACAAAATTGTAGAGCATAATATTTGGAGATTGATACTTAACTATTCACACAATTTATATTGAAAGTAGCTCAACCTGCAAACGTTTTTTTGCTATTATTACCTAGGGGAATAAAAAATAGCATACGGCCAATTCTCAGACCTACCAAATATATACATAAAAATCGGTCAACCACTGTGACACGAGATTTTTATATATCGCTCATTTGGTTTACACCAAATGAGTAATATATAAAAATCTCGTTGGACGTAATTGTAAAATTTTGTGTTTTTACATGAGTAAAGATTGAAATAAATTAAAAAAATATATATTCTTTTTAAAATAATATTAACATCTCTATTTTAATAAAAAAAATGTTAATGCGTCGTTGTCACACTAAATAAGCGATTTTAGAAGATATCACAACAGAATCTGTCACAAAGTCTTATCCACACAACGCTAGCTCGAAGCGGCATTTTGTCGTAGCTTGTTTTGTCATCACGCCATTAGGCTGCGCGAGCGCCGGCCTACGCTGAACGACGTAGTAAATCTGATCGCGCATGATCCCTCGATAAAGGCCTGTCAAAACTGGTAGTTTTGTACCCTACCTGACCTTCGCTTATGAATGACGGTCCTGTGTTATGACCGTAGAAAAAATAGGTGCTATTGCTCTGTCGCAACAAATAAAAATTTTAATTTTTGATTTTCAATTCAACATTATGAGGACAACATTCAACATTAAACATTTAAATGTTATCAAAATTTACTATAATAAAAGATTTAAAAAAAACCCAACAATGATGTTATTGTGTGGGATTTTTTTCTTAGTTATTCCGTTCCAATCGATTAAGAATAAGACATAGGTATGACATAATTGAGTAGTTAAATATTAAGATCTGCCTGGTGTGAAAGCGATTTTTATTGCTCATATTATGGCATGTGTCTTATTGTTAATCGATTGGAACGAAATAACAAAGAAAAAAATCCCACACCAATATACACATTGTTTTTGCGTAATTTTTCTGACCTCTTTTTTACCGTAGTAAATTTTGATAATATTTATAAAGGTTATCAAATAAAAGTCTCATAACAATGGAACTAAATAAAATTTATGTAACAAAAACGTAATTAAAATAGTGGTCACGACGTATGAGCAGATTTAATGAAGATGGCGATTACTAAATAGTGTTATAAGTAATCTGATAAGGAATCGCAAGCAGCATCCCGAAGTCGCTAATGAAATCTAATCTAATTCTCGAGAATACACGCTATAGGTAGAATCCCTGCTTTAGGCTCCCTACTGCCCCAACGACATCAGCTAATATCAAAAAGTTGATGATAAGAAAGGCATATGCCGTAGCAGTAACCCTTAACCGTCCGATGATTAGTAGTTTATGGTCACAAAAAGCAACATGTGCGCGCGCGCAGCAAAAAAGAACATAAAACAAAAGCACGTGATTAAGCAATAAAAATGCTACCGTTTTTTGACACCCACCCCCTTCTCGGAAAGTGTAAGCCAACGATTTGTTTAGACGACATTTAACAAGAAAAGTTAGCTAATAAAGTGATAAGAACACGGGGTTGGAACATTTGAGAGTATAATTTCGCTATTAATATTCAATTTTTATCCGCAGCCTCTGGGAGTTCAAAGAAAAATCTCAGATGACGATCTGAGCGGAGTGTCTGCTTACAGACAATTCTCAGTAGGTTGCTGAAGGGTTGCTTTAATCGTTTGATGGCGTTTGTGGTTTGTGTTGGTTGTGTAAAATAATGTAGTTTATAGACAATTTACAGTCACATTGCGACTAGATTTCTCGTGTTCAATACTACTCCTCTAATGCTTATCATAACTTGTAATACTTACCAATATTAATAATAATATTTGTAATTATTATTTTTGATTTTTATTTGAACATTAAATATAAATGTTAGAAAAATTATTACAAAGAAAATTGTCATTAGAAAAAGTTTGAAAAATTATAATCTCAAAATTCCCGCATTAGACTAGACCTTAAGATTTTTTTTTAAACAAACTTTTTAACCACAAGTTTATTTGTAATTTTCGTCATCATCATCACTGGCCTTTTAATGTCGTCACTGCTAAGGCACAAGCATTCCTTATGGAAGTATATAGGGAGAATGGGCCTTACTTAGCCCACCACGCTGGCCCAGTGTGGATTGCTTGGTATTAACGACTGCCGATGCAGCTGGGACCAACGGCTTAGCGTCGTGTCTTCTGGAGCTCGGACAAACTTCGAGATTATATATTTTTGGTTACCCACCCAAATACCGGCTTTAGCGAACATTGCTTTAGTTTGCGCAATCATGAACCGAGCGCGTCACGCACTACGCCATCGAGTTCGGAATGATACTACCTAATTAGTAAGTATTACTTTATTCTCTTGGTATACTGATTTTTTTTATACTTCTAAGTAAAAAACTACACCATTTTCGCTTAAGACCAAGGAAAACGTTTAGGGTTGGATGAAAAACGATCTAACAGAAATTAAGTCTCACGGATGAAAAATGGACCGAAACGGGGACATAGCCATGACATGGGGTGCTGTGGGTAGCTGTTTGGTAGTAAGGACAATGTGCTAAAACTGACCCTTATAGAGAAAACGGATTATCTGACTGTAATTGTAAAATATATACATTCATAAAGTACGCCTATTTAACCCCGAAGGGGCAGGCAGGGGTGAATAAACACCTACGTTTCGCCAATTAATATTATAAATATTCATATACAATTATTATGTATAGGTATTAAAATATGTGCTGGGGCACAGGCCTTCCCTATCGATGGAATATAGGGAGAATTGGCCATAATCCACCACGCTGCGCAGGCCCAGTGCGGATTGGTGGGTTTATGCTTCTTACTTTGGGATAAATGAAAGGTACGAGTGTAAGAAATATTTATTTATTATTCTTCTTCTTCTTCTTGCCCTGTTCCCAGTCTATCTGGGGTCCGCGCAGTATATTTCCTCTTCCATTCATATGTCAGACGTCATCAAACCATCCACTCCCTTTTGATTGATATCATCTATCCCACCGTAAAGGTGCTAGTGATGAATGAATGTATAGAAAAGAGACGGAACGGACCATGTCCAGAGACCCTTGAACGGAGAAAGTGATTAGAATGACAACATTCCATACTGCTCAAGGTTTTGGCTTAGGTTTTACAGCCGGCCGCCTGCCTCACACTAACCCTCTTTGGGTATGCTGTTGTTGGTGGTTTGCCCTCCACCAGTCGGGTGCCCCAAGATGCTTATTGGTCTACACCGGGCAATCGCCCTTAGTCGACTTTTACGACACCCATGGGATGAGTTGGAGCTAGCCTATTCTACGTTATTTATTCGCTCCCAGGCCAGCATAGAAGACTAAATAAATATTTATTTATTATTTTTCTTTATTTATACCTAACTCGCAAGTCTGTAATTTTTATTTTATTTCAAATGTGTAGTGCTCGTGCAAATATAAGATAACATTACACACTCTATGATGTCTTGCATCGCGACACAAAAATCGACACCAGAATTTCGAAGTGTCACAAAAGTTTACAACACAAAGGTTGGTGTCGCACGCAAACAAAAAAGCGACAATAAATATCTGGAAATTCAATACTATCGGTAGCATCAAGCAATTTGCAGTAATATATGACTTAATCCGAAGTGTAAGGATTCGGAGGTCGATTTTATTGCCAAAAAGGTCGTAAATAAATCATAGCTTATAATAGTGTGACCCGCTCCGTGAGTAATTTGTTGTGCCTCGCCTGAGACGATTAACTTTTGTTTTGATAGCTGTAAACAATATTTCTAGTTTTTGTTCATTTTTTTCATGGCGTGAGAAGTTGTATTGAGTGTTTTATTGGCATGGCGCTGGATTGTGATAGTTTTTTCGGGATGTACAAACTGTTTCGTTAGAACTTAGTTTGAATAATAATTAATGATATTTATTGACAATGCAAATTTTAATACCATTTGGATTTCAAAAGTTCTTTGACATTATTGATTTACCTATATATTTTATTAGTCAACAAAACCAACTAGAAAGAATTTTTTTTATACTTACCCAATTAACCTACTTGTTTGTTAAAAAGAGAATAAACGTGCACCCAAAATTGCTCTAATACCATCAAATTCCCACTCACACCATTGAGAAGACTCCTACACCATACTCTTAAGATTAAAGATAAATCCTAATAAAACTCCTTACATTTAATTTAATCAGAATTACATCTAGAAACATTAAAGGAACCTACGCAAACGCCATTTTCCATTATTAAACTTAGACAAAAGACTAACAAATCCGTATTTGTCAAAATTGATTTCTTATTTGAATTAAAACCATGCCTAGAATAATATCTGGTTGTAGAGTGCATAAAGTATTAAATTTTTCATCCTTTCAACTAATCTTTTTTACAATTTTATTTAATTTTTTTTACAAAATTCTGAAATTTTAAATAAATTATATCCTCACAAGAAGCAGTATGGATTGCTGCAATTGTGTCTATGTTTTTGATATTAAATGTTTAATAATTTTTTATAGGGCAGTGGTAAAATAATTACCAATAAAAAATTTATTAAATTAGATTTTGAACTTTTCATCCGAGATAGCTGTGCGTTCCCCGAATCAAGCAACATCCAATTTGTTGTATGAAAAAATGACGTGTTTCAAATTATGGGACGTGAAAAATGTTAACGAATAGAATAAAATATGTAGTTATCACATTGTTTTATTTTAGAAGTTAAATAATAAACAGTGTTTTGATCCCCATAGTAAATAATTAGATCTGTCTGTAGTTCTGTACTGACTGGTTGACACTACTTTTTCTTTTATTAAGAAAATGTTCAAAATATTTAACTACAATACTATAATTATTATTAGTTTGTTAGATAGATAGAAAATACGTTCATTAATTTAATTTCGTAATATCATGTAAGTTAGAAAGTAATAATTTAGGTAGCTAGCTACTTATTAAGGTATGTAAAGTTTAGTACTGCTACTGAACATTGGTTTATAAGCCAGGTATTATTAGGCCTTTACAGCCGTTCAAAAATTGCCATAGCGGACGGTATTTCACGTCCACACGGCGGGGTATTGGTAAAGTTTTCAACTAGCAATAATCGCACCTCGGATAAACCTCATTGGTTACGATATTGCCTCTGCGCAAAGTTATCTCCAACTAGTTGTTCCGGAGTATCTATACAAATGTCAGTGGACTAACGATAGCGCGATTCAACTCGACGCCAGCGCCATCTATGCGCAGTGCTGGGCATTAAGTTTTTCATTACTTCCTATCTCGTAGCACACATACTACAATTTTTCAAACATTTGTATGGATTTAGAAGTAAACTTTTTTAATAATTTTAAACGATAAACTAGGCAATTCGCAGACATGTGCTGTAAGAGAATGTTGGCCGAATTTCTCCGAAGTTCAAAAATTTAAATTTAACACGATCACGCACGCGCACCGTTACTGCACATTTCAAAAATAGAACATGCCGGCCATACTGAGCAGCGGGACAGTAGCGATTCATGATTCGCTTATTAATTAGTGTATTTATTTTATCACATTCTTATTAAAATATTCAGAAGGCACAATGTCCCTATGACTATAAATTCTGTGCGAAACTATGCATCAAAACCATTATCTGTATTTTTATATAACATCTGTCACTGAATTTATTGTACTTAAGTTATTTATTTATAATAAAATAAAATCCATAAAAAAATACATACATAAATCACTAGTGAACTAGCACCCACGTTTCGCCAATTATGTAAGGTCCCATGTAATAGGTGGCGAGCCTATTGCCATTTATCGGGCACAAAAGTCGCAGTACATTGTTAGGTGGTATAAGAGGAACGCTGCTGTCCATTCCTCATCGCTGATTTATCCTTAGTCGCCTTGTACGACACCCACGGGAGACATTTGGGGTGGTGACAATTGTATTCTACTCTGCCGTCACCACACAAAAATAACAATTAATAAATTTTACAGTTATCTTGGTTGAAGCTGAAGGCCAAATGTGTCTCGACTACTAAATTAAATAGAGCTAATAAGTATAACAGCCGTGCTCAGAGACGTCAATTAAGGTAAATGAGTAATTAATATAATAAAATTTCATTTCAATCTAGGCCATGCAAGAATAGCGACAAGTTTTAAATTGTAATTTTTTGATATTAAGTTTTCATTAACGTTAATTGCCGTCTGTGAGTGCGACAGTAAGTATTCTTTACTTACAAAGAAAATAAGTTTAAAACTTCGCAAAATTCATTACTTATCTAATGTTATGTAATATCTTATTTATTTAAATAATTTCTTGTAGTAGATAAAGTTTTCCTAATCTTAATTTAAGTATTTCAAACGTAATTTAAAAGTAGAATTAAAATTGTTTTAGTCTTAAAGTTTTTACTTGAATATTGCAATTACTAATCAAAAGCCAAGTTTAGCCAAGTCAAGCTATTTAAATGATAAGTAGTAATGAAACGGAGTAAAATTTTATGATAATCGTATATATACGTTTATAGCTTTATGTTGTTGATTAGCTATGACTACTACATACCTAATAAACTTTTCCTGTCTATCTATGATATAATTAAGTTCCTAAGCAAGCTTCATTTGTTTCAGGAATAGCACTAAAACCTCTTTTCATATTTTAGCAATGCATTTACGAGTCGCAAGCGTTTATCAAAGTCAACCAATTTAAGAAGGATACGGCTTGACCAGACTATTAAGAGCCCTTGGTGGACAAAGCCTTGCCTCATACAGGAACTCTAGTCCCGTTGTGAGAACTCATCTTACACTGGACGTTTCGCCAGCTACCATTAGTCTTGTCAGATAATAGTGATAGGGTCACCCGCTCTGATGGACAGAGATTTGTGTAATGCAAACTATGAATATTTTTTCTCATATCTCTGCACACAGTAATTTTATAAATTATTTGTTATTTTTCTGGATAGCACAAGGGCGAATCCACATTACAAGACACTGCGTTGGGAATTCGCATCATACATTCACATTTCGCCAACTATGTTCGGTGCCATGTAAAAGGCGGCGAACTTATTGCCATCCAACGCAGGTAAATCGCATTAAATTGCTGCTGCAATTTCTCATCACTGCTTAAGGGTGCTTGTCCGTGCGAGGTGACGAAGCGGCGTGTGAGGAAAAAATCGTCCAAATCTGTTTCTGCATTACGGAACAGGAGCAATCTTTTTTGTAGCTTTTTCTTAGCGCACCGCTTAGCTGCATCGCTCATCTCTGGTGGAAAAGCAGCCTAACCCTTGGTCGCCTTGTTCGACACCCATGGGAGAGACCTAGGTGGTGACAAATAAATTTTATGCTACTCAGTAAACGTCATGTCCTACCTACTTTAACTCTCTTTGAAATAAAGGTCTATGCGGTACGATGTCGCAACTTATCAATGTAGCCTCACCTTAGGAAGTAGTAAGACACGATTCGCATTACACTTAAAAAAATGTATCAGCTGATTAGGCACTCCTTTAATGCTATCTCAAGATGATCAATTATTAATCATTGTGCGCATCGATTTCAAAATGCGATAAAAGCTCATAAACCAAAAAGTCGCTTAATATCTACATCGCCATAAATCCGTTTCCAGACATATCTCCAATTCTCCAATAACATATCATTAATATTAACCCTCCATTCGCACCCCTATCAGACCATAAATAAACATTAAAAAAAACAAACCGCAAAGGAGGTACTTGTAAAATATTCATCAAACCAAAGATCTTAGTCACTCCGCACCTCCTCACTTACCATAGACATTTTTCTTTTCTCTCTGAATAGAATTTGCATATTTTATCTGTAGATTTATTTTTTCGCGGTCGGGAGATTAGAAGTATGGAAATTTCGCAATATGTTTCCTTTGGGAGCTTGTGTTTTCGTGAGATTTATTTCGGCGTTGTGAAAAATTATAAAGATTAATAAACTGTACTCTCTCTGACATTAAACGAATCTTAAAAATTAAAATATTGATCTTTTCTTTGATTAATTGATATTCAAAGACTTCGTAAAAAACATTACTTAAAAAAAGAAAAAGCAAATTGTCAGGTAAAGAAAAACTTGCAAAATTAAGTTCAAAACCAAATACATGACATCTTCATACGATGCGAATTATAAAAAAATATATTTATTTTGTCATAGAAATCGAATGTCGGAGTTAAGTTTTAAACGTAAAAGTTAGATAGTTGGTAATTTTGTCCGCTTTGGAAAAAGTTAATTAATTTTACAAAGTGAAGATGAATAGTTAGATAAATCTCGGCAAGTTACCTATATACATAACTGGTTGGCCGAGTGGTATAGGTATCTGCCCAGATAATGGAGGACACGGATTCGATTCCCGCAAGTTTTTAAAATATAATATTTCCTGACTCTATTTTCTTCATACTATCATTATGAACCATCTATTTAACGTTGTGTAGACAGGTACTTTTACGATTAACATAATTAAATAACATTAAAATTAACTAAAGGAACAAAGATTTTGGTGGTTAGAAAAAGAATTTCGAAAAATTCCGTCCGCTGCTGCAGCGGACGCGGGTTCGATTCCCGCCTAAAGATCATAATTTTTCGAAATTCTTTTTCTAACCACCAAAATCTTTGTACTAATTTTTCTAACATTTATATAATGTTAAAATTAAAAATCGAATAGTTTAACTAAAGGAAGTTTCAAATCTATAATACATTAGTAATGACCATAAAACGCGTTAGCCATTCTCATCTAACGCTCAAACTAATGTACGATGGCACCCATGACATCAATCACATTTATTATTCCGGTCAGGAACCGAACCGACTACCGCTTCCTGCCCATCCGACTGTTGGGCAATACCACTGTGCCTTATAAGTCGTTAGAAATTCATAGCGACAAAAGATTTCTTTTACGACTCAAATTTATACTCGTGGTCGTCATGATGCGAACTACAAATTACTTATTTACAAAATAATGTTTGTAAAGCGGCTAATACCTGCGTATTTGCACACATTATTATGATAGGTACTACTAAAATGACGTCAGAGTAGGACACAATTACCACCCTTGGAACCAACGTTTTTATTTTTACATTCATACGTCACGGCTTTCTCCCAGAGGTAGTCAGATATCACTTCTTTCCATTTGCTACGATCCATACATTTTTATTATTACCTAAAATACAAATTGAATATGAAGTACTTAACTGATAACATATCAAAATATTTTTTGAACGGAAGATACAGAATATTATCATTATGTGCATGTGTAAGACATTACAAGTTATTCCAAGAAACCTTTTTAATTTCGACATAGATTTCAAAACCTGTTATTACAATCAAGTTATTTACTACATTTAATTAGATAAATTCGTACGTTAACTACCAGGAGGCCTTGTTCTGAGAAGAACGGACAATAAACTTTATTAGAAACAAAACTTAACCTGAGTAAATAGTACAATGAAACAAAAGAACGATGCACGTTAAGCAAATCGCCCAAGATCGTAACCCCATCCGCTGCCGAAAAGTTACAACACTTAAGGGGCGCGGGGCTCATTTTAAAACGTCCCCACAGATAATAAAAACGCTTGTCTATGCCGTAGACAATAAGACAACCATAAACGTGTAACCAGTCTATTCTGAGCTTTGCTCTGCTTTGCAAAGACCAGCTGAGAAGTGAGGACACTGGAATAACCTTGATTTTAAATTGGTAAGATAAAAAAACCAGGACGATAGCTTTACGAAATTTTCCACACTTTTTTTTCTTGAAAAAAATTAAGTGACAATAAAATAGTTGACCATCTAAGCTATGATTAATATGAGAAATTAATAATTAAAAATACTAATAAGATAAGAAAACTAAAGCTAAATTTAATTGTACTAATTTTGTTTTCTCTTACTTTTGTTTCGTAATGACTACTTGGTAATGAATCTCAAAATAAAAAAGACTATTGTCTATCCCCTAGCTCTTTTTACTCTGGTTCGCACCAGAGACAACACTGCCTTTGTCAAGTTGCACAAGGGAGGTTTAAATAGCCATTATACGCCCACGGTTTTTTTATATTCCTCAACGAAGGTACATCGGCGACATATTTCAGGCGCGAGCACTGAATACAGCATGTTTTTTATGGGCTTAATGGATTCGCACAGGAGTAATGGTAATATGTTTTTTATATATCTACTACTGCATTCTTGTATTCATAGTTTCATTCAAGAATTTTAGAAGTGCCATTTATTTTAATTAATGAAAAGAACCCAAAAAAAATTATTTCAAAAATAACTTGATGTTTGTTGAAATAGTTTATAAAATGAAGATAATTTACAGACAAAAAATATCCTTAATATACCTATCATTTAGTCACTGTTTAATTAACAAAGTTAATTAAGATCACACGTTGACCTAAGTTCTCTGATTTTCGGGGAAGGCAAATAATATTTTCTACCTTTAAAAACTACACTAATTATAAAAGTTACAGAAATAAGTTACTATAGTTGGTTAAAATGCAAAAAAAGAAGAGAAAAGATTTAATTTTGTTCCGATAAGAAATACATATTTGGTAAATAAAACTTGTTTTGATAAGAAATTTAAGTGAAAAAATTACGGGTTACTGAGGTGAACAATTGTATACATATTACCTAATTGTGTTTTGATATAATTAAAAAAATATTAATTACTTAGTGTTCATGTGTAGTTAATTAATACCAAAACCTTTGCTTATCCCTACGAGTATAAAGGCTGTAATTTTTCTAAGACAAGATTTGCAAAATCTTTGTACGCTATGTAAAACAAAACACCCTGTACACTCCCATTACAAGTAAAGAATCACTACAGTAATAAAAATAATCCTTTATACACTGTAAGGGTGCGTACACACCGCCCCTGTGTTCGCGAGTCACCTGGCTTTATTTATCGCTCTCAACTGTACACGCCTCAATAGTCGCAAATTGACATTTCCAAGACGAAAATTAAATTACACGGAAAATTGGAAACGACTCTTCGCAAGTTCTTACATATTTTCTTGTAATGTTGGAAAAAGAAAGATGTTATGTTGCGTGGCTAAAAGTATATTTTTTTATACTTAAATAGTACCTACTTAGCTTTATACTCTAGTTCCTAATATTTTCCTACAAATCATCATCAGCATCATCACCGGCCCTTTCATGTCCCCACTGCTGGGGTACAAGCCTTCCCTATGGTTGGAAGAATATAGAGGAAATGGGTCATAATAACCCATCTCGCTGACCCAGCTTGACTTGGTGGGTATTAACGACTACAGATGCAGCGGGACCAACGGTTTAACATGCCTTACGAAGCACGGGGGAACACGTCATAATATATTTTTAGCCACTCATCAAATGACCGGCCTTAGCGAACAATACATAGTTTGCGCAATCTGCCACTGCGTTATTGAGCTCCACAGGTGGACTTTCAACGATTCGTTGATCTTGGTCTTGGAGGAACGATCGAACCTTAAAATAAGGACTAGTTCTTACACTACACATCACCCTACAAAAGACATCGGTCGCTTAACATATTTTTGCCGTGCTGTCATTGGAAAATTTAAACAAATGGACGTCTCCTTGCAGAGGGGTGAATGCGAGACTGTAGGCCTGAACAGGTTATAAAAATGGCACCCAATAAAGCTCGATTCGCCACGAGCTATTTAACGCTATGATGAGTGTTCTCATTCCAATTACATAGCGATAGCGAAGTAACTTGCTGTATAGGTGGATGACTCTCTTACATTCGTACCTATCTCTTACCAAAAGTAAGCGGCTGGTGAGCTTGTATTATGTGATATTAGATGACGGACAATTCATTTGTTTCATATAAACAACCACACCGGAAAAATGTAAAATATAGAAAATTTATGGAAAAGACCACGTCAGACGATGATCAGAGAGAGTGATTGGGGTGACGCGATTCATCAATTTAAGTAGGTACCTGCTCAAGTTTTTGCTTAGATTTAACAGTCGACCGCCTGCCTGACACCAACTGTCTTCAGCTATTAATTGGTGGTTTCCTAGACAAGAGGCAAGTAGGTGTAATATGTAAAAGGGGCACAATTCAGAGAATGGTTCACCATACTTTCCTTTCTATTGTCAAATAGTAATTTATTTATATTTTACCGTAGCACGGTCGACATAAAGCGGCGCATCGGATAATTGGCACCGTATAGATATGTATGTAGTAGGTACCAATTCGAACAAAATAATAAAAAAAAGTACTTCGATGTTTTTATTCACTCAATTGTAGCTTCAGACTTAGTTCCAATTTTCGATCAGGTATTTCCGACCAGATCAGATTAGGATCGTCAGACTCAAATTTACATTTAAATTGTCTCTTCAGCTATCCTTCGTCTAACTAAGATAATTATTAATTCAGCTAAGAAGCTCTGGACAGTGAGATTTATTTACTGAATAACTGTTGTTTTTACTCCAGATGACTACCTAATTATAACTGCACAAAATATATGGCCTGATTAGACCTACATACAATAATGTAATACTATTTCTAAATATCAGCCTATCTGGGAGAGCCGCAGTACGTTTCCTCTACCATTATCGGTCAGACGGCATCAAGCCATCCACTCCCTCTTGATTCATATCATCCATCACACCGGAAAGGTGCTAGTGATGAATGAAAGTGTAGAAAAGAGACCGAACGGACTATGTCTAAAGTCCGATGAACGAAGAGTGATTGGGATGACAACATTCCAATTCATACTGCAGTATCATTAATAACACATTGAAACCATAATATTTTATACTGTATCTACGAAGCATGCTCTTCCAAGATGGTGTCAAATCTCGTAAAACTTGACAAATTTCTATTCAAGCCATGTAATGTAATGCGGTTATATCAAGAAGATCACAGGCTAAACTTAATCCTGACGTACCTGCAAGTTTGCGAATTAAAATTCGCGAGGCAGCCCTTGTCGGCTTTGAAGTTGCGCCGCCGCCAGATTATTCGTTTACCGTGCAGGGATTAGGGTTGTCGCAAGATGTATAGCAAAAATATGGTCTTAAACTTAAAATGCCATAAAGATTTTAAAGATGCATTATTTTGTTTGTTAGATACAGAAGCGTTTCTACGGTTATCTATCAGTGCTTGGGTAAGATGTGGCAAGTACATCTAACGGCATACTATTGGTATTAAAATAAGACAAATGCTAATAATTCTTTGCCGTTTTACAATAAAATGTGTACTATCCTAAGTTAAGTACACTTCAGACTATACATCTCAAATCATTATCACCCTTAGCCTTTTTAAACGTTAAGTGCAAATCCATTCATATACCTACCTACATAGGCGATTGATTTTACGAGCACTTGAAATAAAAATACGTTTTACGGAAGATGATTATGACTATCTTTAATCACCTTAAAGTGATAGAGTCGCCTTAAGATATTTTTATCTCTGAATGACAACAGTACCAAACACCCAAAGCGATTTCAAATGATAGACAAAAACGTATTTCATATGGCGAAATACCTCATCTAAGAAACCCATCAATTTTAACCCTTCAATGATAATAGCCTGATACAAATTACAAATCCATAACAAATAGATGTTCGAAGGCACCCTTGTCACAACATGGTGTCCCCCACCCGTCTGTCACGTTGACGTTATTAACCCTGTCGATAGCTCAGAGACGGGGGTGTCGAACGAAGTCAAATAGGTAGCAAATTATACTTATTTGGAGCTCACTGTTTTGTATTGGAGCGCTACAAAATTATACTTGCATAAATACTTTTGTATAATGAGAATAAAAAGGAAATTCATTTTAAGTGTAAGTTTTGTTATTGAAATCCATTTTTAAAATATAATTATTTAACTTATGAATTTTGCTGCTTTATGTACAATTCATTTAATAACTATTACCGAATCATCATCACCATCATCTCACTCAGTTATTTTATTACTTATTATAACTTTTGTGCCCGATAAATGGCAATAGGCTCGCCACCTATTACATGGGACCTAGAATAATTGGCGAAGCGTGGATGCTAGTTCACCTCTGCCTACCCCTTCGGAGATATAGGCGTGAATTATGTATGTACGTTCTTATAACTATCAAAATTTATGTGTCTAGTTGGGTAAGACGAATTAATAATCTCTGCTATTTCTCGCTGCAAAATTCACTGTACCCCTTAAATGAGTATTTTAAGTTAAATATATTGTACAAGACATTTTTCCAAGGAGGATTATTATTTTAAAATATTTGCTATTGATCAAAAACTAAGAAGGAAATAATTTATTTAAAATTTACTACCTATTCTAACCTACCCATTCCATAGGCCATATTACACCCAGCTACCACCTCACTTAAAGAATTACACTGTTTGCTTATAATAAAAGTATCAAAATGTCTCCACCAGTTGGAAAAGGTCTCTGCGATGGCTACCTACTAACAAAGCGAAGATTAACAAAATTAAATCTACAATAAAAATAATTACACGCTCCATTTGCACACGGCCGTAACATAAAATTGTAACCCTTTAATGTCTATGAACAACACTTTTAATTCCTTGAGACCGGGGTGTCTCATTAGCTACAGACGGGTTAACCCCTAACGGACCTTGAAATAAATTCTTTTGAGACAATGAAAGAAATTAG
This sequence comes from Cataclysta lemnata, assembly GCA_963931975.1. Lineage (NCBI taxonomy): Eukaryota > Metazoa > Arthropoda > Insecta > Lepidoptera > Crambidae > Cataclysta > Cataclysta lemnata. Next base: position 5,213,948 of record OZ008358.1, on the reverse strand, counting down.
AATCGTATTGAGTCGAAGCAATTCTGTAGCGTGACGGAATAAGGAACTAAGGGATGATAATTATAAAAAAATATTCAAAAGCCTGCCAGTACTCTTGAAAAGTCCACTACATGTACGAATTAGGTACCTAATTCTAGTAAAATAATAAGCTTAAAATTTTAAAATAGTTATCATTTCCATCAATGAAAACTTTAAGAAAAAATATTTCCAAAGTTTACCCCCTCCGCTTGTTGTTCAGTGTTATGGATTTTCAAGGTGCATATTGTGATAGTTAAATAGTATTTGCATGTTTTAAAAACTAAGTGAAAGTGTACCTATAACTCAATTGTCAATATAATATATATAATATATTATTATAAATATACCTAATTAATTTCATAACAAGTATAGGTACTAACGGCAATGTTAATAAGATTTCTTTCTCAATTAAGAAATTATGAAATAATAACAGCTTATAATTTATATAAAAAATAGTGACTCAAAAACTGAATTAAGGCTAAACTCTGATAAAAATTAAATTCACATAATATTATAGTGTTAACTAACAAAACCATGGTTGTCACAGCAAAATACACTGTGTTGGATGGAAATATAATAAATATGACTGTACCTAATGAATTTATGACTTAAAATACTATTAAATAATTATAAATTTTACTTAACCAGTTCTCTTGTGCATAGTATCTGAAACAATGTATTATTGTAATTAATAATGGAACGTTAAATAACATAATTATGTTTTAACACAATTTATTAACGTTATTATTACACTATTACATAATAAAACTTAATGTAGAAATAAACTTTTTCTTCATTTAGTAAGAGTAAAGTAAAATTATTTGAGTCGGACACTAAATTATTTTGCATAGCTATTGCTACTCTACTGCCATCTAGTAACCCGAAGCCAAACTATTACAGTGGCCGCCATATAGTGTTAGTTTCGTTATCTGTCACTAGGTGGCGCATCTCGGTTAGTGGGAGGGCTAAAAACTAAAAATATCGAGTAGGTATGTCGCTAGGTAGAATATACCTACCTAATTACAGGTATATTTTACAAGTGCAACCGGAGCTTAGTATGATTTATTTAAAAAAAATATTAGCATTCACAGATTGATAGTGGAATATGTAAGCGCAGATCACAATTGACACCATCACCAAACTCTCCGGGTAAAATAATATAAAGTGGCGAAGGGTTAAAACATTAATGAGGAATGGGCAGCAGTGTTCTCCTTAGATGGTCATATTAATCATGGTGGTCATGTTAGATAGAAGGTATTGGCACTTCGGCATTGATATAGCGATTTACGTGTCCGATAGATAGCAATAAGCTCGCGCAGTAGATGGTAGATACTTGGGATGAAATTTCAGCATGGTTAGCGAAATGTGGGTTTCAATTTATAATACCTACCCCTTCAGGGATAATCCCAAGTAAAATTTTTGTTTCAATTACAGTGGCACGTGGTTACTTACTGAATACATCATTTATAATGTCGTAAATGTATTCAATAGTATCACGAAAATTCAGTGGTAACATTGAAAACTTAAGTACGTATGATTTAATTTTTATAAACAACAAAATTGGTCAATACGGCTTATTATCAATTTTCGGTCACCTATCCTAAAACCAGCCTTAGAGGACGTTGCTTGACTTCCGAAACCAAACAGCGAACATGTTTATCTGCAGTGCAATGTATAATTCTTCCAGCTTAAGTAGATATTTCGTACACATCGTGCATTATAATGCAGTTATAATATGCCAATCTATCCCACGACCTCTGCTTGACCTCTAAGGTCCATAGAAACAACTTTATTAGGTTCCGGTATATAGGTATCCCAGTATGCGTATGTCAATAATAATCGCATTAGAATATTATTGTTTAGTAATGCCCCGGGTAAGTAACCCAAAGTGGGAGAAAATGGGAACTTCTTCTTCCTGCTCTGTTCCCAGTTTATCTGGGGTCAGCGCAGTATGTTTCCTCTTCCATTCACACAGGTCAGACGTCATCAAGCTATCCACTCCCTCTTTATTCATGATTCATATCATCCATCACACCGAAAAGGTGCTAGTGATGAATAAATGTATAGAAAAGTGATGGAAAGGACCATGTCGAGAGGACAATGGACGGAGAGAGTGATTACATACATACATACATAAATCACGCCTATATCCCCGAAGGGGTAGGCAGAGGTGAACTAGCACCCACGTTCCGCAAATTATGTTAGGTTCCATGTAATAGGTGGCGAGAATATTGCCATTTATCGGGCACAAAAGTCGCAGTAATATTGTTAGGTGATATAAGAGGAACGCTGCTGCCCTTTCCTCATCGCTGATTTATCCTTAGTTTTGACACAAATTTTCCCGTAAAAACAGTACCTAATGTTCTTAAACACTCAGAAGAAATATCGCATCCACACAAGTCTACAAAATCCTAACGCATCATTTTCCAATAATAATGAAAAGAAAATCTGCCCCCTCCAACATCAAACAAACATTAAGAAATAATAAGCACACTCTATAATCTTATTGTATTATAATAACCTGGAATAACTTAGATGTTTTCCCAATCAGATTGAGTCGAGGCCAAATCCCCAATTTTTCATCATGGAATATTACATTATCGAAAATTTGCATTGCCTTCAGCGCCATCTATGAGCGGGGAGCATTACTAAAACAACGTTAATAACATTATGTTGTAAGACAAAGGACGTTCTCGCGGGCCCCTATCTCTTGCGCGGTAAGGTCGAATCTGCAATGTGTAAGAGTTTTGCTAAATTAAAGTGTAATGTGGTAGAAGGTCTAAGATTAGGGGTTCGTTTCCGAACGGAGCCCTTTGCAAAAACAGTATGAATAATAATGTGATTTGCATAATATCGGAAGTCAGTCTAACAAGGATGTTTACTTTGATAGCGATGTCTAAGGCGCTTATATAAATTTCAGATTAGTGATAATCGGTAATCAACTCAAGCGAAACTTTGTTCATGTCGTTATACCAAGTGTTTACACAGGTACGCCATAGATAGACTCATCATCACCAGCCTTTTAATGTCCCCCACTGATAGGTTACAGGCCTTTCTTATGGATGGAAGAATTAACCTACATTACCCACCATGCTGGATTAGATAACGACATAACGTGCCTACTGAATCACGGAGGAACTCGAGATAAATATTTTGGTCACCCATCCAATGATCGGTCCTAGCGAACATTGCTGGTTTAGGCAGGCCGAGCGCGCTATGCCACTGCGCTGTACTCCTCAGCCATTGACATGTATAAAGTCGTATGATACTATTTCATAATATACATATCACAAGGCCTTGTGGCCGTGTGGTGACGGCAGAGTAGAATTAAATTGTCACCACACCAAATCTCTTCCGTGGATGTCGTACAATGCGACTAAGGATAAATCAGTGATGAGGAATGGGCAGCAGCGGTGCTCTTATACCACCTAGCAATGTACTGCGACACTTTTGTGCCCGATATATGGCAATAGGCTCGCCACCTTACATGGGACCTTACATAATTGGCGAAACTTGGGTGTTAGTTCACCTCTGCCTACCCCTTCGGGGATATAGGCGTGATTTATGTATGTATGTATGTATGTACATATAACAAGCAGCCATATCTTATATGTCCTGATGCGATTTCAAACAAACGTAGCCAAAGGTTTAAGCCCCATCGTAACCCGACTTACATGGATAAAATTTTCATTTTCATCGCTTGACCCTTACAATAATAGAATTACCATACAAACATGTGTCCGATGCGGGCGGGCGGTGTAAATAAATAATTGTAATTCTTAATAAAATTGCCCTCTTCGCAAAGGCGGCAGTAACTCGCACGTGCCGACCACTACTGTAGTTTGTAGGGGACCGAATAATGTTGATACTTTGAGGCATCGTCCTAATAGAACGCGATTGCGCGATCGAGCGACGCGACTATCGCGTGTAGGTACAACCATTCGGTCGCACGGCCGCGTCGCGCGATTTTGTTAAGACGAGTATAATAGGTTTGTTTGCGCGTTCGTATGAGTAAAATTTGCGCGAATTGCGCAGTCGCGTTTTATTAGGACGATGCCTTATAGTTTCGTCATGAGGTACTTTTACTGTTACGTAATAGCATGACAGCACTCGCATTCAGACAGAGAAGCTCGATAGCGCATTAGCTTAGTCTGCGATTGCGTAAAATAAGCAATTTTCGCTAAGGCCATTCATTGAATGGATGACTAAAAACTTTCGAAAATACTGATGATGATGCAAATTCTGGAAGCCGTTTCTACTATTGTAATATTTTTCTAATAATCAGAAATATAAAATAGCAAAGCTATTGTCTCATCGGAGCTTTTGGGTAAATATTGCATTAATATTTTAAAATATCCGAAGAAAATACATTAAAATTTCCGAATTGGTACTGATAAAATAGTGTAAAAAACTAAAGTATCAAACTCAACCTGTCCGACTGCAACCACAGATAGAGCCATCAGTATAGACGGACCGTAATGACCGGATACTTTACATAATTCGGCCATCGACTGACCCCACATCGACCGCGGATTGCTAAACATTCACCAACCTGCCCTTCAATCACAATTCTAGCAGGATCGGGATAATTTACAGATGTACTTAAAACGGACAAGAAAATGCACTTTAAATGAAAGTAGGTACTCTTTAAATACGTGGAAGGACGTAGAAGGAGAGGAAGACCAAAGAAAAGATGGATGGATTGTAAATGAGTGAAAGTGTAAAGGAGGACATGATAGCGAGAGGGGTGGATGAGAAATTGGTGAAGGATAGAGAGGAGTGGAAGAAGAAAACATAGTGTGCCGACCCCGCCTAGAGCGGGATAAGGGCAGGAAAAAGACGATGAATAAGAAGAAGAAGAAAGAATATCATTTAAGCCGTGAAACAATTCATATCATACGGATACAAAAAACAATCCTTATGACAACAGTAAAACAATACAGAGAATTTTATGCCAAAGCCGTGTAAAAAGAAATCCGTGTGGTGACGGCAGAGCAGAATGCAATTGTCACCACCCCCATCTCTCCTGCGGGTGTCGTACAAGGCGACTAACGGTTAAGACAGCAAGCAATGAGTAATGGACAACAGCGTTCCTCTTATGCCACCTAGCTGCAGCCCAAGCTAAAGTAATTATGAGCCATCTGGTGCGCGCAGTGTGCTAGAAAAAAACTAATTTTTTTGGTCACCCCTCCAATTAGTGGACTAATATTACATAACCACAGCAATTGTAGCCTGGCCGCACTAGTCACTTGCACCATCGAACCTTTGCTTTCAAACTTAATTAATTGCAAAATACTAACACGGAAAGCAATTTCGATCTTATGGTTTTAGGTTTAAGGTGTATATTCTACAAGAATCTTACATGGGTGAACTGTCTCATTCACATGCAACATCATCGTAAGCGTGTGTGGTTTTTTCTTAATTCTGTAGAAAATATGTAAAAAGTTCGTAATTCAGAAAGCTGCGCGCAGCGACCGTCAGTCAATCAACGTCAGATGGATGTTTTTAAAATATAGCTCTTTTTGCCGCATACAATTTAAAACCCGCAAGAAAGGAAATGATTCGGAGGACGGGCGGAAGGTTTTGCCTCATCATCTATAGAAGAGACGTGGACAAAATCTCTCTCCACCACCTGACAGCGTTTTGTTACGGGATTTAGCGAGAGTTATAGCTAGGGGAAAATTTTCTCCACGTTCTGTAACGCACAAATTGTGTCATTAGGCACAATGATATTATATCTTTTTAAATATAATATCATTGATTAGGCGTATCTGTGCTGTTTACATAGTCTTGAGCCTGATATAAGAATTCATTATCGAGTTATTCCAGAAACTGTATCAAATAGTGTCCTTATATGCATTAATGGGCTAGATAATAAAATTATGGGATTATTGAGAAAAATTAATAGAATGCAATAATAATTTAGGAATAATTTATAATTTTGTATATTGGGCGACCTTATCGCTAAAAGCTGCCTCTACGTGGAAGAGACAGCTTTTAGCGATAAGGTAAGGAAGATAATCTTAGAATGGATATGATTAAAAAAGAATAACTCGAGGGAAGATGCTGAATGTTAGACATACATACATACATACATAAATCACGCCTATATCCCCGAAGGGGTAGGCAGAGGTGAACTAGCACCCACGTTTTGCCAATTATGTTAGGTCCCATGTAATAGGTGGCGAGCCTATTGCCATTTATCGGGCACAAAAGTCGCAGTACATTGCTATTGCTTGGTGGTATAAGAGGAACGCTGCTGCCCATTCTTCATCATTGATTTATCCTTAGTCGCCTTGTACGACACCCACGGGAGAGATTTGGGGTGGTGACAATTGTATTCTCCTCTGCCGTCACCACACGGCACAATGAATGTTAGAATAACAAATAAAATAAGCTAGACCAATTTGAAAGAATAAAGAATATAAAATACGTTAAATTAATTTAAAATACTCTCTCGCAAGTTTCATAAATTTTTTTCAGTAATTAAAAAATCAAAATAATTAAAAAAAAATCTAACGTGTATTTTTGTTTAAAGTTTTTAAATTTACCTAAAAAGGTAACAGTATCAGTTTCAACCGGTTGTATTCGGCGGCTGCTCTCACCCAATCAACTTTATTCATAAAAAAGTATTCAACTGAACTTACTTAAATTCTTTTCATACAAAGAAAAATTGATCACAAAAACAAATCTTGACCTTTTTCCTTTATACTATAGGTAAGATAATACCACCGCTTCAATAATATCCGCTGAAATTGAGCATCCTGATCTGAACACGTAATGCCGAAAGGCCGTAAGCAATTGTGTTTCAGGAGTTTATACATACAGTGAGCACCGGTTAAATTACGCTTTATATCCGTAAGCGGTCTCGGGTCAGTCGCTAGGCTGCTCCTATCGGATCAGGCTCAGTTTATGAGACATTACTGTCCGCTCGGCTATCTGATGCATTTTTACTGTATTCGATTTTGGGTTAAGACAATAGGCAGTGGTTGGTGTAAGCGACAAGAGTTCTGCCGCAGTCCTCGTAAGCCAAAAAGCGTAATGTCAACGAAGAAAAACAGAAAAATTCAACGTGTTGTCTTTTAACAAAATTCGTTCAAAAATTTATTAATGTTCGTTAGTTATTTCATTTAGAATCTTGATACACAATACTCAACATGTAGATTTCTTATACTTTTTCGAAGAGTGTTTTAAGTTTCGCCGTGTTGTATTTGACTTAATAAATTGAAATCTAAATTAATTACCACTTTGTTTCAATTCATGTTGAAGCTCAGAAAGAGTATAACTACCGAAACTACCTATAAATATAAAAAATAAAGAAAAAGTTGTATATTTAAATGTCCAGCAATTTTAATTATATGTATTTTATTTCGAAATCTTGCTCACTTTATGATGATTAAGATAAAATTTCCCTTACCCCAACCGTCTTCACTTGCACCACACCGAATGAAAAGCAATTGACTTTAGATTCACTGTTTTAGTGGATTAGGATGAATGGTGCTTTCGGTCGGCGGTCGGGTCATTTGAGGTCATTACAGGGTTCATTTTCGATTCAATAGCACGTTGAGAGAACTGTTGGGATAGCAATAGGAAAGTATTGTTTGATCCTGATAAGATTAGCTACGCTAAAGTGCTGAAGATCAAACGTTATTTACTATAATTTTATATATATTTTTTCTATTTAACTTTGGACATTAAGTTAACATGCTTATTTCCATTATTGGCCAAAGCTAAAAGAACAATAATTTAATAAATTATAAAGCATTACCCAATGAGGGTCAGTGTCAGAAAAACAGCCAGCTGTGAAACTTAAGACAAGGATTGGAATTGGAATGTTGTTATACTCTCTCCGTTTATCGGTCTCTAGATATGGTCCTTTCAGTATCTTTTCATTAATCTAGTACCTTTCCGGTGGGACGAATGATATTAACAAAAAAAATGGATGGCTTAATGACATAATAAGATGACCTACATTAATGGAAGAGAAAATATACGGCGCTGACCCCAGATAAACTGGGAGGGTAGGGAGATGAAAAAGATTATAGCCGCGTGGTTGCAGAGCAGATTACAATTGTCACCACTACATCTCTCCCGTGGGTGTCGTACAAGGCGACTACCTATACCTAAGGGACGACTGCGAAGAGTAATGGGCAGCAGCGTTCCTCTTAAGCACCTTGCAATATACTGCAATTTACATGCCCGATAGATGACAATAGGCTCGCCACCTATTACTTGGGATCTAACCTAAACGCCATTTCCTACTCCTTCGGGGATAAATAGGCGTGATTTATGTATGCTCGATAGATGACAATAGGCTCGCCACCTATTACTTGGGATCTAACCTAAACGCCATTTCCTACTCCTTCGGGGATAAATATACAATGTATGTAATATAATGTATGTAGACATGTATTATTTGATTTTTTTCAACATGATTGGATGAAATTCTCTATCCTGACCAAAGTGTCGCCATGCTGCTGTCAAATAATCCATAGACTGGCCGCATCGGTTCAGCCGGCCCGCGATAAATCGCCCATAGTGCTCGTAAACTGACCCTCGTCCATAGATTATAGAACCATTCCGGGGGTCAGAATGCCGCACTAAAGCTTATTCCTATTCAATAATTTATACAATTGATAAATAATATATAGACGCGGCCGCTTTTATGACTGGCAGCCTTGCGGACGGTATGATGTGTTTGGTTCCATTTGATGTTTTGCTGTGCGCAATTTTAGAAGGCACCGTTTCTTATTGCGCATTTTGTTAATATTAAAGTGTTTGTGGTTCTGGATTGGCAGGCCCTGTCCACAGCATCACTGCATCGTAGTGAAGTTGTGAATTGGATTGGAAATATAATACCTACTATAGGTAAGTACTTATAGTTTTTGAGTAGTGTGACGTACGTAGGTTTTTAATAAGGCATTACCGCCTTTTGGTGACGGCAGAGCAGAATTCAATTGTACCTACATTTTTTATTACGATTAATAATAATTAACTACAATTTTTTGAACTTTTTCTAACCTAATTTTCACTGTAAATTTTTTTCTAACATACCTAGAATGTTCAAATAAAAATAAAAAGCAAACCACAGTATTTGCTTTAGATGCCAGAAATTTATTTTTACATAGCGAGCCCATTGACTTACAACGTGAAGTGTAAAGAATAGAGAAATTTCGACAAGTTAACTAACGTCTTGATTAGTCGAGTATAGGGAATCGCCCGGATTGCCGAAGACGCGAGTTCGATTCCCTCATCAAGAGTATAGTTTTTCGAACTCTTTGTGACCTATACTTTTCTTTGCAATAATCTATTTCTTTATAATTACAAAACAATGAGGTATATTCCAACCAATTAAACCAACGTTTGCATACAGAACCCCCGCTACGACCGCTACTCAACCCTCCACTCGAAATACACCTTAACGACGCGACATTGCAAAAACTTACCATTAACCGTTTCCGACTAATGTGCCAGCGTACTCCGCTGTCAATGCAAAATCACCCCATTCCAAGACTGCCAATGCGATTCCATAATCGATCAATTAAATAGCCCGTCCCGATATAAACGTCCACCTAACACTCGCATCCGATTTTTTTGCACGAAATCGCGCGAACAATCGCTCTCCGTATAATATTAAAGGATAATATAACTTTTTCGCGTCTCTCCTCTGTATTGCACATTTCACTAAACAACGCGTCTACATCTTCCCCGAACGGAATGCCATTCAGAGCTACCGTAGCAATAAAGTCTTTATTTTGATGCCGTCTGAAATCAATTTACGGGGGACGCTCTCGCTAAATACAGAATCCAATTGCTAATTCTTGCGCTGTAAACGCGTTGTAATAAGGTTGGATGTCGAGCGACAATTGTCGCGCCCAAGTAAGGTTGTAAGGTCACAAAATGAAATGTCTAAAAAGGCGTTCTATCTCATATAAGGTGAAATCAGTTCTTCATAATGGTTTGGAAGCATTGTTCGCGCGGAGGTGTCGAGGAAATTCCTTTTCGAAAAAAGACGGAGCTCGCAGTATGTTCTATGTGTTCCGATTGTTGGAGTTTCTTTGTGAGACGTTTATTATGTCGGGCCTGAGCTATTTCCTCGCGAGGGTGCGGGGAACGGACCGATAAAGGGATTCCGACCAAGTGCTTTTGCATAATGAAGTGAGCACATCAACGTCATTAGACGTGGAAAAAAGTGACTAGCTCCCAAAGCAAGAAGGGACGAAATGCGTCATGTAGAACAAACTGTGTCATCGACATCTTCTTGCCCTGTTTCTAGGTTACTTGGGGGGTTGACTGGTGAATTGCCGCGAGGCAGATCCCAGACTTTCCCCGCTTAAAGGGCTAGGAGGAACACCAGAGTGGTTTAGTGGGTATTGCTGATGCTTCGTGCGCTGAGGGAGTCCCACACACGCCAGTCGCCTAGCTAACGGCTGGTATGGTGCGTAAAAGCATTCCACTCCGTCAAAAAAAAAAAAACAAAAAAAAAAGGTTACTTGGAGGCGGTATGTTGGAAGAGGTTCCATTCATATCGGTCCAAGGCAAGAAGGGGCAAAATGCAATATGTGGAAGAAACTGCGTCATCATTATCTTCTTACTCTATTCGTAAGGGTACTTGGGGTCAGCATGTTGCCTCTTCCACTCCTATCTGTCAGACGTAATCAAACCGTCCACTGCCTTTTAATTCAGATCATCCATTGCACCGGAAAGGTGCTATGATGTATGAATGTAATGTAGACAACAGTGACGGAAAGGACCATAATATCCAGAGACTATGGACGGAGAGAGTACATGAGTGATACATTCCAATACATACTGCTCAAGATTCTGGCTTAGCTTTTACAGCCGGCCGCCTACCTGACACTAACCCTCTTTGGGTATGTTGATGTTTGTGGTTTCACCTGCGCCATTCGGGTGCCCGAGGTGCTTATTGGTCTTTACCAAGCAAATATCCCTTAGTCGACTTTTACGACATCCCTGGAGTGAGACGTTATTTTTTCACTCCCAGACCAGTATGACATAGACGATCTGTGACGATCACAATCACAATCTGTTTGATCGTCTCATTCACTCCAATGTCAGTCATGTTATTGCGCACGCAATCCATCCATCTCTTCACGCGATAGGTGGTCATAGGAAATATTAATTATTATTTAAACAAAACCTCGTCTCAAACAAACTTGCTTCCCAAGGCGTTAAAACCAGGTGTAACGTGTGGTGTCTCTGGAAATTAAGAAGTTCCTAGTTAAGTCAAGCGGGAGTCGTTGCCAGTCATTAGGGTCATTACGCGGCCACTCGTTAACTGCGGGATGACACACTGGGGAGTAACGGAAGGATTACGTCTTGGTTAACTTACGGAGTCGTAAGTTCGTGGTTTTATTGCGCTCCGGGTACTTAAAACAGCGAAAGATTGCTTAATGAGTTCTTGAACTCAAACAAGAGTTAGGCAAAGCCGATGATGAGCAATTCATTTAGCATCTGAACATTTTTTATGCGCCCGAAAATTCTCCTAATTGTGCCACTTGTGGGTTGATCGAAGATGGACAACAATTAATTGTTGGTGGAATGTGTGAGAATTCCGACAGAACGACGAGCATTGGTGACTTATTTAAACTTAAAATCGTATGACGTTGGTGTTATACAGCAGACATTAGCAGAACCAACATCTGAAGCTGCTTTCATGGTATGCAATTTTTTTATGCTGGACAGGGAAGCTCTAGGCCGTCATCTCACCTGATGGTAAGTGACGATAAGGGCCGAAGGTGAAATCGAGCCTCACCTTGAATCCTCAACTATAGAGGAGCTGGCTTCTTATCCCAAATTGTCGGAACATTATTATGGCGACAAAATTAACTATGTTTCAATACGGTAGGCATCTTCATAGGCCGCGTGGTGACGGCAGAGAAGAATACAAATGTGGGTGGGGCTCTCCCGTGGGTATCGCACAAGGCGACTAAGGATAAAGACAGCGATGAGTAATGGGCAGCAGCATTCCTCTTATACCACCTAGCAATATACTAAAATTTGATGTCCCCGATAGATGGCAATAGGCTCGCTGCCTATTATACGGGACCTAACATAATTATAATATAATACCTATAAACGTAGGTGTTAATACACCTCTGCCTACCTTATCGGGGATAAATAGTCATGATTTATTAATGTATACAATTAAGTTTATTTTAATACGGTAAGGCATCTTTATACGCGTTCCCATTCCCATTCAATTCTGGCCCTCTTACGCGTCTAATGCGGAAACTTTTTAAACGCACCAAGATGGCTTCCCCGCACTACAGACTCTAGCAGTCGTAAAGGCAAATTGGATTTTTTCCAGTCCCCACACCGGGGCGATTTAATTACTGTTTTATTGCGTGTCGAGGGGTTTAATGCTGAGGACATCACCCAGAGACACGACGGGAGACGAGCCGCTAACGCAAAATTGCGTTTTAAGAATGGTCTGAATCGACCTTTTCGGAATTATCGGACGGAGCGAAGAATGGTAGATACTTCTTGTATTGTAGATCTAAAGAACTGACTATGGGCACTCGTAAAAATTAGGACACTTCACACCTCACGACTTCGAATTAATCGTAACATTTGTCACCAGATGGATGGATTGTATTCAATAAGGTTCAATGCGCCCTATTTTCTTCCATCCAGAGGAAAGGCCTGCCCCAGCAGTGGAGTCACCAAAGGTTATTTTACAAAATCTTTCAAGGTATTTTGCAAAATAATTAATTATTAACGTGATATGTTTTCCTGTCATCTTGTTTTTATTACACAAAACCTTAAGCTGCTTACTTTGAACTAGTGTTCTAAGAAACGTGCAGGTTTATCTATCTAAGTATATAAAAAAATCTCCGTATGTTCTGTGTCATAATATAATAATAATTATTATCAGTATCACTACATATCAAAATACATACATAAGTACAAACTTAATGAGTACAATTTTAGGTCCCATTTTAGCTTATTTATATTTATTTAGCCTATTGCCATCTATCGAGCACGTGATTCGCAGTAGGTATATTTCTAGCTACCTAGTATATGAGGAACGCTGTTGTCCATTACTTATCCCTGTCTTTACGCTTAGTCGCCTTGTACGACAGCCACGGGCGCTGAGAGATAGATATGGGGAGCGCTGAAAATTTTATTCTGCATTTATTGTGTTATTATAACTAAGCCACACGAATTGGACACTTTAAACAACTACATAAATTTAAAAATACAGCAACGATAGCAACCACATAGAATTAATTGTAGAAATAGCGGCTGCCTCGTCAATTCGCGCGCACAGCTTCCGCTATGCGGGCGAAGAAAATTATTGTTATTAAATATGAAGTTTGCAAAACTAATAAAAGACGTAGTAATAAACACCTGAAATATCGCTAAGCGTTACCGTAATGGCTGGCGTATAGCCGGCCCAGTGCCTCGTAAAAGCCGTTTATTCGAGTTATAAATCGCTGGCCGTCTCTCCCGAACGGGTACACATGGACAAACATTTACCTACGTGTGTGATTGCCCGAATAATCGTAAACTTGTGTGATCCTTTAGCTTTAGATACAAAAAAATACAACAATTTGTCTAACAAAAGTATGTCAATAACTAAATTAATCTAAAAGAGGACAGACGTTTTTTGAGCAGAATACAATTATCACGACACCAAATCCCCTCCCGCGAGTGTCGTACAAGGCGACTATAAGGGTTAAAACAGTAATGAGGTATGGGCAGCAGCGTTCCTCTTATACCACCTCACAATGTACTGCGATTTTCGTCCCCGATAAATGGCAATAGGCTCGCCAGCTATTACATGGGACCTAACATAATTGGCGAAACGTGGGTGTAATTCACCTCTGCCTACCTTTTCGTAAATTATTTATCGCTTTGAAATGAAAATGTAAAATCAGCTCAAAGCGATTAAATGGCTACCTATATCATAATATCGTTTGTCGGTGGTCATGCTAGCTGGGCAGAGCAAGAGCTTCCCTGGCTAGCATAAAAAAAATAGATTATCGTGTGTGCGTAAAATACATTGTAGCTCATCTAAATCATTGCAACTAGCGCGTGTATTACTGGGCTGAGTGTACCACCAGTTGTACATTGTACAGCCGTACGGCTGAACTCTGACCCAAATAATACCTAGTTAAGTTAAGCTCCGACTTGAGCTGACCCTACGCCTCTTAAGGCGAACGCCTATGGTAACGGGCAACAAGTTAATTACATTCGCTAATATTTTAATGACTAACTGCCGCACTCAGAGACGTCAATTAACTTTAATGAGTATTTAATGTCAATTTTTTTTATTCAAATCTAGACCATAGACCCGGCAAGAATACTAGTTTTGAATTGTCATTTTTGACGGTAAGTACTCATTAACGTTATTTGACGTCTCTGAGTGCGGCAGTAAAACAATTAACACTAAGGCCCTAGTTCACCAACTTATAAGATAACCGTCTCTTTTTGACATTTTACCGTATGGGAGAACTGTAAAAACCTGGCGGTTATCTTTTATACGCTTGTTTGTTAGGAGATGTAAGAGGAATGGCTAGTACGGCACCCGCGGAGAGATTGGGGGTGGTGACGATTGTTTTCTGCTCGGCCATCACCAAATAACGTTGTAATTGTGAAATGTATCAAATATTTACAGCCAAACATCTTGTAGGTAAACAGTACTTCGATGAACCATTCGCCAGCCATTAACTGTTGGTACTTCATGGGCCCTAAACGCCATCAGCGAGTTTACGGCAATCGGACTACCAGCGGTAAAACTTACTGAATAGGGTAAGGCAGCCCCAAACGGGCACACTACCAAAAGTGGCCACTGTCGTGTAGAAAGATCATGTTTAAAACAGACATCTACACGTTATATAGCTTAATTTATTGACTGCCGTTTTGAAAAGACAGTTGAAGTTTCCATCTGTCGCCTGTGGGTTTACGGAAAGAATTTTATACACCAAAGAGTCCGTTTGTCGGTCCGCTTTGGGCCCCTATCCCCTACTGCCATAAAAGTTACAGATGCAAAACCAATTACACGTAAAGCAATAAAACCCCTAAATAGATTTAAATTCGCCATCATTATCACTATAAATGACATTTAAGAATGCTAACTTGGAACTAATATCGAGCCTAGGTGCCTACATAAGTATTTAATATGTTTTCAGAAGCTATGACAGTTTATTGATAACTTTCACCGCACTGTCCGTATAATTTGCAATAAAACGAAAACATAAAATTAATGGAATTACGATTACAAAATTGATTTCTAATATAGAGGGTGAAATTTGCAATTTAAAGATTTCCGGAACTGAGTCAAATTAGCTATGTGGTGACGGTGCAGAATACAATAAAATTGTCACCAACCTCATTTCTGTCATATGGCGTGACTAAGGGTAAAGGTTACCTTTTAATTAAAGCCTAGCTTGTACAATGTAAAATGTGTGACATCCATATTTTAATGTGTAAATGTAATGAAGATTTAAGTAGTGCCTTATTAGGCTTTCTTTTTTATCCGCCGATCCCTAAATAATAGTTTTATGTCACCCTTTGACCAGGTAGTGTTATTTTCCGTACGCATAGCGGACGGCAAAGTGTTATGGTCAGGTGTGACATAAAGTAACATTATAAGGCTGGAGTTCACCAAACTTAAACGAGCGATTATTATATAACCGTCAGTTTTTGACATTTTAATAGCCTAAGAGCACGAGAAAGTGCTCACGATCACGAACAGCCTCCTCTTAACCGAGGCACATTGCAGAACAAGTGTTCCGTACAAATTAATGTTTGATCCCGCCACGCCCACCGGTCCAACTCACAACAAAACCATTCTCAATGCTTGCTTATTAAAACCGGACATCTTATTAAGGCATGCCAATTATCCTAATTACACGGCTAAATAGGTAGGTAACTTATTAGCGAATTAAAAATGCATCAAACAACAATTAGGGTAGGTTTGTCGTTATTGCAATTGGAGACATAAACTTTGGGTTAATGGAATTAAATGCTAATTTTATTTTATACCGGACATTAATAATTAATAGTCTTGTTTAATTTCGAGCACAAAACGAATTAAGCTTAATTTTACATGTATTATTAGAAACATAGCTAAGTAAGTACTAAAGTTGAAAGTCATAGCGGTAGTTTTCGACAAAAGTTCAAAAACAATAAATAATGATTGATTGCTACTCAATTGTCACCAGTGTCACCACCCCTACATCTTTTGGGTTTTATTAGGTATTTAAATTCGTTACGTGAATATTTTTCCAAAATTTTCTGCCATTAACCTCTACCTTTAACGATAAAATAACAAATCAAAATATCACTTTCGTAAAAGTCCGTACAATGATTTTATTTCACAATCTTTCCCTAAAACATCTCGAAACGACTCGCTGTTCCCTTAAATTAAAAAGAAAAGATTCAAAGCAATAACTCAGAACAGAAGTTAAAACAACCAAATGTACTGGAATAAGTCGTACGTATGCAAATATGGGCGATGCGGCAGTTAACTCTTACTTTGATTAAAACAGATCATAACTGAAATGGGCCGGCAGTAAACGCTCCGTTTAACTTCAGTTAAGTTATGAAGGCAATTTTAACAGTGGAATGACATTAGTCTTTTAAAGTGGACTTATTTTTCACAGTTGAAACGCACTAGGAGGAGTTTTACAAGTGCCTGTGGAGATTTAACTATTGACATTTTTACTGGCCATTATAATTATAATAAAATTAATAAATAAGTAAAATCAATTAATATATCCCTATTTAATCAATAATTATGCAACTACAAAACCTAAGCAAAACAATCCTCACTGCATTCATCTGTCTCTACCATTGCTTTTCTGTATTTAATTCAATTACTCTTTCCTCTATGTTGGATGCTATATTAAAACGATAAAACAGAAGTATAATCAAGCCAAAATAAACTTTACTTTTCTATAAATGTTGATAAGGTATGTCTTCTTTTTAAGTGAATTTTAAGTTATTGTGTTAGAAATATTTCCTTGATCTAAAATTTTCTTATACTATCTTGATACTTAAGTGGCTAATATTTTAACGTTTTCTGTGTGAAATACGGTCAAACAACCGAGAGGGTTAAAAAAATTTCAGGCTTATATTGCCGACATGAAGGAACATGGTCGTAATTGAAATTCCCATCTGCATAGAGGATTTGGTGTATAGAAATATTTTATATGCAAAAGTGTCCGTTTCAGTCGGTACCCGCTCTGGACCCGTTTCCCCTACTGTTGTAACCTGACACGCTATTGTACAAGTATCGCGAAAATGCTACGTAAACGGGGCACCACAATAAAACTCAGGTAGCGACTGACTCGCGAACAAAACTTTTTCTAATTTAGACGTCGATACAGATTTATTAGGCGCAGTCGAGTACGACCCCGGCATGGGGTAGAGCGTTGTTGATAAATAATGCCAATAAAACAACGGAGCATCGGCTTAGAATACCGCTTTATCAGCTCTCTCCATGGGAACGTGCTACGTCGCGTACGGGCAAAACGTCGTAAGTGAATTCTGAGGAGCACCCGAAAGACGTACTTATTTTTAAGACAGTTTGAGATGTGTTTTTACTGTTTTATAGTTTTTAGGGTTTATACTAAGAGCGGTTACGCACTACGTCCGATCCGAATCCAAGAAAATATGGAATACTTGGAACACTTGATTTGACGGAAAGAAATCGAATGACAGATATCGATTCTAGTGCGTAAGTTACCACAGAAATAGTTCTACGGCTACCACGGACCATATTTTTACGGATTCGGATCGGGCGTAGTGCGTAACCGCTCTAAGACTCCGCTGTCCGTCCGTCTGTTTGCGACCAGTTGTTGAGAGAGTTGTATCTCATGTTAGAATATTAGAACATATTAGAACAATAATTTAAAAAAAACAATATGACCTCTTAACTTAGTATCTTGTAAAATCTCTAATTTCTCTCGTAAAAGAAACAAGGAAACTTTACAAACATAGAGTATCTAACAAAATAGACAGGGCATAATAAATAAGTCGATTTGGCGAGCAGACTGCGTTGCGCGCGCCGCCGGCGCTCGCTCCCCCGATAAATAATTTGGCAGCGTATTAGCATATGTCGATTTATCTCGCGAGTACCCGGAATTATTATTTATAGCCTACTCTCCCCAGCCCTCCAGTACATATGTTAACTAAATCCGGTCTCAATCTATGAAGATTTCCTAAGAGTAAGGTTTACGGCGTCAGAAGATTGATGCGGCGCTATTATTTAGGCAAAACTAATTTTGGTTGTGTATGTGTGCTATGTTATATTCTTTTTTATTATTATTGTAAAAAAAGTTATGTGTTATATTAAATTTGAAATACAGTATTATGGTTTAATTTTTATTTCTAAATGTTAAAAATAAAATATTGTGTTTTAAATATTTAGAAAACTTTAGTAACAATAAATGTCGACTAAGAAATACAATATAACAATAAAATTAAGCCTGTTTATCCCCGAAAGTTGTAGGCAGAGGGGAATTAACACCAATTATGTTTTATCAATTACGTTAGAGTCAATTATAGCGAGCCTATTACCATCTATCGGGTACGTAAATCGCATTAAATAGGTATCTAATATAAAGGAAATTCTGCTGCCCATTACTCATCGCTTAATTCTTAGTCGCCTTGTGCGGCACCCGCGGGAGAGATTGGATGTGGTGATAATTGTATTCAACCGTTGGTACGGAGCTTTTATTTCTTCAAAATTTAAATTTTATGAAGATTGCCAATACAACTTTTCTCAACGTTTCTCGATTAATTTTCTATGGATTTTCATTAGAACTGCTATTTTCTAGAATGATGTTCCCTGTGATTTCCATTTGATTGCAATATTTATTAATAATAATTATTAGAAAGTAATCGATGAAAGTTAATAGTCATCGATTTTAAAATGTCCCTGTCTATCGCCATTAAGGAAAGTAGCTCTGTGGTAATGCAAGCGTGAACTTTCCCGCCACCTTCGGCTTGCGGTGAATACTATTGGGAATTCACTTTGATTATCGAAGTTTGATGTCTTGACATAAATTTGTCTGTGGAATTAGCATCATCCAATTTGTTCATTTGAATAATGCTATCATGGCTATGTTGCAGAAGACGCTGGGGGGGGATTGTACTTAAGTATGAACAAAATTATAGGGGAAGGCGGCCTAAAGTGGGTATGATGCTTAAAACAAGACTTTAGTTTCGCGTAAAAAATAATTTAAAGACTTCATGTGTTCCTTAAGTCACATTATCCGCTCCATCATTATATGCGTGTATGGATATTATTTTACACAGCCCATGCCCATTTTGGATTACTTTCCCCTGCCTGTGAAAGATTACATCAGGAGATAAATTTAAAATATGTAACTTATTTTTCTTTGCATAATAAATTAATTGGCAAGCCTTGTGCTACGCGCTAATATAAAGCGGACTACACACTGTAAGACAAATCGCCGCGATTAGCGATGACACCCGACACGAAGTCAAGAGACTGTATAAAATTAATTATACAGCTCCAGCTGAGGTGATGGTGTTAATTAAAACCAAACATTTCAAAACGCCTAGGGGAGGTTATCACTTTTGAGTGCAGTAATTTGTACTCGATGATTGGAGCTGATTAGGCGTTGTCGTTTTGACAGATGATGTTAGATTAAGCTAACACGCCGGTCTGAATGGAAATGAGGCGTTGACAATTTTTAATTTAGATATTTAATTATAATTTTGCAAAGTAATACTCATCAACACAATTTGAAGTGCATTGTTTCAGTTTTAATAACAACAATAAGTCGGTAATAATAGTATTATTAATAAGTTATATTAAAAAAAATACAGTATTTTAATCACAGTCAGTAAATACTTAATACTTCTTAGACTCAGGTGTGAGTCTAAACAGTATAAATTGTATTATTATTATACATACAATGATAGCAGTTCGAACGTATGTGTTATGGACACTTAATAAGAAATATACATAATAATTGTATCTTAATATTAAAAATATACTCATAAACATATAAACTATGCTTTTACTAAACCAGAATTCGAACCCAGGACAATTGCCCGATCTAGAAATCTGACCATTCGTTCAAACCTGCCGTCAAATCTTATTCAATAAATTTAATCCTAAGTTAGTACCTACTCAACTCGTTAATTTACATAACCAATCAATTTTAAAAATTATCAAAACAAACAAGATATTATTCCACGATAATATTACCTCCAATTCTCAGCATCTATGTTTATCTTTTTAAGTATAATTTCTACTCAAAAGAGACATAATAATCAATGAAATAAATAGGCAAAAGGGATATGAAATACGTTTAAAAAAAACTGTATTATTACTCGTGTTGAAATGTTTATTTAAGAGTGCGTCATTAAATTTTCGTGCCACTCCAATTCGGACCAATCAAAGTGATTCCCTGACACTCACCTTCAAATTTGAATACAATACAATGCTAGAGCCGAAATCCCAATAAAACGTCCCAGTAGTCACTCGCGTTTCGTCTCAAAAGGCAACATCGAAAAAATATGTCAAAGGTGCCGACAGAACGTCAAACGGTCCCATTAATCAGCCCCGTTCCAAGATACTTAATCAAAGTTTCACAATACTGCAGCTATAAGGGGCATGAATATTTATAAGGAATTAGTCGCGCTCGGGGTTCGGCCGATTTGTGACGGTGTGTATACACCTTTACACCGGCCGTTTTGACTTGGCTTCCTTTGCAACTGGATTTTTTGTCACCGGCAGTGAGACAATCGTCTTCGATTGGATAAAGTTAAGCAAAAAGGACCCACTAATACAAACATGCTTACATAAATCACGCTTTTTTTTGTAGGCAGAGCTGAATTAGCAGCTTATTAAGACCAATAAAAAACAATAACTCATACAATTTAAACACAACTAAATATAAATGGGTCAGAAAAATCGAAAAATCAAATTCAATACCACAATTCCATTGCAATAAATTTTACCAACATTAAAATTCAAAGAATAAACAAATAATTAATTTTAATCTGATGCAATGCGTAATCAGTGTTGTTGGTAATAGAAGCAATTTGCCAGCCCCCTCCTATCTATGAAACGCAAAAATTTATGAAACTAACGTATTAAATATAGAATCATACGTCAGTTTCATACTTTTTGTTTCCTATGAGTAGTACGAATACTTGGCTTGGCCGTCTGTACTTCGGACATGGAGTTACAACTGCCAGCCACCGCTACTGCTACCGCTGACGCGTCTGCCTATGAGAGGCTTAAAGCTTCAAAATGCCAATTATAATTTTGTGACGCAAGCCAAACAAGTCAGCGGCCAACCTAACTAGCGTCGAACGCAAACAATAGAAATATGAATTGGAGTAACAAGTGACCAAATCCGGGATTAATACGGCGCTGGTCAACCTATCCCGGGCTCACTCTTAATACCCGGGACTAATAGCCGGAGGGACACTTCATTTGACATCGCTAACACAACTTTCGACCTTACCACTGACACTTAAAGCTCAATTCCGCCCTCTGCTCCGCCAGTTCCGGGATAATATTTTTGAGGGTGACCAGAATTTCCCGTTGGAATGTAAAAGCATTTCGTTGTAAGATTATGATATTAGGGAACGTATTGCTATAACTCACCAATGATTCGTTTTATAGTTTGGGATATTTACCTCGAAATTTGTCGCAAGGTATTCTAAAGTATAGTGCGTAACAAAGAATTCTGCGTCAGTATAATAGCAATTTTGCCTAAGTCACCTATTTATCATAAGTTCCGAATTAAAAAATCCTGATAGAGCAAACGTTTGTCAAGGCAATTGATTTTATTACTTAATAATCATCACAACTATGCATCCATTTCACCCATTCCTGCATGCTGGCCTGGGAGCAAAAAATAAGTAAGACGGTGCTATTTCAATTCACTTCACAGGAGTGTCGTAAAAAGCGACTACGCGAGTTTGCCCAGTATATATTAATAAGCATCTTGAGCATCCGAATGGTAGAGGGCGAACCATCACCTCATATCACATAGCATACCCAAAGAAGGTTAGCGTCCGGCTGTAAAACCTAAGCCAAAACCTTGAGCTGTAGGATAGATTGAAATGTTATCTATATAGTACTTAATATCAATAAGTGGCAATTCAAAACTAGTCGCTATTCTTGTAGGGTCTAGATTTGAATGAAATGTTATGATATTAAGTGTTCATTAAAGTGAATTGACGTCTCTGAGTGCGGCAGTAAGTGGCCTTGTACGATACCCACGAGAGAGGTAGGGGTAGAGACAGCTTTAACTCTTCTCTGCCGTCTTCCGCTAATATCTCAAATACCTACTTATAGTAAAATGGTTTTTTGATACATTCGATTTGTAATTTAATTTCGAGTGAGGGCATTGGAAAGGGCCGCGCCGTGGCAAAATAATTTAGGAATACCCACTTTTTTTTAAGGTTGCGATGAAAGAAAATGGATTTCGAGCGTAAGACCCCTCCGCTGCAAATTCCTCCACCTCCGGGCGACTCGTGAATTTTCTTATTAAGAGCAAATAAATTACGACCGGCCTACTAATTGGCCATTTTAAATATTTCCTTCGGCCCGAGAAGAAACAAAGGAATTTATGCAAAACACTCGCCGACAAATTAAAAGTGCTAAGAAAAAAGTAGGTTTAAATTAATGCACCCATTGCGCTTCTGTTTAATTATGTTGCCGGTGAAGGTGTAGGGTGGATACGACTAGAATTTTAGTGTAATAAATATTGCTTAGTCTCACATCTATCATGAAGCTCAAAGCAATCAGGACAGTTAGCAAACTTCCTCGAACATTATATATATTTTTAACTAAACTGAATTACTTATAAAGAAACTAACTTAAATTAGAATGTACTGAAACTAAAAAGTCAAAAATATTTTTTCGCTCCCAGGCCAGCATTATTTTTCTTATAATAATTTTTCTAACATTTACCAACATATTTTTCAGGTCTATATCAATCAAGCATATTTATCCCCAAAAGGGATGCAGAGATGTTAATACCCAAATTTACACTGTATTAGGTCCCATGTAATAGGGGGGGCAATTAAGGTTTATTTGACTTGTTAAGGTTGAAAATGACTGAGAAAACAATGGAAACAATGTTTTTTCTTTCGGCTTCCCAAACGGAATGTCCATATTATCCTAGCGGTAAATTTGACGCCAAATTGGGAAGAAACTTGTGGGGTCAAGCTGTTATTATAATTAAGAGCAATAAATCAGTTGTTTGTAGTAATTTGAACATTAAAATACTATCTTACTAAACAAAAAATCTAAACATTAAAATACTATACTTTATATATTTGAGGACGATCGATAGATAACTTAACCATTGGTTAAATACTTATTTATCTTAATAATCGATAATTTCGCGTATACAACTTTAAAATTAAGAGCAATACGTAATTTTCGCCAAAAAATAAGGACTCATCACCACCTATGTCATAACCTGCCCTTATCCTATTCAATTAGGTTATCAATTTTTAAGCGGCGCAGTGTATCCTCTTCTGTCACTCGTCATCTCCTCATCCACACCACCTTCACATCATACCTTACACAATCCATCAATATTTTCAATGGGTTTTCTCTACTTCGACTCTGTAAAAGTACCATTGAACAAATATCCATAAAATTAAATGACGTTTTTGTTTTATCCAATCCCCAGAGAAATGTACTATGAATAAACCACTTGAATTTGACAATAATACAATGTGTATTGGATTTAATATCTTTGAAATCGCCTCGTATTTACCGAGTCTTTTTGGCGGTGTGGTGACGGCAGAGCAGAATACAAATGTCACCACCCCTAATCTTTCCTGCGGGTGTCATACAAGGCGACTCAGGGTTAAAACAGTGATGAGGAATGGGCAGCAGTCGAGCTGCCTTTGTGTTTTCATAGAACTGTCAAAAACTTCAAAAATTCATTTCAACATAGAATTAATAACATATTTCCAGTATAATTGTATTAATGTGTACATACACTAGATAGCTTGTTTCATAACGATTTCAGAAACACAACACTTATAAAATAGCTTTCATACAACATTTTAGAGATATTTTCATTTTAAAAAGACGCGCCGTTTTTGCAAGGGGTGGGGGGGCCGCCAGGTGACGTAAGCGGGAAATTCAAAAAGTGCGGCGTATCACTGGAGGGGATATAGCCGTGATTTTATGTAGGTATGTATGCCTCTAACTGCCGCACTCAGAGACGTAAATTAATTTCAATGAATATTTAATGTCTAAAATTTTCAATAAAATCTAGACCATCGACCCGGCAAGAATAGCGACTAGTTTTGAATTGTCATTTTTTGACGTTAAATATTCATTAACGTTATTTGACGTCTCTGAGTGCAGCAGTTAAGAAATTAATGTTGAGAGACAGAAATAAAAAAAAACAAAACACTATCCGGCGGCGTGAAACGTCAAGCATTCTATGGCTTTAAAAAGTCCCTTTTGGATGACGAGAGTGAAAATATTGTCCGCGGTAAGACGCGCCTTTCTTATGCAAATGTCCACGGAATACCCCTACTACGCTGCATTTTTCTGTCTTATCACGCGTATTCCGATTTAAAGCTACTCAGTCAGGTGATCGGTGTCGAGATTTACAGAGATAAATAAACATTTTTTTTTATTAAAAAAAGAAAATTAAAAATAAAACCTTCCGAAAATTATTATTGTCCTGATGCGTTAATCGAATCCGCGACCTTCCGGTTCCGGTTCAATTGACCAGGACAATATTTTTTCTACATATTTATGTCTTTATTTTCTTTGTAGGTACAGTGCGTTCACAGTTATTTTACATCTGACATTTCCATTTACGTTTTATGTAAGAGAAGGATACTAATATGACATTTCCATGTGTTAGAGCAGGATGATAAGAAGTGTCAGAGGTAGAATAACTGTGAATGCCCTGTAAATAATATTTTTTCTAACAGATCTAAAATCAAATTATCATTTTAAAAAATATCCACCTCTGTGGTGACCGCGGCAGGACAATACAATTGTCACCACCCCTATCTCTCACGCGATCTCTCTCTACGTGCCCGTTAAATGGTAACAGGCTCGCCCCCTATTACATGGGATCTAACCTAACATAATTAACAAATTGGTAAAACGTGGGTGTTAAACATCGGTGACAAATTAAGAGTGAAGGAGTGACTAATCGGAAATAACTTTTCACCAAGAAATCTAAACTTCAAATAATACACCCAGGGCTATTCATCTTACCCCAGCGGAGAAATATCACCTATGCATCAATGTTGTTTTGTCTCTCTTCCCCCTTGTGAATCTCGAAAAGCGTCTTCTCTTTCGCACACCCAGGGCAACACGTGACTAGTGTACATAAAAAATTTCCGGGTTCACAGTTGTTCCCGTGAAAAATTACCTGGAAATATACAGTAGTGAACCAGCAAGCTTTTCGGAAAATATATGAAAACATGACATTGTGAATACATACTTAATTAAAGACTCTTGACCAATATCCAACGATCTGACCAGACGACCAAGCCGGCAGTTGAATTTACCTCTAACCGGTGACCCAAGCACCAACTTTTCGAAGTTTCGTAACGTGATTATATCTTGATGTTTGACACCACCAGTTATGATTTTTTTTATCTACGTAAATTTTATCGCCAGAAAATACGTGACAAACCTTTTGCATTATAAAGCCATCCTTTATAAGTTTCAATGTCAAACGTCAAAAAACAAAAGAGTGACTCTTTTGTTTGAAAGCTTTCATAAACGACAAAATATTAATTGTTTCATTAATATCAAGAAATATTTATTTATTTTCATCAGCTATTAAAGTTGTATTTATGTAAATTAAAAGAATTTAAGGCATATTAATTATGTGTTTATAATTATTTGTTTATTTATATTATTTTTATTACATTTAAAATAAAATAATGTTAATATGAATTTAACACAATCACCTGAGAAATATTAATAATGTTCGATTTAGAATTTATATTGTTTTGGTTTTAGAGTGCTTTCTCGATGATACGATTACAATTCGAATCTTCAAAAAGTTCGTGCTTGGGGCATGATCACAGAAGCTCCATCCAGAAACTGTACTTAAAAATGGAAGATAACATATTACAATACAACAGCAAAACGGCAAGGCCCAATTAAACAAATCATTAAGCATACTCTATAAATCGATTCCGGCATCTCTGCTACAGATCTCGATTATTAAATTTCAATATTTGTATACGGAGGCCATAATTCTTCGAAAGGCCCCCAGAAACAATCTTACATCAACCGTATGCAAATTCGTTTGATTAAAACAATAAACCAGTAGCATCGAATAAGGCATCGTATCTGTATCAAGACGATGCCATCTTCACGATTATTGTCCCTTACTAGGCAACGCGTAATTACTCGATACTATTGTATTTATTCGATGTATCGATTATACTTTTCGATTGGTTGGCCGCTCATAAAATGTGCAATTGTGATGTGGATTTACGATGGGAATTATAATAGACGGAAAGGATAGCCTTGCTGCTGACTTAACTAATTGCTTGATTGGTTGTTTATGGGACTATTATTCCCCTTTAAATTATTATAATTATAGATGTAAAGTGTAAATTACTACTGCGTAGTTTCGTTTCGTGTCCACACTACCTATTTACTGCAAAAAATATACGCAGCTCAGCAAATTTGGGCCACAGCCAAACATCGACAATCGTCAGGACGTAGGTAGGGGATAAGGACCACATAAGGACTTTTCCTCCGCTTTTCCTTCGTAAAATCAAATATTTTAGTAGCGCTAAAACTATATTAAAGCTAGAAAAAATATTACAAAGAAATGAGGTTACTAAAATTTCATATAAAATGCCACCAACAAATTATCGAAAATTTTGGAAAATTGTCTTTCCCCTTTTTCGTTTCTTTCTATGTTATTTTGTTTACATATAAGATGGGACAGATAGAATGTTCACTTTCAAGAGAAAACCCCACGAACTCCCATGGGAAGACGCAGACCAGAGCGCAACAGTAAAATTGAATGAAAAAAGGAGCTAATTATTTAAGCCCTTTCTCGAGTCATAGCCCGTAGATTTGAGCCTCTCCGCGACCCTTTGAAGGCGTCCACTCCATTAGCTTCGTTCTTGCCAACACAACAAAAGTTGAGGGCCACACAGAGTGATCTAATTTGTCCTGGCTTAGCCGGAGCTTTTTCATTATTCCCATACCCTGCCTCAAAGCTTTGGCTTACCTCAGACAAGCGTTGAATACTAATTCGAACTTTGTTTTGGAACTTTTATATCACTAATAGCTTGTTGTTACTTACACTTCACTAGAGCAGCGAGCCTTGCATGAACTCCTGTCGATGTAAGCGTAGGCTACTGTCGCATTGGCTATCCAGGGATGGGTGACCGGAAAACATTAATGTCGTAGCTTTACAAAAACTTCGCTTTAACAATTCTTGGGATCTGATTTTAAGGTAACTAATTAGTCAAGTCCATATTTGAAGATAATTAGAACATCAGGAAACCTGTAGATATTCTGGTTTATTCATCATCATCATCGTATTATTTAATGTTTTTTTTTTTACACTCACACCTATCATCTAGCCCAAAGTAAGTAGCCTAAGCACTTGTGTTATGGATACTAGATGACGGACATATTTTTAATATAATTATGTATATAAATGTTGAAAATATACTACATAAACATATACACAACCATGACTCGGAAACAAACATTTGTGGTCATCACAAAGTTTGCCCCTACCAGGATTCGAACTCGGGACCTCTTGGCCAATACCCAGCAATCTGAGCATTCGACCAAGGCGGCCGTCTGTTCTTTATATAAAATTTAGATTTCTTTTACATTATAATCTCCCTGTCCTGTTTCTACTTTATATGGGGTCGGGAGTATATTCCTTCTTCCAGTCCAACGTCATCGAGCCATCCATTCTCTTTTAAACTACTATCTATAATAATCTATATCCTTCTAAACCGGAAAGGTGGTAGTGATGAATGCATGTATAGAAAAATGATGGAAGGTATCCTGTCGAGAGACAGTTGAACGTAAAGAGAGAGATTGAGATGGCAACATTCCAATCCATACTGTTTTGGTTGACGTTTTGTTGCCGGCCTGTGATTTGCTACATACGACAGTTTTAGATTAATTATGTTTACCCTGGCTGTCTACCACTATTGAAATCTTTTCATATTAGGTTTCTCGTCAAACGATTTGTTCAGGAAATTATAATTATGGTTATTGCTTAATAAACGCTGTATCTCGTAATACATACATTCGTACATAAATCACGCCAATATCCCCGAAGGGGCAGGCAGAGGTGAACTAGCACCCACGGTTTGCCAATTATGTTAGGTCCCATGTAATAGGTGGCGAGCCTATTGCCATTTATCGGGCACATAAAATCGCAGCATATTGCTAGGTGGTATAAGTGGAATGCTGCTGCCTATTACTCATTGCTATCTTTACCCTTAGTCGGCTTGTGCGACACCCACGGGAGTGATGTGGGTGGTGACAATTGAATTCTGCTCTGCCGTCACCACACGGCTGCTCTTAATAACAACTACTATTATTAGGGCGCTATATCATGAAATTGCAACTTAGTATGTAGAGTGTGAGGAAAAATCTAATAGAATAGTCACGAAATTTCACATCTTCTTCTTCTCCCTGCCCTGTTCCCAGTCTAGCTGGGTCGGCGCAGTATGTTTCCTCTTCCATTCATATCGATCAGACGTCATCAAGCCACCCACTCCCTTTTGATTCATATCATCCATCACACCGTAAAAGTGCTAGTGATGAATGAATGTAAGAAAAGAGACGGAACGGACCATGTCGAGAGACCAATGAACGGAGATAGTGATTGGAATGACAACATTCCAATCCATACTGCTCAAAGTTTTGGCTTAGGTTTTACAGCCGGCCGCCTGCCTGACACTAACCCTCTTTGATTATGCTGTTGTTGATGGTTTGCCCTCCACCATTCGGGAGCCCCAAGGTGCTTATTGGTCTACACCGGGCAATCTCCCTTAGTCGACTTTTACGACACCCATGGGATGAGTCGGGGCTGGCCTATTCTACGTTATTTGTTCGCTCCCAGGCCCGCATAGAAGAAAGTCACGAAATTTCACATACGCCATGAAAAACAAAAAGTTTCCTCGACACTAGCGCCGACCTTCCCCTGGCGTACATTTTGGGCACTGGCCAATTATGCCTATTATGACCGATGCATCGCATCAGTGTCTATCTCGGTATCAATAAATAATAACGGCGGCTTGCTCGCCGTCAAATTACACACTTCCATTCGTAATTGTGATTGGATATGGTCCTCTTTTTCCCTCTTCGGTGTTTGGCCTTTTTTCGCCGAGCCTTTGTTTGGTCCGTGAGAACACTGGATCGGAATTACCATTTTTAGAGTAAGGATTATGTTTCGGATACCTGGATTTAGGAGGCACGGTCTCAGTGAGAGCGATTGGTGATCCGCTAAAGTCATTTTTAGTGTGTCCACAAAGTTGTGTTTGAGATGAAACGAAATGCATGTGACGTGGAGAGTGATGAACATAAATGTTAGGATTATGTTTCTGATACCTGGATTTAGGAGGTCCGGTCTAAGTGAGAACGATTGATGATCCGCTAATAAGTAATTTTTAGTGTGGAGTTGTGAACAATGCACATTAATGTTGAGGGATGGAGAAGAAGAGGGAAACAGAACATATGGATGGGAAATTATATTTTGTAAATGTAAATGTTGAATGAGAAGACGACACCTAATATGAGTGAATGGAAGAAAAAACATATTGCGCAAACCCCAAGTTAAATGGGACAAGGGAAAGAGGATATGGATGATGACAAAGATGTGTTTTCATATAGTTTTAGAAAAAGTCCGTGTTAATATGTATATAATAAGTAAATTACTATAATTATGTTATTTTATTTAGACATACGGAACTCAAAGACAGTGTCTACAAATGGAGCAGAAAAGGACCGGCTTAGGATTCAATTATCTTGATGATTGGGTTGCAAGCAGGTGGTACTCATAGGTATTCCAACCAACATTATTTTTAGAAATCAGAATACGTCCGGATTTCAGTTGCTCCTTCTTTATTTTGGTTTAAATCGATTCTCTCTCCCTAGAATTGTTGGTTTGTAAATTCTGGTGGGGTTCGTCAGGCGTGGATACATACTTGTTACATAAAATATAGGAATCACGTTGGCGAAACGTGGGTGCTAGTTCACCTCTGCCTACCCCTTTGGGGATATAGGCGTGATTTATGTATGTATGTATTCTTTAGTTCATTTTCAAATATGAACATTTCTAAAAAAGACAGCATTGAAACATCTCGGTAAACTCGACGCTGTAAGAGGCACCCCGAATCAATGTTATTTTAAAAATTGGTTCGCAAAATGGTGCCGATCTCCGATGTAGATGGAGGTCTCGTACACGATTTGGGCGGCGTCAGGGTGGCTGCACTGGATGTACAATTAGCAGCACTTTACAGATGTCCTCCACCTTATCTGTCACCTTTTAAAAGCCATTTTCGCTTAGCCACGCCGCAGTTACTGCACGACTCATTGTACCTCATGAGAGACCGCGTTGTGTTTTCTGAAATTCTATTCAGGATTTGAATGTTAAAACGTGGTCCTTTATGAGTGTATCTCGAATGATAGTACGTAATCAGGGGCTATTCTATTAGTGGACCTCTTTGGAATAATTACAAAAATTTGGCTGATTATAGCTTGGTGAATTTTGAAATGTAATAAACTGCCTAATGCAGCAAACACGGAGTTTTTTTTTAAACTCGTTTCAAATAAATATTTACATAGACACATAATATGTTCCTTTTTTAACTGTGTATACTTACTAAATATAACGTGCAGTATAATATTTTATTTCATGTGTTCACAAGATGACATCATCATTACATTATATTGTTTTCAATTTCGTATTCGTATATTTTGCGTCAGATATACATATTGTAAGATTTGTATGTGATAATTGCAAATATATCAGAAAAGTTAATTCACATTCCAAAACATACCGGCTGTTGACTGAAGCCGCATTGCCAACGCCATCTACCGACGGTTTCCTGAAACAAAATAACAAATGAATGTTTTCATAAAAGATATGAGCTGTTCCAGAAGTGGAATACAATAAATTATAAATGAATAAAGCCTATTGCCATCTATCGGGCATATAAGTCGCAGTATATTGGTAGGTGGTACAAGAGGAACGCTGCTGCCTTTACATTATTATCGCTGTGTTGACCTTTAGTCGCCTTGCACGACACCCACAGGAGAGATAGGGGTGGTGACAATTGTATTCTGCTCTGCCGTCACCACACGGCACTATAAAAACGTATAAATAAAATTTGAAAAAGTTATTTAAAAATACTACATAAAGAATATTGTAGTTAGAAAAAGTTCGAAAAATTATAGTCTTAAATTATAGGCTATAATTTTTTGAACTTTTTCTAATTAAAATATTCTTGGTACCTACTAATTTTTCTGACATTTATAATAATGTTCAAATTAAAATCACAGTAATAATATACTACAAAAATATATCTACAGCGTTGACTGTGTGTTTATCACACACACATTTGCCTCTACCAGGAGTGGAACCCCGACGTCTTGGCCAAAAAATAGTGGCCATTCGACCGAACATATGATCAGATTCTAAGTAATTTTTTCGCTCTCAGGCCAGCATGGAAAACTGCTAGTTAACTTGTAATATAAGGTGCACGATGAGGCCATCTGTAATTAGAGCTGCATTAAATTTTTTATATTTTTAGGAGCTTGTAATGTATTGTATATAATCCGTGTATACCAAAACCAAAACCAATAGCTCTGTTGATGGTCCAAAAAATAAATAAATGAAAACGTACACCACATAGAACTTTATCAAACAAAAAAAGTACAAAGCTCTATAATTTTGACTGACTTGTGTTGGTTTAAAAAATATTTCTTTTTAACCGTGGTGAAACGTCTCCCAATGAATAAAGCTGTTTAATACTTACAACCAGTACGGGTCTACCAGCCCTGATGAATGCGGCCCAAAGCTTGAAGGCATATAAGGGCTGCAATAGTTTACCATAGGCACTGCATACATTCTTTAATTTAACTTTTTTAACGTGAACACTGTGTAAAGGACTATATTTTACACAATAATTTATTGTCTAAAGAAAAAAGTAAATGCTTTTTTTAAATTCAAAGTCTTCAACAAGTTATTATTTACTGTGTGGCTGCTCTTCAAGACCATTCGAGTTTTTCTCTCGTCTCTCTGTATATCTAGGAGTAAGACTGCCTTATATCTAGGAGTAAGACTTAATACCTCAGAATTTATTAAGGCTCGTACTTTTCCTACTTAATTAACATTATTTTGGTTTACAGTTTATATCAAACCGTATGTTATTTTATTTCTTTTACTTTTAGGGTTGATTAAAATGTTGTTTAACCATTGTGAAATTTCCGCCTATTATCGTAAAGATTTTTCTTGAAATTATTATCCGGATATTTCATTTTCGACGATATTTGTTTGCGTGGTTGGTAACCGTTGAACGTGATACATTTTACCCTTAGCAGCCACACTGCAATGTCATTTAGCACAGAATATGGTAGTGTCTTCTATTTTTTATTTTTTTTACTTTTTATAGTTGTCAGAAAGTGAGCAACACGATATAACAAATATCTAACATAATTAATATCATAAGCGAACGGAATGCGGCAGGGCTGATGAATATTTATTTATCTACGAAATTATGTTAAATTCTGTACAATAAGTACTACAGTTACACCACCGTATAGTTTTTTTAATTTAAACGCATTGGTCTGACTTAACATTCAGCGATTCATTTTCAAACTGTACCTACTCTACTACTACTGTCTTCTGTCTTTGAAGAGGTGCCGACAAAAGTGGCATTCCAAATTCGAAATCCACCACCGTCACTAAATACAGTCTAGTTGACAGAATGTCGATCGGACCGAATCGAATCCGACAATAGTTCCACTTAGCGGGCACAGATGTCGTTAGCGCCCGCTGCGCGCGAACCCCGCGGTCTTCGAAATTGGAACGTTATGTTTTTCAACACATATTTGTCGTTTCAATTGGCAAAAAAAATGAAACTTTTTTCTTATTAAAACTTAATTTTACCCGCGGTTTCACTCACGTTATGTCTATAAACTGTCAGCCATAATCTTTCTTAAAATAATCAACGACAAAAATGTCATAACTCAAATAAGCATACATAGTTGAATGTAACCTAAATTTTCTAACAAATAACAAAATGGCAGCCCACGTCAAATAATTACTTTTTAGAGTTCTCTCATAATAAACATACCTCTTGAATAACTTGCCCATAAAGTAACTTTTTATAAGTGAAAGAATTTTCAAAATTTGTTTAGTGGTTTATCCGTGAAAGTGTAACAAACGAACAAATAAACGTACATTCGAGTTTTTAGTATTAGTTATGATATTGAAACAGAACAATTGACTTGATTAACCTAAAAAAAGTGTCTTATTGAGCTAATGTGTTTATTTAAATACTTAAAATTTGTAAATTTTGGCTTAGTCATTTGATAATTTGCCGCCTAATAATATAAACCTATTTATTTAAAACCCGATTGGAAATGTTCCTAATAAGTTACTTTTATTCCCAAATGGGAAAATTATCAATAATGTTCAATAATATAACGTCACATAAAATAATAATCTAAAGACAATTTAAATACAAATAAATAATACTGGCCTACTTTTTACAGAATAAGTTGACTGTTTGTAAACAGTTGACTTACGGTGCTTAATTGTCTTGACGCTTTTTATGTTAAGAGGTGGTTGAAAGTATTCTTTGCTTTATTCCTTCCACAAAAACTTCTATTAGCGATTTATGTTAAATTTTGGCAACTACGAGGGCGAGTCAATAAGTCCGTGACTTTTGGAATCAAACAGATTTTTTGATGAATAAATCATTTTATTTTTCAACGTAGTCTCTATACACTTTGTCTAACGCTTCTCCAATTTTTTATCCCTTCCAAAAAATATGATTTGTCGAGGTTCAAAAAATTCAAAAAGTCACGGATTTATTAACCCGCCCTCGTATAACGAATTGAGCTTGTTATATTAGAACTAATTCTCTTTCAAGAAAATGATAAATACATACATACATAAATCACGCCTATATCCCCGAAGGGGTAGGCAGAGGTGAACTAGCACCCGCGCTTCGCCAAAATGATAAATAATATGATAAAAGTAGGTATAATCAAAAGCGTTTATGCAAGGTTTTTTCTAAAATAAAAAACAAAAAAGGCCAGTGTTTCTCTATCGCAATAAAGAAATTTGAATTTGAATCTATTCCCAACTACTACTTTACTCGCTTTTATTGCTGTCTCTAGACATTCCATGACAAATTAAATAAAAAAACCCAAAACCCAGCAACACCATTATTTCGACCACATATCTATTTACAATTACGAGGATCAAGATTGCTCCGTCCGCCATAGGCGCTCTAATCACAGAAATCACAAATCGATCTGTCGGCAATCGTATCGATTAGCCGAGGGCGGTCCCAATTCGATTGCTTACGATTCAGTTCCCGAGTCGGCGAGTTCAAACGCCTGTGGCGACATTCGTCATGGAAACGCCACCAGTAGCTCTTGAATTATACTTATGTTTTTTTTTGTTGTATTCAATTTTTTCGTGAAACTAGCTTTGTAAACGGCGATGAAAAGTTAATGAGGTTGAGAGCGAATCTCTACTTCCTCTCGAAACACCGTATAATGTTTGTTAGATACTACTACTACCTGTAATGCGCTGGATGTGTTAGGGTAAATTACGCGTGGTTACCTATCAATAAAAATAGCAGCTATGTAAAAGTACATTTACGTTGAAAGCATTTTACAGAATACACCGACAGAGTTACATGGAACATTAATCAAAATATACATACATACATAAATCACGCCCATATCCCCGAAGGGGTAGGCAGAGGTGAAATCTCACCCGCGTTTCGCCAATTATGTTAAGTCCCATGTAATAGGTGGCGAGCCTATTGCTATTATCGGGCACAAAAGTCGCAGTACATTGTCAGGACGGTAGTATAAGAGGAACGCTGCTGCCCATTCCTCATCACTGATTTATCCTTAGTCGCCTTGTACGACACCCACGGGAGAGATTTGGGATGGTGACAATTGTATTCTACTCTGCCGTCACCACACGGCTAAATCGGCTAAATCAAAATATTATTTTACAAATTCAAAATTACTTCAAAACTCATTGCAAAAATGCTTTTCAACTTTTCATTCAAATAATCTGAGACAGAATAGTAGATTTTCCATCAAGAGCACAAAACGAATCATTTAAAAAAAAAATGGTTTTGTGGACGAGTTAGAAACTCTGCTTTTCACTTCGATTGCGAGGAAATAAAACAGTAATTTATCTTAACATTTCTTAAAATTCAAACTAAAATTAGTACAGTTTTGAATACTAAAGGAAATTGTTTTTCCCATTGATATTAGGCTTGGGCTGCAGACCTATACAGCCAAGTATTAAATTAATTTTGAAATAATAATTTTCTTAAATTAATTTAATACTTACCGTACCTACTTGAATTAAAATTTTAATATCTTTTATGTCTTAAAAAACACATTAGGCAAAAAAAATTAAGTAAATATTAAAAAATAACATATTCTATGTCTGAATTTCTTATTGAGTTTGGCTGCATAGCTCATTTTCTTTGCCTTAATATTACTTTTATGATTAGATATATTAATGCTCTAGAGCACGAAATTCGATTTTGTGCAGCCTATATCCTGCACAAACAAGAACTTTCAGAGCATGAGAAGTGAAAAGTAAATTATCATATCAAGCCCTTTTTGCAGAGTCATAATGGGTAACGATATTCTCAGTTATGAAACGTCATAACTAAAAATATACTTTGAAATATGGCAAAATATTGTCAATTTTGTAAATGTTTGGAGATGAATAAGAAGATGAATAACAATGTAAAGTTCTGCATGTTGCTTATTTATATTACACTTCTTTCTTTTTATTTATACATACATACATACATAAATCACGCCTATATCTCCGAAGGGGTAGGCAGAGGTGTACTAGCACCCACGTTTCGCCAAATATGTCAGGTCCCATGTAATAGGTGGCGAGCCTATTGCCATTTATCGGGCACAAAAGTCGCAGTACATTGCTAGGTTGTATAAGAGGAACGCTGCTTGCCATTCCTCATCACTGAATTGTCGCCTTGTACGACACCCACGGGAGAGATTTGGGGTGGTGTCAATTGTATTCTACTCTGCCGTCACCACACAGCATTTATTTATACCTTCTAAATTAACATTCCAATAAATATTGTGTAGAGCATTTCGAAGTGTATTGTAATCTGCTATTCTAAGACTCGCACAAGACCAACATGAATTTTAAATATTAAATGGTTTAATTGGGTGACAAAACGTCTAAAAACGTTTCTTCATCAATATAAACAACATTTACACCTAAAAAAAATCAATCGCAGACATTAGAGGCATAAATCAAATCCTCACAATGCGAGTGGACACAGCCTTCTTTTGTAAAAAAAAAAACAATCAACCAAAATAAATTCTTAATTTGAAAAATAAAATTACCGCTCATCATTTATCTCATAATTTTGTACCTATCCGTAGAGTCCATACGGAATCCGTGTAAGAAGAAATCTCTGTTGAACCTGATAAAATCTGTCGGCACAAGAAACGCATTACACTCACATTCAATTGAATATTACTATGCATAAGTTCTCGAAATTGCTTAAGCATTCGATGAGTTAATACAAACGTCTTCATTAAGCAGGTTCCAATGCGCTTCTGCGCCAAAAGATTTGGCGCGGGGGAAAAAACTGGACTCCCACATTGTCCAAATTCGTGGAAACGTCAAAATTCCGTCATTACTCGATTAAGGCTTAGGACAAAGGACTCTTTTTATTAGATTTATTGTAAAGTGAATTATAATTTATTTACTCTACCATATGGCACCTTATTTTTTTTAAGCTTTAAACTGTTACAAACTCAAAATCATAACATATTTAATGACAATTTGCAGGGAGACGAAGAAATATTTTTTTTTTTATTAAAAACTATAAGTTAAGTTATTTACTGCCGCACTCAGAGACGTCTATTACCGATAATGAGTACTGAATGTTAAAAAAATGATAATTCAAATATAGTCTCTATTCTTGTCAGGTCTTTGGTCTAAATCGAAATGAAAATTTTTGACATTAAGTACTAACGCTTTCAAACACCTATCTAACGGCAATACAATACACAGATTAAGAAAAAACTGTTACCAACTAAAAACTT
Source organism: Cataclysta lemnata (assembly GCA_963931975.1). Taxonomy (NCBI): domain Eukaryota; kingdom Metazoa; phylum Arthropoda; class Insecta; order Lepidoptera; family Crambidae; genus Cataclysta; species Cataclysta lemnata. Next base: position 5,176,606 of record OZ008358.1, on the reverse strand, counting down.
TTTTCTTTTGACCAATATAAACTCTTAACACTTCGACCACAGGTAAAGCGCAAAAGAAAAGTTCGCGATTCGCGCGCACCAAGTTTTGAATTTAGAATTGCGCAAGCATAGCATTTAATTCAGAGTGTACTATTTGTAATTTAGAAACAGGTGGCGCTAGTTTGCCACAATGTCGATTGAACAATTAACTTCTTTTAATTAGTAAAAAATACTGTAATAAATTTCACTGCAACGCTTTCAAACACCTACCTAACAGCAATACCATACACAGATAAAGAACAAACGGTTACCAACTAAAAACTTTTTTCTTTAGACCAACGGAACTCCTTACACTTCGACCACAGATAGACAGCAAAAGAAAAGTTCGCGATTCGCGCGCACAAGTTTCGAATTTGGAATTGCGTAAGCCGGCGGTCGCCGCGACGCGTCACGTGCTAGTGCAGGGACAGTGCACGCCCTCCGGAAAATCCGGAAGACCCCCAACATTTAACCCACATGCGTATACCATAGCGATCGGTGTGAGAGGGACCCCTAATCAGATAGCAATCTGTAAATGTTTAATGAGTCCCTAATTCCGTGTCGCACGTCCGCGGTTTTGACTTTTGACTTGTTGAGCGAGATTGTCATGTTTCATTGGCGGGTGTCATGATTTACGGCTTTTAGTTGCCGTTAATGGATATAGCAGAGGGCCTTAGCAAAATCGCAAACTCAGTCATGTTGTCGGCAGCAAAAATAAAATTAAGTAGTAAAAAACATACGATATTATTATTTGCTGTTAATAAACAATAAGACGGTGTGAGTGTAAAAATATTATTATTTATTTAATAGCAAAAGAATAATGTGGGTATCAGACTGTCAGTTCACCCTTCGGTGATATAGGAGTGATTTATGTATGTGTAATATAATATACGAAATGCACAGGTAATAAAACAAACTAAGAGTAAGTAAAGTTAAACTATAAGGAAATCGAATCTGAATGCATGAGCAATCGCCTGGTATGATGAGCAAATAATAGGCAGCAGCGTTTCTCTTATACCACCTAGCAATATACTGCGATGTACGTGCCTTATAGATGGCAATAGGCTCGCCACGGTTATTACACGGGACCTAAACTAATTGGCAAAAAGTGGGTTTTAATCACCTGTGCCTCTTCTGGGACATAAAATCTTGAAGCATACGATTGAGATTACACATACAGCCCGCTGCGTAACTAACTTACTTACACAACTACGAAAACAAAAGGAAGGACGTCACCAATTCCCCTCGCGAACGACGAATATTTTCCCAATATAGAGGGTAATATGACAGAACACTGGCAACATCGTCTGAATAATATATAAAATGTTCCCGGGCCAAGAGCCGCGTCCCGTCAATTATTTATAGGCAAATTATTGTTACGGTAAGTGCGGAATGTATTGACAAAGTGCGCGTTCAAATAAAAGGAAGACAGTAGTAAAAAATAATGGAAGACGTAAAAACAAACAGCTTCTATTGTAAGAATTAGAATGAAAAAAACGCTAAATAAGTAGCATTGAATTTTTTCATGCAAGTATACTTTTGAATAGTAAATGCTTAAATTTTGTTTATTCCTGAATGGGTACACAGAGGAATATATTTATTATGTGAAGTGCCATGTGCACTAAAATCTAGCGGAAGGTATGATAATGATGATCCGTGACCGACCTTGCGTGTGGTATGTATCTGTCTCTGGCAAAAATAATAGAAAGAAGGTTAAATTGGAAGGTTATAAATTATAATCTAAAAATAAAAAAGTTTGTAAATTATAATCTAGATGCGGAACGTTTTGGTTCCGCATCAAGACTATAATTTTTTAAACTTTTTCTAACCACAATATTTTTTTAGATAACATTTTATAAAAATATACTTAAATAATGTTCAAATAAAAATCAAAATAATGTAATAAAATTCAAAATATAACAATAAGTAGTAAAACGAAAAAAACTGCTGCATAAAAATTATTAATTTCTCGCGGTGCGGGCCGCTAATCGACCTTAACTGGCTCGTATGCAAATTGATTTTGAACGTGATCCACTCAAAGAGCGATTTTAACCGCGCGGTAGTGCTATCCGGACGGATATCGGTGCCGGCGGCGCACGATACTATCGGATATTCTGCGAGTGATGCCTTTTTAGACACAAGAAATAAAATATAAACGAAACATGATTTTCAATTACCTCTATGTCTTGGATGCTGAAACCAGATGGGAACTACACGACAGCCCGATCTCTCTCTCAGCGCTGATTAAAATTGTATTGTATTATTCTACGAAAACCAAATTTTATTGAAAAATGTTGTATCCATACATAAATCACGCCTATATCCCCTAAGGAGAGCTGTTTCAACACCCGCGTTTCGTCAGCTTATTTATTTAAAATGCCTACCCCCGTAATATTAAACGTGGACTAAAGTTAGTCATAGTTTAAACTGCTGTCACTTTTATTTGCTGAATGAAAAAGAGAGTTAGCATCACTTTTAAATAATGCCCAACTTTAGTCCAGGGATAGAGGATAGATCCAGGGATAGAGTCTAATGCACAATAATGAACTTGTCGTTGGCGCTCACGAAAGAAGGCAGCGACCTTTCAATCACTCAGCCAACAAAAGTCAGGGGCGCGCAACCATAATGCCGTCGACCCGTTTTATAGCAACTCGGGGTGGCAGCTAATGAGGATTTATAAGGCACGAGAGACGACAGGGCCGCGACACTGTCGCTGGATTTAGTAAGCAGAACTGTGAAGGAAGATGCGGGATACATGACAAATGCTTTTTGTACAAAATTACTTTATTGTTTTGACTTTTATTTGCACATTTTAGTAATGTTAAAAAAATTACATATATGATTAGTAATGTAATGTATTGGAATCTGCCCGGATCGCTGAGGATGCGGATTCGATTCCCGCAGCAATACTTTAAATTTTCGAGATTTTTCTACCCAAAATTTTATAATAAATGCGTCTTTGATTACTCAGTAAAGACAATAATACCGTATCATTAAATTTTACATTGCAAAAGTTATCAATAATTTTCATCGTCATTTTGAGCTTTAGGTATTAAAAACTAGATAAATTTACATTATGTAAATTACCCATTACGCATTATACAAAAAATATAGCATACATTACATATGTATCTGTATATCCCCGAAGGAATCGGCAGATAAATAAACACTCACTTTATATTTGGCGGTTACGATTTGGTATTAGGCGATTAGGTTTATGTGTCAGTATTAGATGTTGCATAATGAAAGCTTATGCTCATTGCCGGCATGCTTAACATGCATAAAATTAAATAATCATAATAATATAACCAAAAGTGCTACAGCCCTGCCGTATAAGTACAAAGCATGAGGCACCTCCGATTACTCCGCACTGGTCCGTGTTTTATACTCACCTTCATTTTCCTTACTCTTTTATAGTCCTGGGGTGACTTACGACTGCGGCCATCACCCAAATAATGCATCAGGTAAACAATTTACGTGTGCAGAGCAAACAATTCTACTATTTTGGTAGAAGGTATGCGGAGAGATGAAGAAAGAAATTTAAAAAGTTCGTAATTCATTTAAGAGTTTCGGCGTCATTCGAAGGAGCAAGCATTGGTCGTATGTGATTTAACAAAAAATTGCTTTGAGTATTTGATTTTGATTTAAGCATTACACAAGCGTTATAAAATTATTACATAGAAAAAGAGGTCATAAAAATTACGAAATATGTTCTGACGCCGGAACATTTCTCGCATGAGGACGTCATTTTTCTGAACTTCAAACAACTTCCTTTGTTTTTTTACGTTGTTTACCTACCAATCAACCATTAAGCTATTAAAGTGAACATGGTGTAAAACATTTTCAATAATCAATAAACGGGCCTTAATATATCGGCAATATAAAAACGGTTTGCAATTCCTTTTCTTTTAGTAGATATCAAATTTTGAACTTAAGCTTTTATTTTATTCCGCTAGCTCCAATATTTAAAAAGACATTGAGGTTTTTGTGACACGTTTATTGCAGCCCAGTGTGTTTATTACATGTCGTCTATTCCAAAGTAAGCAGCTTGAGCACATGTGTTGTGGGTAAACAGCAAACAGGGTAAGGTGGCCCAAAACGGGTACACTGCCGGCAGTCTACATACATGCATAAATCACGCCTATATCTCCAAAGGTTAATTTGCACTCACGTTTCGTCAATTATGTTATCATCATCATCAGCCAGCCCTTTAATATCCCCACTGCTGGGGCACGGACCTTCCCTATGGATGGAAGCATACAGGGAGATTGGGCCATATCCCACCACGCTGGCCCAGTGAGGGTTGGTGGGTATTAACGACTACAGATGCAGCCGGGACCAACGGCCTAACGTGCCTTCCGAAGTACGGAAGAACTCGGTATAATAAATTTTTGGTCACCCATCCAATGACTATCCTTAGCGAACATTGCTTAGTTTACGCAATCGCAGGCCAAGCGCGCTATGCCACTGCGCTAGCGAGCTCCTCCAATTATGTTAGGTCCCATTTGATAGGTTGCGAGCCTATTGCCATTTATCGGATACAAAAGTCGCCATTTATCGGACACAAAAGTAGATGCGGGCGCATCACATCGCGCGGGTTACTTGTGCAGACATGTTGACAGCTGAAACGAACAAGACCCGTCCATAAAGTAGCTTAACCAAGTAACTTGCGCAAGTAGCTCGTGGCTTTACTTGCTCCAGCTACTTGCACCGTGTAGAAACACCATTATATTAAGACTAGTGGACGCCCGTGAAAGCCGTGTGGTGACGGCAGAGTAGAATACAAATGTCACCACCCCAAATCTCTCCCGTGGGTGTCGTACAAGGCGACTAAGGATAAATCAGTGATGAGGATTGGGCAGCAGCGTTCCTCTTATACCACCTAGCTATATACCTACTGCGACTTTTGTGCCCGATAAATGGCAATAGGCTCGCCACCTATTACATGGGACCTAACATAACTGGCGAAACGTGGGTGCTAGTTCACCTCTGCCTACCCCTTCGGGGATATAGGCGTGATTTATGTATGTATGAATACACTCCCTAGATGCGTTAAAATGTGTGACACCCATATTTTAACGTAAAATTCATTTCATTCATAATTTCATCCACTCATTATTTCATAAAACTACCGATAAAATATACACTAAAGACATGGGTGTATGGCCTAGACCCTTTGCCTTCCCTAAAATATAGGGAGAATTTAATGTTACATGGGACCTAACATAACTGGCGAAACGTGGGTGCTAGTTCACCTCTGCCTACCCCTTCGGGGATATAGGCGTGATTTATGTATGTGTATGTATGTATGTAGTGGACACCCGCGGCTTTTCTCGCGTTAATGTTGGTTATTAATATAGCCTTCCTTGATAAATGGACTATTCAACACAAATAGATTTTTTCAATTTGAGTCAGTAGTTCCTGAGATTAGCGCGTTTTACCAAACAAACAAACTCTTCAACTTATAATATTAGTATAGAAATAAATTATAACACGTCTCCTTTTCCCAAGTTAATCCCTAAGTTACAACGTTCATTAACAACGCCTCTTGCAACTGCAAAGTTGCACTTACTTAGCGGGTTACTTAACTGCTAATTGCGGTAACTTGGATTTAAGGCGAGATGTAACGTCGTCTTGGGGTGTCAAGTTGCAAAGAAGATCTCACTCAAAGGCTTAACTTAGAGATTACTTTTATGACTTAGCTTACTCATGCTGTGCAAGTTTTTAAAGGCATGGTCGAAAACAAGAAAACCTTGTGGAAATAATATTATATAGGTTCTATTTATTAGACCCCCGTCTAGACAAGAGTATGAAACTGACATATTACAGAGTAAACAACTTATGATAGAAACATTGAGAAGCGACAGGTTAGCGTGGTACATGCACGTGATGAGGAGGCATGAATGTTACTTAGCTAAAAATATGTTAAGTACCTACCTATACCTATATGGACGTGGATGGACCTAGAATGAGAAGAGGACCGAAGAAGCGATGGGTGGATTCTATGAAAGACGATATGAGAAAGAAGGGAATTTGAGCTCACTTCTGATAAAAGAGTATGGAAGAGGTTGTGCTGACCCAACATACTGCCGCACTCAGAGACGTCAAATAACGTTAATGAGTACTTAACGTCAAAAAATGACAATTCAAAACTAGTCGCTATTCTTGCTGGGTCTATGGCCTAGATTTGAATGAAATTTTTTGACATTAAATACTCATTAAAGTTAATTGACGACTCTGAGTGCGGCAGTTAGAGTTGCAAAAGGGCAGAGAGAAAAAGATGATTATGAGAAAAAAATTTTAATATAAATTCACAGGTATTTTAGTTTAAATATAGATAACTTTTTCTCTATATAAAATCTAATTGAAATCAATATTCAACATTAAAAAAGCGAATTACACGGCACGATTTTCGCATCGACCACCGACGACGGTCGTGGACATCGGAAGGTGTGAGGGCAGCGTTATTTATTCCGAGCCCCTTAACCTAGCTGTACGTTCCAGCCGCGAGCCTCTAACGGGCGTATCAGTCACAATTTAAACAAAAATACGCATCAAGCCGATTTGATTCCGACGGCACTCGCTTCGTTACTCGACGGGTACCGTCTGCAGAACAGGTGAAAATAATCGATCGGAAAATATTATCAAAGTCAAAGTCAAATTTCATTTATTCATAGCCGATATGATTACACTTATGCATCGTCAAGACGAGACAAGATACCGAAAACCCGTGTGTCCAAGAAAGATAGAGCAGTGCGCAGCATGCCGTACTGCCGCACTCAGAGACGTCAAATAACGTTAATGAGTACTTAACGTCAAAAAATGACAATTCAAAACTAGTCGCTATTCTTGCCGGGTCTATGGTCTAGATTTGATTGAAAAATTTTGACATTAAATACTCATTAACGTTAATTGACGTCTTTTGATTGCGGCAGTTAGTCTGTAATGAGATCTTTACATATCGCTTGTTGATTCAAATCAAATGTGACATAAATCAAAAACGCTTTTCCAGAAAAAATAAGTTGCAATGCCGTACATTTTAAATACACAATGTTTCAATGTGGCAAGTAAGTATTCCACCACCACTGTGGTCAGTTGTTCGCCCACCGGAATGAAGATCCCGAGGTCCCGGGTTCGATCCCCAGGGGAGTACAAATTTGTACTAGGTTTAGTTGGTGGTTGGACTTATTTCAAGTTCGTCTGGCTAGCTACCATCATCTTATAAAAATCCCTATCCAACATAAAAAAGTTATTTAGTTGGGCCGTGTTTTCATTAACAATTTGATGTCTCTATTAGTATAAATACAAAAAAAATGTGTTATACCTATTGTTTTCCAACCAGTGAAGAGGCCGACCTCAAGATAATCGAGGAACAGAGCAGGAAGAAGAAAATTAATTGAACTATCCGACACACCAAAAAGATTTTTGACCCATAAAGAAAGTATAATAAATAGTCCTTTGCTAATTTTTTGCACACCATACCACCTAGAAAGTAATAAGTCGCTAAAAATGTGCATACAATGCCTGCATTTGAAATGCAAAGCGCACGCATTCTGAGCTCTGGACGGCCGTCACTCAGCGGAGCCATTATATATCGCACTGAACCAAGTAATACTTACCATATAATAACTGAGCGTTTACCTCAACATATATATTTGGACGAGGAGCTTGAATATGTAGCGGCTAGAGCTGCTGGCTTCCAATCGCTTGGTAGCTAAGCAATGTTTTCATTTATTTATTTGGGCCATCATCTGAGGTACACAGATTTTAACTCAGCTCTAATTACAGATGGCCTCTTCATGCACCTTATAATATAAGTAAATGTTTCCAAATGCCTTTCATTGGCGCATTGTATGGGTGACTATCCAAATGCCTTCCATCTTTCATTGCATGGATGACTATAAACATAATTGTGATCTAAAAAACATAATTTACTTTCAAGGAAACTTAAGACAGATACATTTCGACACCCGGTTCGGTCGAATGGACAGATCGTTGGCTGTAGGCCTATTGCCTATAGCCAACGATCAATATTTCCATTTAATCCAACTTTGACTCTCACGTTTCCAATGTTTAACGTTATTTCTTTGACGAATCATGAGTGTATGTAATAATACCTTTTAAGAATATACCTACCATATTTTTATTCAGCCGTGTGGTGACGGCAGAGTAAAATATAATTGTCACCACCCCAAATCTCTACAAGACGAGTAAGGATAAATCAGTGATGAGGAATGGGCAGCAGCGTTCCTCTTATACCATCTAGCTATGTACCTACTGCGACTTTTGTGCCCGATAAATGGCAATAGGCTCGCCACCTATTACATGGGACCTAACATAACTGGCGAAACGTGGGTGCTAGTTCACCTCTGCCTACCCCTTCGGGGATATAGGCGTGATTTATGTATGTATTTTTATTTTACATACATACATAAATCACGTCTATATCCCCGAAGGGGTAGGCAGAGGTGAATTTTTTAGTCAGTTTAGTCAGCGCAATAACAAGCTCCTCCAGTATTAAAGTGGCAGTGAAATTGAGTTGCTGCAAGCGTCTCACACTTACGCGGTAAGCGGTAGCGATAGCGGTGGCGGGCAGTTGTAACGTAGGTAACATAAGGCTTTAAGCCGGGCAGCGGTGGCGGGACAGAGGCGGTGGCGAACCCGAGCAAACATTGACCGCGCTGGTTTGAATAACGTCCTTACGTTACCTACGTTATAACTGCCCGCCACCGCTACCGCCACCGCAGACCGCGTCTGTCTGTGAGACGCATAAGAAAATACTCTTCTTCACACCTGTCGAGAGGATAAAAGTGCTCGTAAATGGCCCGTCTGAAACATCTCTATTGTGGTCTCGAAAGTCCCAATCGGGCGATCCCAATCTGCATGTAAAGCGGGGCATAATGGCGATTTACATTTGTACAGCCTTTTGTCAGCGAGACAGTGTGAAAAGCACGGTCGTCGGCCGCCGGGCCGCGCTCGCGTTGCTGCTCAAGGATTCGATACTCTTACTGCACACTTTTTTTCCTTTGTTTTGCATTGTAAAAGTTTTCTTAAAAACACTTGGTTGATTTCTAAAAAAATGCTTTGCATATCTGAGAGCTGAACACAATTGTGCCTACAAGTTATTTTTAAGATCTTTTTATAACTGTGTTTTGTGCAAATAAACTTTTGACTTGCACTGAGAGACGTTAATTAAGATTAATGAGTATGAAAAAATTTTAGTTTTAAACTTGTCGCTGTTCTTGCCGGGTCCATGGTCTAGATTCAAATGTTTTTTTTTAAGTTTTAAATACCCATTTAAGTTAGTTTTAAGTACCCATTAAAGTTAAATGACGTGTCTGAGTGCGACAGTTAGTTAGTTTTCCATGAAGATTATCATTGTGTTCCGAAAATTTATGATAATATACCCTTCTGTGGATGAAGGTTCCCTCGATTCCATCTTCGGCCCTTATCGTCACTTACAATCAACTGAGATAAAGGTCAAGCTTCCCTGTCTAGAAAAAAAAGTTTATACATCCTGTCAAGCGTGCTTTGAACAATATTCAAAGCCTCCAATGCGGCGACATCAATGAGAAGACACGCTTACAAGCAACTAAAACATTTCTTTCTCTCGTCTCGTTGTCCACTAATGACGGACAGACGACTACTTACGACACGTTATGACAAACATTACACTACACAAGAGCAAGCCAGATAACTTTCTACTTTATCATCCAAGACATAAAAACTAGATTGGGTGGACAAGCAAGGCAGAAGTTGCGTTTGCTCGTAAAGTGGTTTAGGAATTTGACACCAAATTGCAAAGTGTGTACTAATTTAACATTGACAATTGGTAAACAAAATGATGGGCATATCCGAATATCGAGTATTTGTGTTTAGATAACAGAGTATCGCAAACTTGTGCCGACATAGGGGAAGGCGGCCTGAAGTGGGTACCGCCTAAAAGGTACTCTGGGGTACATTTAAACCAAATAACAATTTGCAGCCAGACGCCTTGTAGCTGTCTAAAGGCTTTAAGTGGAAAATTAAGTTAAATAAATGTTAAATTAAGCCATATTAACCAACCACGCTGGCCCACTGCGGATTTGTGTGTATTAACGACTGCAGATGCAGCATCCGTTTAACGTGCCTTCCGAAGCTCGGAGGAACCTGAGATAATATACTTTTGGTCACCTCCAATGAACAGCATTAACGAATATTGCTTAGTTTACGCCATCGAAATACCTAATTTCAATCCCCCAAAACACACCTGACTATGGTTAGTTCAGCCAAAACCGGTAAAGCGCGAGTCGGACTCGCGCACGAAGGGTTCCGTTCTATAAAACAAACAAAAATATCACGTTTTTATTATTATTTATTTTATGTATATTTTAATCGATTTATTTATTTTATGTCTTCTTCTTCTCCCCGCCCTGTTACCAGTCTATCTGGGGTCGGCGCAGTATGTTTATTTATTTATATATTTATGTAAACTCAATATTTATTCTATTAAGTTTATTAGTATTTATTGTTACAGCGTCAACAGAAATACATAATCTGTGAAATTGAAAATGTGACAGACAGACAGACGGACAGACAGCGGAGTCTTATTGCCGATAGCCATAAGACTCCGCTGCGAAACGCAAAGGGCGAAACCGCAATAGTTTCGCTGTGAATTGTAAGTTTTTGTAAGAAATTCCCTGCTCTAACGTACAATTAATTTTGTACGTTAGAGCAGGGAATTTCTATGATGTTTTCTCTTACTAACAAGATTTCGCTCATTTGGCCGCTATTTCGGAGCGAATCCGCTTGTGACTCAAAGGCGTCTGTAGCAATCGACTATTTATGAGTTTCACTAATAGTTTTACGTAAGTGAAGTACTATTGCACAGTGTTTGTTTCGCAGCGGAGGTGTGCTTCAGGCATTAGTAACAGGGTCCCGTTTTACCCTTTTGGTACCTACGGAACCCTAAAAAAAGAACCAATCAATCAGTCTACTTCATCATTCGGCGAAGTGGCAATGATCAGAGACGTACAGGCTTTTTTACGTGCCCCTGATTCGATACCGATACTGCGCAGGCTCATAGAAGCTGAAACCAAGCGAAAGCATCCCGTCCTCGGCCAAATGCGCACAAAAAGCATTGTCGTAAGGCTTGGAGCACACTAGGTTCCCCAGGAGAATGCATTTTAGAACTAGGGCAGGGCTTTAGAATACAAATGCTTGCATGCAGCTTACCAGATGTCGTCCGCGACAAAGATCGTAAATTATGTTTATGTTTTTTTTCGTTTTATATTAGTACTGTGTTATCTTTACTTAAGTCCGTTCATGTTTACCTAGAGAACGGGCGAATTTGTCTTCTAACCTCTGCTCCTAACTTTTGATGAACGTTTCGTTGTAGCGTGGATTAGATAATTTACTGAACTCTGGGCGCGGTGTGCCCACCGCCCTACAGCAGAGCTCCTCACCGCCACGCGAGCGATGCTGGGAATCTTTGCAGGGGCCAAAAACCGGGAATTTAACAATGGACGGTGGATACTATCTGCCCTCCGCTGTGTGCCTACGGGCCACAAGTGTCACCGGCTCCTAATTAAAAATCAATGGAGACTTTGCGCGCCACGTTGTCAGATTGCAAAATATGCAAGAGCAATGCTCTTTTTGTATGTGGCACAGCTAATTTTTGCCACAAATCCACTGATTGGCTGTTACTAATAAATAATCCATCCAGCTATCTAAGGATAGTACATACATACATAAATCACGCCTATATCCCCGAAGGGGTAGGCAGAGGTGAACTAGCACCCACGTTTCGCCAGATATATTAGGTCCCATGTGAGCCTATTGCCATTTATCGGGCACGAAAGTCGCAGTAGGTACATAGCTAGATGGTATTAGAGGAACGCTGCTGCCCAATCCTCATCACTGATTTATCCTTAGTCGCCTTGTACGACACCCACTGGAAAGATTTTGGGTGGTGACAATTGTATTCTACTCTGCCGTCACCACACGGCTGTCTAAGATAGTGAATGAATCTAAGGATAGTGAATTTATGTAAACTACTCGGTATTAATTTTTCGTTGTAAGCCTACTTCATTTATGATTAAAAAGAACGCAGTAAATACTGATCTGAAAACAAAAATATTTCCTATAATATTACTTATTTCTAAACCCAAAACCAAAACCAATAAACGTTACAAAGATGTTACAAAAACTAAACTGAAAATTCTTGGAAATATTTTTAAATTTCAAATTGTTCTGTTAAATTGATATATCTGGTTCTGACCTATTTCTGCTTGGGTATTATTTTTATTTTACTCAGGACCTTTATTTAATTTTCGGTTTCCATCACCTAGATGAATTAAAAAAGGAACACAGGCAAATAAAAGTACAGTTTCTAACTGCCGCACTCAGAGACGTCAATTAACTTTAATGAGTATTTAATGTCAAAAATTTTCATTCAAATCTAGACCATAGACCTGGAAGAATAGCGACTAGTTTTGAATTGTCATTTTTTGATATTCAGTACTCATTATCGATATTTGACGTCTCTGACGTGCGGCAGAAAGTTAATTAATAATAAAAATTGACCGTGACTCGTAAAAAAAATTCTATTAAGCCGCCTGTACATATAGTCAATAATTACAAAGATCACTGTCATCAAAAAGAGCCATAAAAATGATTGCGTCTAATTAAGGCAATTTAACTTGAATGTTGCATTGAAATTAAAGGACGCGTAACACAAAACACATATCGTTGAATAATTACAGGAATCCAATGGGACATTGTACGTAGAACCAATCAATCCGTCGCCTGTATCGGAGGAATAGTCTTTTCATACTTTTTGTCGTAATCGAAAAAATATTCGCCACTGACAGGGGTTTTGAAGACCTTAAGTGCGCGGCTTAGAGTTGATTATTGAGTGGGATAGCTGCTCCGCTGCCTGATGCAGCTTACTGACGAACGTATCTTATCCAGTCATTACTTGTGAGATAATTCGAGTGCAACTGTTGACGATTTTCTTCGAGAAGTCCCCAGGTAACTGGTTAATTCGTTTTTTAAGACTGCGCATGGGAAATAATTTTTGAAGACAAAGTCTAGTTCGAATACAATTTGATTCGTTTTACGCATCTTCGGAAGACAGAAAATAAAAGGCAAGGGTGCCTAGAGGCTACATAATCGATTGCGTCGAATGCCTAACGAAAAATAATATAATGTATGAAATTGATGTATTCCTGAAAAATTGCTACATACGTAAGACTAGCAGCGTTACTCTCATACCATCTAGCAATATACTGCAATTTAGGTACCTATGTGTCCGATAGATGGCAATAGGCTCGTCCCCTATTACGGACCTAATCTAATTCGCGAAACGCAGATGTTAATTCATTTCTGCCCTTCGGGGATGGAAAGCCTTGATTTATGATTTTTTAGCCAAGCTTTAAAGTATAATACCGAAGTAGAGTATGTTAATCAATGATCTGTATTCTGAGCCAATGATATGGCTTTTGTAGCGGCTACGTCATAGCGTTACACAAACTACACAAACACCTGGCTCGGCGGTAGATCCTTCCTTTTTAATAGGAAAACGGAAGAATCCCATTGGTGAAATGCGTTTTTTTTTAAAAAGGAACAAACTGCATTGGTCCCAACCTAGAAGTAGGTAAAGTACAAAATAATAAGCCTGAAATTACATCTTAAGCAAAAACTTGTAATTATCGAGTAGGCAGGCGCAGTGATCAAAAATTACTAATAAAAACCCCCAATCCAATGCGCCTCGTACACAATCAACTGATAATAAGGATATCGTGAGAAATTAATATAATTATTGACCCGTATTGCTCCGAAACAGGCACATATCGGCGGAGATCGATGGATATGGATGGATATGTGTGAACGGTGCGACGAATCATGCGGTCCGCGCGAAAAGGACGGAGCTAGAGACGTGTTATTACGATCAGCAAATTGGTGCGTTTATGTAAAATTCGCTACGGTGCGCATCTGCTGACTGTATTCTGGAAATTGTGAAGAATTAACTTTTATGTCATACAAGCAGGTTGCAAGTCGCCGACTTAGCATTAACCGTCATCAAGTACCGATCTTATATTTACGCAGGGGCCCACAATTGAGACATAATGAGAAATATCGAGGAGAATTAACATGTCGTTAGCAATTTTAATAAAAACTACGACGAGCCATCAGAGCGGACGTACGGCAATCTGCCAACGGAAGTCAATTCAAAAATGAATCTTATCATACAGAGGTTAAGATGTGCAGATGTTTTGTATATTACGTATAGGCGTCTGCGAAATCCTGATTTGAACGTATGTACAAAGGTCATTGAACATGCAAGAGAATGCTTGTAATACAACGTTTTAGGTGTAACAAACAAACACTTACATCTGTTCTTCGTCTTCTCCTGCCTAGCTACGCCCTCTGTTCCCAGTTTATCGGGGTCAGCGCAGTATGTTTCCTCTTTTAATAATATCGGTTAGAAGTCATCAAGCCATCCACTTCATTTTTATTCATATCATCCATCACACCGAAAAGATACTAGTGGTGAATGAATACACATAAAGACATGGTAAGTACCATGTTGAGAGACTGATGAACGGAGAAAGTGATTAGGATGATACATTCCAATTCATACTGCTCAAGGTTTTGGCTTAGGTTTCACAGCCGGCCGCTGGCCTCACACCAACTCTTTCCCCCTTATTATAAAACATGGACTAAAGTTAGTCATGGTTTAAAATTGATGCTTACTCTGTCTTTCATTCATCAAATAAAAGTGACAGCATCAGCTTTAAACTAAGACTAACTTGAGTCCATGTGTTTTAAGGGGGTTTGGGTATACCTACTGTTGTTGGTGGTTATTGCTCTACCATTCGGTTGTGCAGTGAAAGTGGTGTTTTTTTGAATTTTGATACACAAGGATCCGTGTTGACGTTCAATTGTGAGGAATCATTGAAATAAAAGTGTTATGGGTTTTTTTTAATGTTGAGAATTTCATAGTGATTTCCACTACGTCATCAGTAGCCATCATGAAGTCTGCCGCCATACAATTCGTGCTAAGCACCCGCGATGCATTAAAACTAAAGACATGGCTGATTGGGGTAGATCCCTTACGTCATTATCACCATTTAATGGCCACACGGCTGGGGCTCAGGCCTTCCCTATCAATGGAAGAATATAAGGAGAATGGCTCATTCATAACCCACCTCGCTGTCCAGTAATTAACGACTGCTGATGCAGCTGGGACCAACGGCTTAACGTGCCTTCCGAAGCACGGAGGATCTCGAGATAGTATATTTTTGGTCACAATGATCAGCCTTGGTAGATATTGCTTAGTTTCTGCATTCATAGGCAAAGCGCATCAAGCAACTGCGCTACCGAGCTCCTCTATCCCTTTGCCTTCCTTGAAACGGGAGAATTAAAACAACAACAAAAAAAAAGAGAGAAAGAAAAAAGTAACAAATTATGACAGCTACCCGCATTAATGCGTTTTGATTTATGCCACAGTTACGGATGGCCGGCAATTTAACCAGCAATTTGTACCGCGGCTGTGTGTTTAGAGCGGGTTCGACGCATGCAGGTGAATCAATTTACACCAGAACTCGCACTGCGGCGTGGATGATGTCTTGCATGTTCATATCGTAACGGTGTCGAGAGACCTTCTGGCCTCTTATTTTTTATGCTCGACAGGGAAGCTCTTGCCCTTCATCTCACCTGATGGTAAGTGACGATAAGGGCCGAAGATGGAATCGAGCTTCACCTGGAACCCTCAACCACAGAGGAGCTGGCTATCTTATCACACATTATTATGGTGACAGATTTTTGATAAGATGGTAGTAGCTAGCCAGGCGGACTTGAAAGAATCTTATTGCTCTTATTGTCGCACTCAGAAACCTCAATTAACTTTAATGAGTACTTCATTAAAAAAAATTCAATCAAAATAAGACCATAGACACGTTTTTTTCAATATACATTATCTGTAATATTAAGTGTCAAGGTCTGACACCGTTACCAGAAGGAACCACTCTTCTAAAAGTTCCAATGCTTACATTTTATGGTAAGATAATTTATAGCTAAGGTGAATCAATTATAATTTTATTAGTTGTTATCGCATTTAGCATCCTGCGCTATTTGATGTCTTTGTCAATAACTGTGTTAATGTAAGCTTGTTGATCTTAATAAATAAATAGTAAGGGCCTGTTTCACAATCGACAAGTAAGTTCTAAGAAGCTTACTTCGCAGATCATTTGACAATTGTAATATGAAATATATGTCAATTAAACTTCAAAGTAAGCTACTTTAAACTTACTTGTCGATTGTGAAACAGGCCCTGAGTATAAATAATGGTAACCATAATTTGTTTTCAACTATTTGCAAGTGCAATTAAATCTAGTTGACACAGACAAAGATACATGCATACAAAACAAACAAGACAAGAAAACTTATTCAGCATAAACGTCTAACGAATTAGATATAGTACCTACCTACCTTTAATACAAGAAATATTTCAAAAAGCTGCCATTTTTTTGTCGATTCTCAACAAAAAAGCTCTCGCCATACGCCGTCGATTAAAAGCACCGAGTCAAGTATCGATTAAATGCTATTAAGGGCCGTCATAAATGCACCTCACTCTGTTAATTGCGAAATTATTCATCAATCATAATTACACCGCCGGGTGCGACGCTTTATCAATATCACTAATAGTGGTTATATGGGATCAGTTTCAAAAACTGTTTAACAATTTACCAATAATAATTATTGTTGATGCCCCAGTCCGTATTGGGAAAGAGTACGTGCCATAGGCGTGATGACTAATTTTGGAAAACTACACCACGTTGTTTTAACCTATCTACACACAAAATAAATATTTTTTTTGCTAAAAATTAAGATTTTAATAGAAATAACATAACATGTTTAGAATAAAGCAAAGTAAAATTTCCGCCAAACGCCTTAATAGCAATGGCGTCTGTGTGACGTCACGGATTCGTAATCACACCGCATCACAGTGTCTATAGTAACAATAATTTGGTAAGCAAATAAAATGTCAACATTACCAACTCGTTACGTCACGCGGCGTTTGACCAAATATGGCGGATTGCTAAGTTTTATATTTTTATTTATATAAATATTAATTTTTATAAAATAAATATCAATGACGCTTTTAAGCTAAGAAGAAGTGATTTTTATCGAATCTCCATATCCTAAATTATTATTATAAAATTAAATGATTATTTCAATGATTCTTTGTTTGAGTTATCATCCAACTTATTGTCCATGTTTGATTTATTTCAGTATTTAAAGAGACTGCTCCTAAGATGTTCCCCCCGCCACCCTCTCACAGCACCCGTCCGAATAGTCTTAAAATGTTTCTAATTACTAGAGCTAAAAGGTAGAATGTTGCGTGTCCCGATTACACTTTATTTCAGTTAAGATGTTTCCGTGAGGACAAAAAACTGGTGATGATTTTAAGACATTCCTTTCCTTCAAAGATGTTTAATTAACAACAATGTTAGTTCTTTACCCGCAGCCGTACAGAGTACCGCCGCATAGAACGTATCCTAAACTGAGGAGTATCTGCATTTGCTACCTTATCTCATGATAATTGGGGCGCAAATTGAAACATCAAAATTTTGACCTTAGAGTTGATTTTGTCAAAACCTGACGCGTGGTCCTTAGATGGTAGTGGTCTCGCGGATCGACGGCTAATTTCTTACCATCTGATAACATCCAAGATCTCGACATAATAAGAGCTCATAATAAGACTTAGCGACGTATAGACATGGCAATAAAATTTTCAAAATGATTCATACTCATTAATTGTATGTTACTGTTATAATGCTCATTTAAAACAAGATAGATGCACGTAACTCAACAAATACTTAGAAACATTGTGTGGAGCATCACATTGATAGCATTGCTTGCTTGCATAATGGGCTACCATGTTTATATATATACCTACTCATAAAATATTTATATCATATTTATTAACGACTATATTAAAAAAAATATCTAGTATCCATTACACGAGTTCTTACTATCGCTACTTACTTAGAACTGGATGAAAGGTGTGAGTGTAATAAATATTTAATTATTTATTTAATTCTTCGAAGATAGCAAGAAGACAGGTAGTCAACTACATCGAGCGTCTCGTGACCATCAATCACGAGACCAACAAATGTCGACACTAATAGAATATTAACCCTGCACGTTGCCAACGAGCGAGCATAATGAAAAAATAATTCAACATGATTTATAGCTTACTCAGACCCCCGCAAATTGCCGACAGTTTCGAACGTTTAACTTAAGTACGGGCTGCGTACACGCACTCGTACCTCAAAATACAAAAAAAAAAGACGCCCCGAAATTTCATATTCGCGAATAAAATCACGCCACATCTCGCTCGCTCGGCCCGATTATAAACACAGCTCTTGCTAAATGCAAATAAGGTACTGGAAACTTACGATGTAACATTAACTGGTATTTGATTGGTGGCTGATAGCTGGTATCGCTATTCGGTGTCGTATCATTATCGAGCAAAGTCGCGCTTGACATTTGTTTGCGTCAAAATGACAGCTGCCAAGTATCGCTTCTAGGTGGTCAGTTAATGAAAGCTGGTGATTTTAAGAGGCAATCCCGCCAATTATGCCTGTAGCACACCACTGCTGTGAAACAAAAATGCGAATCCGCGAGTTGAGCTGTGCATCAGTAGGTGCTGTCCGAAATGGTGGCCATATGGAGATCTAGACGACGTCTGAGCAATAGAGCGAAATCATGTTAGGAAGACATATAAATCACGCCTATATCCCTGAAGGGGTAAAAGGAGGTGACCTAACACCCACTTTTTCGCCAACTAGGTTAGGTCCCATGTAAAAGTCCTATGTCGCATGTAATAGGTGGCGAGCCTATTGCCATTTATCGGGCACAGAAATCACAGTACATTGCTAGGTGGCATAAGAGGAACGCCATTACTCATTGCTGTCTTAATCCTTAGTCGTCTTGTACGACAACCACGGGAGAGATGGGGGTGTATTCTGCTTTGCCGTCACCACACGGCCGCGGGTGTTAGAAAGAGACAACAAAACTGACTATGAGTCAGTTTTGTACGTTAGATCAGCGGATTTCGCTCCTGTTTCGCCGCCAAAAACTTACTACTCACAGCGAAACTATTGCGGTTCCGCCTTTGAGGTTCGCAGCGAAGGTGTGCTACAGGCGTTAATGTCTAACTAATTAGTTGGCGACTTGTGATTACATGGATGACTACCTAGGTGGTGGATGAACCCCTCAGGTTCCGATAGCATGCCGGCAGAAGGACACGAACATAAGTAATGCGTACGTGCAGGTGATTATGCAGATAGAGCCACACTGGTGTACAATTAAGTTTTAAAATAAATTCAAGTCTTTCAGTTTTAATATTAAAAATATATAATACCTCATCATGCTAATAATATACCGTGTGGCCGCTCATTGAATTGGTACTGTAGACGGCGCGTTCACATAGTCCACTTACAATCTGTTTTAGCTCCTATTCCGTAGACGTAAGGACTTTCATTGTAGCGGTTTGACATGCAACCGACCGTACACAACCAAAGTGTTTATTAAATTTATTGCAGAAACAATTTGCAAAACAAAATCAGCCTGAAACAAAATACGAAAGAGCGCAGTAAACAGAGCAAAAGAAACAATTATTTATTACATGCTCTAGGGACATATACGAGCATTTAAGGCACGCCTAGTAGTCAGTAGTGGTCCAACCACAGATATGATATATCTGTAGGTCCAACGCAAAATTCTTATTTTTGTCGTACAAGGCGACTAAGCGATACAGCGATGAGTAATGGGCAGTAGTGATCGAACCTCGTGCATGCGTGCATGGTTTTCCTCATTTAATTAATAAGGCTTTCCTATAATTATGAAAGCCTAGCCAATAGCCACTATTATTGTTGAGTTTATATTTTCTGTGATAATTTGATTGTAACACCTCATTATCAACTCCGTATTTACTTATGGAGTGTGACAGACGTTTCTACAATGACAATCCGCTCTGACCAACATATGGTAAGGAATGGGCAGCAGCGTTCCTGGCATACCACCAAGTAACTGTGACTAATGTGCCTGGCGGGACCGAAACTAGTTGGCGAAATATGGGTGTTAATAGACCTCTGCCTACCCCTTCGGGGTAAAACAGGCGTGATCCATGTCTGTCTTCTTCTCCCTGCCCTGTTCCCAGTCTATCTGAGATCGGCGCAGTATGTTTTTTCTTCCATCCAATCCGTACTGCTCAAGGTTTTAGCTTAGGTTTTACAGCCGGCAGCCAGCCTGACACCAACCCTCTTTGGGTATGCTGTTGTTGGTGGTTTGATCTCCAAGGTGCTTATTGGTCTACACCGGGCAATCTCCCTTAGTCGACTTTTACGACACCCATGGGATGAGTCGGGGCTGCCCCATTCTACGTTATTTATTCGCTCCCAGGCCAGCATAGAAGAGCCCAATGTCTGTCTGTATGTATGTAATTTAAAATGTAAAAGACATGCAGCGCCCATTCACTCGTCTAACCTAATATTTGCTCAAATCGATTTTGAAGCGTCAATTCTAAAAATTCTCGATTACGATTTCTCACGGCAGCCGCTTGTCTGAGCAGATAGATGCACTCATCGAGTGACACACCGACCACTTCCTATGTTTGTTCTTTTGAAATGATCCGGTTTTTTTGTTTTTCAATAGCACTGGGGCCTGAGGTTTTGATTCTGGTAATGTCAGCTGATGTTACAGTAAAATAGTTTTAGCGGGTCTTAGCCAGTCAAAATCACTTTTGAAATTGTTTATTTGATCATATTATCAAATACATAATTTCAGTGAGTAAATATTAAGAAATACTACAAATCGTAGATGTAATTGTATCATATAAGTGGACGCCCACGGCTTCGCTCGCGTTAATGTCAATTATTTATAGCCTATCTCGATAAATGGACAATCCAACACAAAACGTTTTTTTTTATTTGAGTCAGTAGTCCCTGAGATTGGCGCGTTTAACCATACAAACAAACAAACTCTTCAGTTTTATAATATTAGTATAGATAAAAAACCCTTAAACCAAATTAGGTACTTATTATTTCTTAATTAATTTGCCTATACAAGATACGAAGCAATTTGTCTCAACCCTAGGTAGTATCCTAACTCATTGTGAACTCAGCCACAAATAAGCTTTTCCCAGACCACCCCTTGGGCAGGGTTGCCAATACCCAATTGAATCCCATTGACCGTAACGACACAACTTATGGTTTCTTCCCGATAAATATTACCAAAAAGGGTTTGTGCTAAGGGTTATTATGGGTAGGCAGTCTTTGTTTTTATTTCATTGCGATTGCGAAAGGGACCACTGGACTAAGATACGCAAGCTTCAAGGAAGAAGGTAATTTAATTATTGACCCTGTAAATAACTGATCAATAAAAGCAATATTTCGATAGCAATTTAGTCTATTGAGGGCCTGTTTCACAATCGACGGATAAGTTCTGAATTGTTTAATTTTTAAGATCATTTGACAGTTTTAATATGAAATATATGTCAATTATACTGCCAAGTAAGCTATCCAGAACTTACCCGTCGATTGTGAAACAGGCCCTTAGTCTATTTTATATGTCACATATTTTTACACTTCTATTTTCATGTCACGTTTAAATAATCAATCCAAAAAATAAAGAATCATAAAGGTATTTTTAACAGACCCTTTGTAACTGCTATTCGTTTTCATCATCACCACCATCCCTTTAATGTCCCCACTGCTGGGGCACAGCGCTTCCCTACGGATGGAAAAATATAGGGAGAATGGGCCATAACCCACCTCGCTGGCCTAGTGTAGTGTGGATCGGTATTAACCGCTGAAGACGTAGCCGGGACTCTTGACTGACACCGGTGCTTTTTACACATAAATCTAATTATCTAGATTAGTTTGTAGTTTTTACCTCTCAGACCAACAGAGCGCGTCGTCCCGATATCTGAAACAAGAGAAACATAAAATTAACAAATCATAAATCTATAAACAAGGTACACACTAAATTTT
Organism: Cataclysta lemnata; assembly: GCA_963931975.1. Classification (NCBI taxonomy): domain Eukaryota; kingdom Metazoa; phylum Arthropoda; class Insecta; order Lepidoptera; family Crambidae; genus Cataclysta; species Cataclysta lemnata. The sequence goes on along the minus strand of OZ008358.1, from coordinate 5,154,545 downwards.
TTTATGTAAGATAATGTAAGGTGATAGATACAAACAATTTTAAATATATAGGTATATCTTTCTGCCCTGTTCCCAGATTATCTGAGCCAGCCAATGAGATAGATGTTAATTTAAATTTTGACATGTCCTCTCAAGGAAGCAGTCAATAAGGCTTACAGAAATATAATAATATCTATTTTGAACATGATATCAATACACGAAAGTATCTGTTTTGACTCACCTTCCCTAAAGATTGATACAATCTATGCAGATATTGGCTTTAACAAACATTTAAATTTAAAAAAAACATACGGATCGAAATGAGTAACCTCCTCCGGTTTTTCGTCACCTAATAAATAAAGATGCTTTAATTGCATGCAATCTTGCAATTAAGTTGCATTTAATTAAAATCCTAAGTTTTCATTTACATAGTACTTATACAATTACATGCAAACATAAATCACGCCTATTTATCCCCAAAGGGGTAGGCAGAGGCGTATTCCCCACGTTTATTTATTTGACAATAAACTATGCAATAGTATTGATCCGTCTCATGGAATTCTTGCGTAGATGTACAACAGAAGAAATGCAACAGTTTTGGCTCGCCAGACCATGCTGTCGACAGTACCTATATCAATATGATAATACAAACCATTATCTAATAAACACACCAACAAGGATGGCTCTCATTCTAGTATTGGCGCAAGAAGCGGCAAGACAATTTGGTATCGCTCGCCAATACCTATGGAGATTGTGAAAAAGCTCAAACATCAACATAGCCGTTTCCTTAGCAATCTGATTCTAATTACAATAAAGTGTTTATACCCACTGGATGTGTCTTGCAAAGGATGTTATATTAATACATAGATACATACATAAATGAAGCCCATTTATAAAATTGGGATGAGCTCGATAGCTCTAATAGTGGCTTAGTGCGCTTGGCATGATTTTCGTTAACTAAGCAATGTCGCGTATCATTGGATGGGTGACCAAAAACATATTATCTTGAGTTCTGCCGTGCTTCGGAAGGCACGTAAAGCTGTTGGTTTTGACTGCTAATGTGCAGTCGTTAATACCCACCAATGCCAACTGGGCCAGCGTGGTGAGTTATGGCCCATTCTCCCTATATTCTTCAGTAGGAAAGGCCTGTGCGCCAGCATCGGGGTCATGAAAAGGCTGGTAATGATGATAAAATTGAATATTGAATGTTATTAAAAAAATGATAATGATACATCTACCTTATCAAGCCTTACCATACCTTACCAAGGACTGAAAATAATATGAAGCGTATTTTCCAGTCTATATTATTTAAAATAAACCAATAAAATTGTGCAAGTCACGCTCTCCTGTCATTTTCAGGGAAATAAAGCCACCAAGTATTCACAAAAGCTACTAAGCCCTTACGGTTGGCACTAATCGACTTAAGATTAGCCTCAGTTTTCCATACATTAAGCCTTGAATCGGACCTAGGCTTCATCGTAAGTACGCCCATTACTCTGAGACACTTCATTTGTATCTGCATCCTCGACTTTCCATTTTCTAAGCTTACGACCTCCCAGCCTCAGATGAATTATTCAGAACTCCACCACAATATTCATAACTACCGGTTAGCACATAACTCTTTACATTTATCCAACACTGCCGTACGAAACCCAACTTTATTGCTGATGCCGTTGAAGCTATATTGGGGTGGACGAATCGCTGCGTTATCAGTTCTGATTGCAGTTTTTATCTATTATCTTAATGCTGAGATAAAAACGGACCTAGTTGTCATATTCAATGTGAACGATGGAATGTGGATAATGTTAATTTTGTCTCGAGTTGCTGCCATTTGCATATTAGTTTGTTAATAGGATAAATTATAATATTTTCTTAGTATTAACCAATAGGGGGCACACGGGATAAAGCGATTAGCATTTTATTATATATAATTCAAAACATAAACAAGCAAAAGGGCTTTTGAATATTCGAGATAATTACATAACAAATTGGCTATGTATTCAAATTAAAACAAACATAATTATAAACAATGATATTATATTTCTTAAATAATATACATACATACATAAATCACGCCTATATCCCGATATAGGTAGGCAGAAGTGAACTAGCACCCACGTTTCGCCAATTATGTTATGTCCCATGTAATAGGTGGCGAGCCTATTGCCATTTATCGGGCACAAAAGTCGCAGTAGGTACAGTGCTAGGTGGTATAAGAGGAACGCTGCTGCCCATTCCTCATCACTGATTTACCCTTAGTCGCCTTGTACGACACCCACGGAAGAGATTTGGGGTGGTGACAATTGTATTCTACTCTGCCGTCACCACACGGCACTATATTTTTATTATTATTTTTTATTATTATAATAATATCATAATAATAAATCATCACCAGCCCTTTAAATGTCCCCACTGCTTGGCCCCAGGCCTCCCTAATGGATGGAAGAATATAGGGAGGTTGGGCCATAACCCACCACGCTGGCCCACTGCGGGTTGGTGGGTATTAACGACTACAGATGCAGCCGGAACCAGCGGCTTGACGTGCCTACCGAAGCACGGATAAACTCGAGATAATACATTTTTGGTCACCCATCCAATGACCGGCCATAGCAAACATTGCTTAGTTTACTCAATCGAAGCTGAGTAAACTAAGCAATGTGGCTGCGCTAGCAAGCTTCTCCTACGACGAGCCTTAATCAATCGCATACAATCGCCTAGCGTGCCATCTACCGGGGCATTGAGCGCCTCGCTTCCGAACAGAAATGTAATCTAAACTAATATTACAAAGCTGAAGAGTTTGTTTGTTTGTTTGTATGGTTAAATGCGCTAATCTCAGGAACTACTGACTCAAATTGAATGATTATTTTTGTGTTGGATAGTGCATTTATCGAGGAAGGCTTTAGGATATATAACCGACATTAAAGCAAGCAAAGCCGCGGTCGTCCACTAGTTTCTACTACGACCCATGTTGGAGGTTACTAGAGGCTTTAGCGAGCCACAGTTCTAATATCGGGGCGCGAGACGCGCATACAAATAGCTGCTTAGCCGTAATTTGACTGCCAGCGCCACCCGCTCGTCAACGGCTCTCCTCGGAACTAAAGCGAGAAATGAAATTTCGCGAATATTGCTTTGTTACTATTACCTACGAATACAAGAAAGAATGATTTCTCATTTTAATTACGGTGTGATGATGATGATGAAGGAAAACATTTTCTTATCCCGAGGAGATTTTCACCACACCCCGTAGTGCTACAGGGCAGCATGAACTTTCCTGTTCCTCATAATCATCTTTCACACAATCCATCCACCTTTTCTTCGGCCTTCCTCTCTTTCTAAGTCCATCCACAACGGTTTAATTTGCATCACGTCTTCCCAGACAAATTTCCTTTCTTCAAAATACGAAACAAGCTTTATGCACACATTTCTAAATTCGCACATAAATTTGCACTCTATAACCCGCAATATGGCGCCATGCGCCGCGGGAGATTGAAATTTTTTAATAAAAACCACACCTACACTAGTATTTGCTGTGAAATATTTCGAACAATAATACTTATGAGGTAATACGACCACATATAACAGCCTGTGTTGCCGCACGCGGATGGCAAATTGTGACGGATATGGATGGGGGTGTTTTATCTGTGGACGGAAACATCCGTGGCAACGTTGTTTTATCTACCTATGTTTTTTGGTAAATAAATATTGCGCAATGAAGACGGAATAGAATACAATTTCGCTGGCTATTGGCCTAGCTAGAGGCCAGGGGTTCGAAATCTGATAGATTTGCGTGCAAACTATTGACAAAAAAGTCCTACGTCAGAACAAATAAATGTAAAATTTTTTTCTATCATTGTATTAAAAAAAACAGTCAAATCATAACAAATCCAGAAAATTTTCGAAGAGTTCTTGGGCTGATGCGGGAATCGAACACGAAACCTATACAATCCGGGCAGTGGTCTATACCATTTATTATACAATGTTCAAATAAAAAATCCAATCACAAGTACTTAATACTCACGTGTTTTTCCCTACTAACACAAACAACGACCCCTGTATAAATAAATCCGCGAATCGGAGTCATAGTCATCGTTCAACATCCATTTGGAGTTAGAAGTGCAATTCGGAACGTGTTCCAAACTGGAAACCCATAAAACGTAATCGAATTTAGTTTAGAAACGCGAACGCTCCGAAGACGACAATGACAAATCCACTGTATCTGCAACGTTACGACCGGACGTGTCCCTTATTACCGTGTAACAGGACTCAAATTCGTGATTCTTTTGAGTGCTTAGGGTGTTACGGTTATTGTGAACATGCTGTATGCAATTGTCAACAGCCGTCGCAGCCATTTTGCATTTAACAGCGATTCCGAAACGCGCTCGAGTTGTTTCCACTTTTTCCTTTAATATCGGACAGGTGATCGATACCGTGAATTTCTGTGATAATGAAAAGTTAACTATATCAGTTACCTACATTGTAGTTAGTTCTTAGCCGTGTGGCCACGACAGAGCAGAATACAATAATAATTGCGACTAAAAAGGGTTAAGGGTTAAGTTTAGGACTAAAAACGCTACTCAAATTTTGAGTTATGTAGGTAATACCTGTCAGAATGGACCAACGGCAAAGACCCCAACATTTTAAAAAGTTGGTGGTGATGATGATTAATTTTAACAGTAAGCATTGTCGAATAATTAGTTATTCGAAGTTGTAAACACTTAGGTGTTTACAACTTCTTTTAACTACTTGTTCAGCTTAAGAAATGGAATATGAATAGTGTCTTTCTTTGATGGAGTATTCTGTTTGAACGTACCTACATAATTATAAATAGACGCTATACCTAATTGCTATAAAACAAGGAAACTTTAAGCGATACGAAACTTATGGCTGTTCCACACACGTGGCGGGATTTAGGGCCCTTTGTCTCAAATCAGTTATTAATATGTTGCAGTATGATCATAGGACATTAGGTAGATATTGCATGGTTATTAAATTCGCAATGCTCCAAATTGAAACTGGAGGAGAGAGGTCATAGTGTTTTGTTTTTCTTAATTCTTTCTTTATTGTGGCAAAGCAATGAGACCTAGCCCATACAGCTTAGTCTATACTTGATGGCAATAAGTAAAATATCGATGTTGAATTTTTATAGGGTTCTTGGTGATCTTTTACGACGATATGAACGGCATAAGTTGCGTTCACCCAATACAGAGATAGAGTTCTCGAAGCTGATTTCAAAGCGATTCATTCACAAATCTAGGACAAACAATTAAGGTAGAAATGCATGATATTGCATTATTGTATAGTCTGTGGCGGTCGATAGTATTTTCAATCAATCCAAACCGACGCTCCATTACCCGCCGAAAACTGCACAGCCATAGGGGCCAGGTTCTAAATTCAAAATTCCCAAATTCCGCACACGTTTGTCGAAGCGAGCGTTTTGTTGCATAAAATCGCAATAAGACACATCCTGCTAGGGTCTGGGCGGCCGTTCGCGCCATTATATCATTAAATGGCGTCACATCGTTTAATTTGTATAATTATTGTCACATATAACACGCCGCACGATGTAGCTTATTGTTTTAATGCCTCAAGTGTTTTAATTGCGCAAGTTATAATTCACGATTTAGATCCGTTCGAAACTTTTGCCGCTGAAATAGCCTTATCACAAATTGTGACATTTTCTGCGCTATGTACCTACTAAATATTTGCATAGTGAAAATGTCGTCAGCTTATCTCAATATGTCAAATTTGCTTTTATGATTTACTTAAAATGAGTCGATTGCACAGGTTTTCTATAAGTCTGTCCTGCTGTTTTCCTTCAAGAACTTTTTTTTTCTTTTCTTTTTTTTTCAAAGAATTTTTTTACTTTGTAATTTGATCACTAGAAACACTCACCTTTTATTGCTCATACTTTGTTTAGTTACATCTTTAGTAAGTAGCGAATGAAAAGCAGAAAGATACTGTAATCAAAATTATAATAGTGCAAAATAAAATATTCATTCATTCATTCATAATCAGTGAACTAGCACCCGCGTTTCGCCAATTATGTTCGGTCTCATGTAATAGGTGGCGAGCCTATTGCCATTTATCGGGCACAAAAGTCGCAGTACATTGCTAGGTGGTATAAGAGGAACGCTGCTGCCCATTCCTCATCGCTGATTTATCCTTAGTCGCCTTGTACGACACCCACAGGAGAGATTTGGGGTGGTGACAATTGTATTCTATTCTGCCGTCACCACACAGCAAAATAAAATATTAATATGAATTATTTGTGTGTTTGTGAATTTTTTTTTAGCACACAACGAAAAATACGGCTAGTTACTACGGTAATTTAGTAATTCAAAAAGGAGTAACTATTAAAAAATATTTTTGTTCAAAATCGTCTTTCCTATTCCACCATTTCCTATTTTAATCGCAGCGATGTGTTACAAGCAAGTAACCGATACTTTAAGACCAGTAGCTTTTAATAAAGCAAACAATGCATTAGTGTCGGTAGCGCACCGGCGGAGGTGCGCTCGCGCAGGCAACAGGGAAAATCAATTAGTTGCCAATTAACATCGCAGCTGGAGATAAGATTAAGACAAATAAACTGTTGACGCCTCTCAATGAGCGGAGGGTGCCTGTTTTCACGAGGACGACATTTAACTAGGGATTGAAGCGATACCTTTGTAGGTACTTTAATTACCACGTTCTATAAAATATTATTATGTCGAGATTAATTAAAATTTATGTTTGTCGAGCAATTGTATTTACTTATCAATAACATACATTTAAATAAAATACGCCTATTTTATCTATGTATATTAGTCTGTAAGCAGACGTGGATTAACACTTACTATTTATAACTATGACTAATGGGCAGCAGCGTTCCTCCCACCTAGCAATGTACTGAAATTTCCGTGCCCGATAAATGGCAATGGGCTCGCCACCTATTGCCATTTATCGGGCACATGGGACCAAACATAATTGGGGAAACGATGGTGCTAATTAATTTACCTCTGCCTACCCCTTCGAGGAGATAAGCGGGATTTATGTATGTCGCCTCTTTGCTTCAATAGGTATTTGTTGTTATGTTGTAAAACCATATTTTTGGACTTGTCACGTTATAAAAGCAGAGAAGTGATACATATAGTAATGAGAAAGAGATTTTTGGACGCCAGCGCACCATAAAATTACCTACGGACATCAATTCACATAATCCGCGCCATAGAGCACCGGTCCTACAATCAGGGTTTGGATTAATCAGAATCAGCCATTATCGCTCGGCCTCGCAATCAATAATTTCCTATCAATGACCACGAGCGCCAACCGCTTATTAGCATTCGAAAAAACAATAACTGTACGCCTGATTACAGTGCCGATTGCGCGTAAGAATCGAGTGGATACGACGAGACTTAACGGGCCATACAGTTTGAGGTTACAACTATTTATATTTTTTATCTATATTTTTTAGCACGCGATGTGGACAAATCTCTCTCCACCACTTAACAGTGTTTTGTCGCGGGATTTAGTGGGAGCTAGAGCGAAAAGAAAATATTCGTAAAAGTCCCGTGCTAAGTCTAGCGTCTATCCCGGGGAGCCTGATAAAACGTGAGACATGACGTTCAACGAGTTTTTAATAGCAATGCCACTTATATGAATTCCTTTTACAGTTGTCATCATCATCATCATCACCAGCTCTTTAATGTCCCTACTGCTGCGGCATGGGACTTTCCTATGGATGGAAGAATATAGGGAGAATGGGCTATAACCCACCACGCTGGCCCAGCCCAGTGCGAGTTGGTGGGTATTGACGACTGCAGATGCAGCCGGGACCAACGGCTTTACGTGCCTTCCGAAGCACGTAGAAACTGGAGATAATTAATTTTTGGTCACCCATCCAATGACCGACCTTAGCGATTGCTCAGTTTACGTAATAGCAGGCCAAAAGCGCTAAGCCACTGCGCTACCTAATGTTTCCAAAAAATAGTAAGAATATCGATAAATTATTGTTTTTTTTTTATATTTAACTACATTTTGGGATGCGAGAGATATACCGCGTCCTAAGTGAAAAGAGAAGATCTTCCTCCGAGCCGGGTATGCGCTCGGGTACCGCGGTCCAACTGTAGGTACTTCATCGGATCGGTAGGTATCTTGTATATTGTGATTCAGGCGTTGCTTAATCTTTATCTGCCTCATCATAATAATCATTAGGTATAGGCATTAACGACCGCCTTGGTCGAATGCTCAGATCGCTGGGTATTGGCCAAGAGGTCCCGGGTTCGAATCCTGGTAGGAGCAAACTTTGTGATGACCACAATTGTTTGTTCCCGAGTCATGGTTGTTTATATGTTTATGTAGTATATTTTCAACATTTATATACATAATTATATTAAAAATATGTCCGTCAGCTAGTATCCATAACACAAGTGCTTAGGCTACTTACTTTGGGCTAGATGATAGGTGTGAGTGTAAAAAATATTTATTATTATTATTAATATTACTGATTTGACTCCTATTGTATTCGTGAGCTGAGCTGTGAGCACTTTTTGCTAATCAACCATTTCTCGGTTACTTCCACACTTTGTTTGTGTAACGCTATACGTTGTCAGTTACACAACACATAATTAATAAATATTTTTACACTCACACCTTACCTTACCTTTACCAATTATACATTTTTGTAAAAATTGCTATAGAAATATTTAAAATTTTTACTATGTCAAGTCTTATCCACAACACGGCCAACAGCCCAATGCAGCGAGCGCGCCGTGGTGTAAAATCACCGCGCAGTATAATTCCCATGATCGCGGCTCGCCATAACCTTTCACACCTAGGCTGCGCGCGCGCCGCTCGCATGTTCTGTGTGCGGTATTTAGCATGTATGACATGAATATGTACAGCAATATACATTATTACAACTTAATCGTATGATACTTGAAAAAGAAAATACCTAACGTTGTTAGACATATCAAAGAAAAATAATTAACCCTTTGCGTTATTTAATAGTAGGTACTTATTTCAAAATAAAAAGCTATTTAAGAATGCATAAGTATTTTGGTGCAAGAACGCATAAGTGCCGTGTGGTGACGGCAGTACAGGATACAGTTCCACCACCCCCATCTCTCCCGCTGGTGTCGTACAAGGCGACAAAAAGGCAGCACCATTCCTCTCACACAATACTGTGAATTGTGTGCCCGATAGATGACAATAGGCTCGCCACATATTACAAGGGACCTAGCTTAGTTGGCTAAACGTGGGTGTTAATTCACCTCTGCCTACCCTTTCGGGGATATAGGCCTATCTTCTTCTCCCTGCTCTGTTCCTAGTCTATCTGGGGTCGGCGCAGTATGTTTCCTCTTCCATTCATATCGGTCAGACGTCATCAAGCCATCCACTCCCTTTTGATTCGGGGATATAGGCGTATATGTATGTACGAAAATAAATCGAACTAACATTGTTAGACTTAACAAAGAAAAATAATTATAACCTTAATTCCCGTGTAATACTTCCGAGACTATTTCCATCTGTTCTGTCGGGCACCTAAATCTCAATATATTGCTATGTGGTAGTATACGAGGAACGCCGCAATTACACCTGTAGTGACAATAACAACATAAAGTTACTGCCCTGTATGAATCATACTACACAGACGTAACGGTAATGGGTATATTCACACGCCTTGGATTAAGCTTAGAACAGTTATTAAACGACTTTTCAGTTCAGTGACAGGCAATTTAACCCTCCACGGCATCTAGAAATATATAATAAATATTTTATTAACAATGGAATGTGGAATGGGCTGTGGAAGACACAGCCGTGTGGTGACGGCAGAGTAGAATATAATTGTCACCACCCCAAATCTCTCCCGTGGGTGTCGTACGAGGCGACTAAGAATAAATCAGTGATGAGGAATGGGCAGCAGCGTTCCTCTTATACCACCTAGCAATGTACTGCGACTCTTTTGTGCCCGATATATGGCAATAGGTTCGCCACCTATTACATGGGATATAACATAATTGGGGAAACGTGGGTGCTTGTTCACCTCTGCCTACCCCTTCGGGGATGTGGGCTAGATTTATGTATGTATGTATGTTCTTCAATGGGCCGTGTAGTGACGGCAGAGCAAAATACAATTGTGACCACCCCCATATCTATCTCTCCCGTGGTTGTCGTACAAGGCGACTAAGGGTAAAGACATCGATGAGAATGACATAAGCTTGCCACCTATTACATAGGACCTAACTTATTAGCAAAATGAGGGGTGTTAATTCACCTCTGCCTACCCCTTCGGGGATATAGGCGTGATTTATGTATGTATGTATGTAGGTTCTTCCATGCTGGTGTAGGTGCGAAGAAAATAACACAGAATGACACAACAGAGGGGTAAGGGAGGTGGCCCAGTGTAGACCATTAAGCACCTTGGGGCACCCCAATCATGATCATTTATCCAGCTCTTAAACGTCCTACTCCTGCCCGCCTAGCATGACCACCGATACACGATATGATATAGCCATTTATCGTTTTGAACTGTCAAAAATCTACGGAGTTTTAACAGTTCAACGAAGCACAGAGGAACTCGAGATAATTTAGTCACCCATTCACTAATAATTACTCTGGTCACCCATCCACTTACGAAATATAAATCCTTTTTGTCACTCTCCTTTTATTAATCCTGTTTTATCACCTCACGGTATTAAGTATTCATTAAAGTTAATTGACGTTTGAGTGCTTCAGTAAGTTACACATGTGTAGTGGAAAACCCGATGTGTTCCGATGATGAAATGTACGAAGTCGCCGCCTTGGGCAGGTGTTCTGTATATTATCATTTACAGGTTATGCACCTGACAGTACCTGCAAATAACACATAAAAATTGCCCGTTTATAACAATGGTAATACACTCATACGCGCGCGGTGAAACTGACACCGCAATGCTGACACTTATTTATTACTAATTACAACACTTATTTATTGCAATTTATAATAATAAACAAAAGAATTTAAAGTGATGAGGCATATTTCAATGTGCTTATTTTTATGACTGTTAAAAAAAAACACTTTAAAACACTTCTTTATTGATTTTGAATAAGATGCCTGATAGTAAAAGATCTGACAGCACGAAGATTATAAATAGGAAAGTTTCAGCAATTATACTGTACCTATAATATTTAAGAAGGCTAAAGCAGCATTTTATGGATTGTCATTAGATGAATAATAATGTTGTTATTAACAACATTTAACAAGTATCGGACTCTTTCGAGTATTTAAAAAATAGAATATTATCTTTTGAATATCAGTCGTAGTCGTAATATCTGAATCATTTTCCATTTAAAAATTTACGGAACAAAGGACAAACTTTGCGATAAATATCGATGTCAATACAATAAAGGAATTTACACCATAGTTTACCTGATAAAAGAGTTAATAATCGATAACACCAAACACAATTACAGAACACTATTATCAGTTTTAAAACTAAGCGCGTTGCAGAGCTGACTCTTGGGGTATTTTTAGACGAACAAAACGGCCATAATGCTCTCGCGGGCTGTGCCATAAAATAATATTCCTTAATACATTATAATAGTCGCCATCCCGGGTAATGTTCATAAGTATTGGAATTACAGGGCGGCGCGACGGTGCCTCACATTGGCGCGTGGTCCAAGTGCATACGCGTAGCGGATACTCGCTCTCACTCAAATTCAATAACGACGGGTCCCAATATTCTATCTACAGTTATAAGTAAGCTTACTAAAGTTTGGTTGCCTGGAATTTTTTGTTATATTACGATAAATAACAGAAGTTGCTAAGCAACTAAGCTTCTGTCCGACTATCTTCAACTGTTGGAATATTGGAACCTGCCGTAAACGGTTTATCGGCCATGTCAAAACTGTTTTGACTACGTTGCGATTACCTAGAAAATTGCTGTATCTTTATTGTCTGTTTGGCTCAGAAGATTATTTAATAAAATTATAACAATTTTATTTCAATTGTATGTAACTCTTTTTGATCCTATCGGCATCATCGTCTCGTGGTTACTTGAATTGCATGTTGCTGTTCTTGACCCTACATCATTCATCATCTTCCTGCCCTGTTCCCAGTTTATCTGGGGTTTGCATAGTGTATTTCGTTTTCCATTCATGCCGGTCAGGCGTCATCAAAACATCCACTCTCTTTTGATTCATATCATCGACACCAGAAAGATGCTAGTAATGAATAAACGTAGGGAAAAGTGGTGGGTCTTACCATCACTTACCATCACTTTTCTCTACATTCATGTCGAGAGATCTATCCATGAACGGAGAGAGTGTATTTTTTGTGGCGAACTTACTTTGTGCCAAATGTACAACAACCCGAAGCTTTAATATGAAATTTCATTGGAGCAGTTGTTATTTGAGATAGTTCTAGCACAAATAAATTGTAATGTGTAAGCATAAGCGTATGTACTCATATCACTTGAACCACAACCTTATATCGAATCTCATCGCAGCGTTTGATTGGCTGCGGGTGGCAAAATTGTTCGCCGATGATTCGATTCATTTCGATGACAGATTATTTTTGAATTTAGAACCCGATCGTCTTTCGTCCAAGCGCCATCTTTCATCTTGAGAACGACTGCTGCTTTTTGCGAAGTTGTTCTTCCTGTTTGTGGGAAAATTACTGGAAATTGTCTGGATAAATAATTCGAATGGAAACAGACAATTTAGCTTTAAAAAAATAAAAGAACCTGTAATATCGACTGCTCGACCTGGGGACTTAAACAATGGGGTATGAATCTTAGTGCAATCTAAGAGCAAACGGTTCTAGGTACACAGACATTTCCTTTCTAGTCATAGTTGTTTATAATAATATGTTTATGCCATATATTTTCAAAATTTCCAATGTGTTCGTCACCAAGGATTTGAATCCGAGACCTCTTAGCCTAAAAAGCCAGTACACTAACCATTCCACCAAACTTTTTCATTTGTGGTTTTGATTTTTATTTGAACACGATATAAAATGTTCACAAACTGCCCGGATTGTGGAGGACGCGGGTTCGATTCCCGCATCAAGACTACAATTTTTCAAACTTTCTTCGAAAATTTTCTTTGTGAATTAATTAAATTTACACCATAGTTAACCCAATTAAATACCCTGTTTCAAACCTCAACACTACGTGTTATCTAATCGCTAACAAATCGAAAGGCGACACTCGGGCGGGTGCCAATTTCCATAACAATCTGAGGGTATAAACTTAAGATTGTACTAATTAAGTATATTGTTCGTTCATCCGCGAGATAAAGTTTCAATATAAATAAGGTAGCGGCGATAGCGGGTCCGTTTCATATGGAGATTCGATGCGTCTTCATTGGGTGTACCCGATATTAAATCATATTGCTCTAGGAATAGTGGAGTTAATTATTTGGAGCCGTGTTTGCGACGGGCAGTGAACCCTGTCAAACTATAGAAGCCATTATAACGAAATAAAAAACGTCATTTTCATCATCAAAACGTCAAGTTTTTCAGCACTATTTTTTATCATCATCCCCTTATCCTTATCCCATTTGGGTTTAGCTCAGTATGTTTTTTCTTCCATTCTCTCCTGTTAGCTGTCACCTCCTCATTTGCCACTTTATCCATTCTTGTCACGACGATTATTCTCAACATTCTTATCTTTAGCACTGAGTATTTGTAGCATAATTTTAATTAGCGTTGGGAACTAAGGCGTTGTCACTTTCAGGTAATCAAGCTTTGTAAGTGTTATCACATCACAATATACAAGGATTTTTATATACAAAATCAATATCAAGAGCCTTTTTGACCTCTTTTTCTTCATAAAACTATGTAGACTTAACAAAGTACCAAACCAGAATTTCTCCCATGCACACCTCTCACCTATAATTTATACATATTCGTCGACGAAACATTTATTGTATGTATGCTTACATTATCGGGAAGATACCAAGAGAGACGTCAGAAATAATAACAAATTAATTCTTTTAAACAGGATAAACGGATCGCGGAGGCGCGACACTCACAGCGTGAAGCGAACGAAATGCATTCAACTTATTTCCTATGGCGCGAATACGCTTTTAACTTACACATTTTGACACATACAACTCCAACGACATTACGCCTTAAGTCCGCAAGTTAAAAGCCGATTTTCATCTTGCGCAGCTCAATGTTTTTAAGTCGTTTGAATTTCTAACGTCTTTTCACACGTGATACAAAACAAATGATCATCTGCAGCGGTTTCAAGGTAAACATTAATTTATTTCATTTCGCCGTAGAGTTGAAATTCGTTCGCGGCGCCAATAAACAAGTGAAACCGTAATTTTGTTTGGAGGAGCAACTCACTAGGCAATGGCGCCGATTTATCAAATACAACGTTTTGTTTTTCGGGTAAATTTGAATTATTTGTGAATGGGAAAGATATTGACCGGGACAGGGAGTGTAGATATTTTATAAACTGTTTCTTCCAACTTAATTAATGGACGACATTGTTTTATTCGTGTTAGCCTCTCGATTTTATTGAATTCAACGGTAAGAGAGATAGTAATTACTCGGAGTCGTTAGTAAGACTGTTTTATGTGGTTTTAATGTTAATTTAATTGGTTGGAACTTTCGGTGCCTTTGTATCGCATAAACCTTGTAAGGAGCCTGAAAATTTATTGAAGTAATTCTGATAAGGATACAGCTCAATTTTATTGAGGTGATAACGGCATTTTGGTTGAGCTACATACGCTACATATCGCTATACATAAGAGAGACGTATCTCAAAACATATTTGGAAACATTGTGTGTTCTTAATCTATGGCAATAAGTCTTACAGTTGCATGAGTGCCAATTTGAGTTGTATTTCTTTTGTTAAAGAAGCTATTTAAGTAGCGACTTATTCAAAAATACCCTTATATTTATCCCCGAAGGGTTGAGAATATTAATGGCCTCGCGAAATTCACCATTTTTGTTAAGCATTTCAATACTTCAAAGTTCCTGGTGAAAGGCAATAGGCTCGTCCCCTATTACGTCGCAACACGGTTGATAAAACACTTGCCTGCCCATAGGGGAGAAGGCGTGATTTGTATAAGTAATATATAAAAACCTCGTGTAACAGCATTTATGTCACCTGGGGGCCTAGACAAAGCAACACACCGACAAAGATAACGAAGTTCGATAAAGCAAAATGTACGGGATTTGACGTAAGTCGTCGTGAAATCACGTGACCAAAATCGTCTTCGTAAGTTCCTAGTTATGTCGGTAGCGCAAGCTAAGACGCTGTAGATACCAAAGTAAAATGGCCGATCGTGACGAACTTCGACACGTTATCGTTATGAAACGATTGCCACTTGGCTACGGGCCCTGACCATGAAGTGGACTTATCCGCCCGCTACGCGTACAGAAAATCCCACTGCCTGGGGGCCTACCGCCTAACTCGATTGCTAAAGCAAAAGCTCTAGTTTATGACGTCATGCTGTCATTTCGCTCTAAATGTACCTAAACTACAAGCGATAGCTTTGAACGAATAATCACCGAAAGATTTTGTATGAATTTGGCACAAAATCCTTTCCGCCTAAAAATTCAGGATGGCTGCCATAGCCGTAAGCAGTGCATTGCAATATAGCTATCATCAGCAATCGAGTTAGACGGTAGGCCCCTGGTCATGGGGTGACATAAAACTATGATCTTACCTCGGGCGATAAAAGAGAAGACTTCAGATCGCCTCCGACTGGGGCGTCAAATAATTGCGATCTAAGTCATTCTTTGCTTTATCACCTTTAGTATTATAATGTACTATTTAATAATGTCCATACGAGAGTAGAATACAATTGTCACCACCCCAAATCTCTCCCGTGGGTGGCGTACAAGGCGGCTAAGGATAAATCAGTGATAAAGAATGGGCAGCAGCGTTCCTCTTATATTTGCGTTGTTGCCCGATACATGGCAATAGGCTCGCCACGTATTACATGAGACCTAAAATAATTGCCGAAACGTGGGTGCTAGTTCACCTCTGCCTACCACTTCGGGGATATAGGCGTGATTTATGTATGTATGTATGTATGTACTATTTTAATCGAACTCCTCCCAAACGGATTGACCGATTTTTATGAAATGTTTGTGTATATTTGGTTGGTTTGAGAATAGGTCGTACGCAATTTTTTTATGTATAATAAAAAACAATATCTGCCGAGTCAACTAGTGCACCTTTGTATAATTATTATTATTGTTGTAGAACAAAAACAAATTGTCGCCAGTGAAAATCTTAGTTAATACTATCAATTGAAAAGAGAACTACACACATCGTACAACACCGAACCCCCGTAGTCAAGCGATTTGTCCCCGCAGCAAGAGCTATATCTCCGGTCAGCGGCGGGCGGATAATAAAATTATTTATTCAATAAAACAAATATTCTTAAAGTGTGACTTTTGTCGCGTCGCCTTGTACGGCTTAATGGCGTCCATAAATAAGATGGCATGATATTCAAAATTATTCCCGAGATCAACGAATAGTATTGCCGTGAGTTATTCTAATAATAATGTCGCGCTATGTTTCAGTTTATTAGACGGCTACGTCCTCTCGCGTATTGTTGAACTTAACTGTACTTTGATTGAAACGTTAAGGATGACGTTTGAAATCCCTGTAACAGTTATGGGTGGGGTGGATAGATGCTTACGTCACGATAAGCTAAAAAGCTAAGCCGTCTTTTTCTCCATATTATATATTATGCGAACAAAAAACCAATTGAATTAAAAAACTATATTATTATATTGCGATATTGCGTGGATGGACCATTTCGATAAAACTCCACAATATATTCCTATTTCCTATTGTTCGACACAGATATGCGCTAAGCCCACAATAAAAAAAACCAAATTCCTAATTCGAACGCTATTATTCTGCTCCCTTTTTTATTCAGGAAAAGAACTTTAATTCTAAATTCAAATGCCGAACTCTATTTTGTTCACCAAAACAACTTTTCCAGGCTGATTCAAAATGGCTATTACTACAAGATGTCCGCCGTTCGAAATTCAAACGTCGCCATTGTCGCAGCCAACAAAAAGTCGGGCGATAATGAGTGCAAACGCTAATTCCATTCTTAAAGTGCAATAATAACGAGAAGGCTAATAAACCCGGCGACAGACTGCGGGAGGCGTGCAGAGCGCCTTTTAATTCTCACACCCCATTTGGCCGAACGGTGCAATTCGAGCTAACGCAATGAATGGAATCTGCATTTCTATATTTTTTTTATGTTAGACAGGGAAGCTCTTGCCCTTCATCTCACCTGATGGTAAGTGACGATAAGGGCTAAAAATGGAATCGAGCTTCACCTGGAACCCTCAACCACAGAGGGGCTGGCTATCTTATCACACATTGTCGAAACACAATAATGCTGTCAACATTATTGTTATGGCGATAGATTTTTGATATGATGGTGAAAGCAAAAAAAAAGAAAGAAAGGTGGACTTCAAAGAAGTCCTACCACCAACCAAATCGAACACAAAGTTGTACCCCCTGGGGATCGAACCCAGAACTCAGGATCTTCATTCCGGTGGGCAAACCACTAGACCACGGAGGCGGGTTTTTTTTGATGGAAATTACTTAAAAAATATATATACCGAAAGAGGAAAAGGGATACGCTTAGAAATCTCCCATATTCGCCTTCTACGATGCCCCTGTGGTGAGATCGGGCTGGCACAATCGTTTTTGTTTCGCCAGCTTAAATTTAAATTTATTTTAAAATCCGTATATGGAATACGGATTTTATATTATAAAATTTAACAAAATATTGATTATTTGTCTTAATGAGTCTGCACCAAAAGTTTCATTGTATATTAGTTAGAATACTGATTACCGAAAAATTACAATAACAATACGTCACTATTTGATTGCTGCTAAAAATTAACTTTTTTCCATTTTGCTATATATAATTGTGATACTGAGAAGTTAACTGCGTTTGAAGCGATACATTACGAACCAACAATTTCTCGCGTCGCATCGGGCCGATGCAGGGAATGTTATCAATCTGCCTCGATAGACGACTGCAATCTTACGGCCAGTATTTTTAGACGCAATTTACCAGTTAGCATTGCACGCTGCACGTTATATTGAACGCAAGTCGCTACCGACGGTGAGAATCCAACTAATATTCTAAATCTAAAAAGTTATTGTGCTTATTACCGGTACAGAGGAATACCACGCGCATAATTTCAAGATTGTGCTCACAGATATTCCATATAAATATTCATTATTATCCTGACTATTATTTGAATATTATATTATTATAACTGTTACAAAAAATGCTGAGGACGCAGGTTTGATCAAGACAATCTCTCTTTGCCATTAAACTACATAAAGAGAATCCAAAACGACTACTTTTGATTCATATGCACTGGATAGGTGCTAGTTATGAATGAATGTATTTATGAGAGAAAGACCGATGATCGGAAAAAGTGATTTGGATGACAACCATACTGCTCAAGGTTTTGGCTTAGGTTTAACTGCCGGCCACCTGCCTGACACCAACCCTCTACAGATATAAAAACGAACGAAATTACACGAACAAATTTACATCCATTCCACAATAATGACTTGTAACGAGCAAAACAGTCTATTGATTTGCTATTAAGGTTCGATTCTTAAGCCTATCAAGCATCACTGTTTAATTAAAATGCAGTTTAAAAAGCCAACAGCAAAGCGGCCGCTTCCACAAACAGGCTAATAACCAGCCATAAAGATGGACAAATTGAGTATGGCGAGAAAAAAAACTACGCCAGACAACTCCACGACATCTTTATTCCGAATGTTTTCCTAATTCGTCGCTTCAGTCCGGTGCCCTTTCATTTCAGTGCAATTGCCCCGCATCCCTTTGGCACATTTTTTTTTATTTTTCTTACCCCCATTCGAGGAATGTCGCAACAAATTATTTGCTGCGAGTTAATTATTAGCGGGAAATTTATTTCTTCCACCGAACCGAGGTCTGTGCTACGATACGAGCGGCATAGACGACGTCACGTGCAAGAATTGTAGTTGACATCAATTAGGTATCGATTTCATTGTTAAATGCATTATTTACATATCTGCTCAAATGCCAGAGCATGGTAGCTTTTTAACTACCTTGTTATATGTAATTTTGCGGGTTTGTTTATTCCTGATGCATATTCCATGTTTATGGGACACGCAGCTAATTAATGGGTTAATAATATTTAATGAAAAGCGTGCCGATGCGTGCAAAGTTTTTAAACGGTATTAGCTCAACAGCTGACTACGAGGGATCCCGACTTAAAATTCTTATATGAAGCAAGCACCTGATATGAATTGAATTGAACCATTGAACTTGTGTCGAGTGATATTATGGAATTGGATGGATACGTATGGAAAGAACTATGGATTCGTACGGTGTGGTGATGGATTTCATGACGCAAAGATTAGCGAGTATAGCATGCGTTTGTGTAACCTAAGCAATATTTGTAAGGTGACCAATTTTTAAAGTCCCGTGAAATCGTCCGTACTTATTATAACTTTTAATCGCCTTGTATGACAACCCCGGATTGTCACCCTTTACCTTCACCACACGGAATCAAGGTATCTTTGTAAATATGTCCTTCTACTTCATAAATCTGACTCAAAACTGAGGCAAATCAAATTAGTCACTCGACTCAATTATAGTTGGCTGAGAAACAACCCTGTTATTGGATTTAACCGCAGTGACAACGGTTGCTAAGTTACCGCATAATTATCTCAACCGCGTAATGGGGGCTGGTTGCATTGCGTTAGACCTCATTGCATTGATGTCTGCTTCCGAAGAAATACGCAACAAAGTATCGCTCTCAAAATAAAACGTACGCAAAGAAAAATAGTACGGAGTAATCATCCACGTCACGGTCGGTCTTGTACCCACTGGTCCTTCAATATTCGACCCAAAACCTTTCGACCTTCTTAAAAATATAATATGCAAAGCCCCCTTTTTTTTTCTCTTTTTTGGAATGTGTCTGGTACCCACTGCACCCGTGATTACACCCTATTGTATTGTACTCAAATGGTTCTTATTTGTACGCCACGATCGGCTTCCTAAATAATATTATATTGAATAATATGCATATTGATAATATGAATAATATGCATAAGCATATTGAATAATATGAATAATATGCATAAGCATTTGCCGTGTGGTGACGGCAGAGTAGAATACAATTGTCACTACCCCAAATCTTTCCCGTGGGTGTCGTACAAGGCGACTAAGGATAAATCAGTCATGAGAAATGGGCAGCAGCGTTCCTCTTATACTACCTAGCAATGTACCTACTGCGACTTTTGTACCCGATAAATGGCAATAGGCTCGCCACCTATTACATGGGACCTATCATAACTGGCGATACGTGGGTGCTAGTTCACCTCTGCTTACCCCTTCGGGGATATATGCGTGATTTATGTATGTATGTATGTATATTATTTAGGAAGCCCATTGGCCCTTTAACGCTCCCACTGGAACACAGGCCTTTTTCTTTGGATGGAAGAGAGGAAGAGGGAGAAAGAAATTTTCAATACCATGTCTCTGGTTCGGGTACATAATTATTTTGATATTCTCTATTTCATTTATTCTTGGTAATAATTTTTCTAACATTTGCATAGATTAATGTTTAAAATAACAATCAAATAGTAATCATAAATTAGTATTACCTACATTAAACTGATGCCTTATAATTAAGTGAATGAGAGGATCTGGAAAAGTACACATTATAATACCGCCTTTCTGGCATAGAGGTCTCATAGAGTGGCTATTCAATGGCAATCTGTGTGGCGACAAGGGAGATTATGGTGATACTAATTTCTATGGGGCAATTAAGCCGTGTAATGTGTGCCGCTTGATAGGAACTTGTCAAGACCTGCTTATTATGAATAAATAATTGCGACTGCTCCCGCTTTAGAAACGAACTTAAGATGTTTTGACCCGATCCGATCGGACACTACCTAGTTCTGTATTTGAAACAGGTTGAAGCCTCTGTTTTGCTTTTTTTTCGGGCGTTGAATTTGGGTACATAAACAATGTATTTCTTTTAAAACCGTGTGCTATAATAAATGCTATAATAATTAAATAATAAAAAAATATTTAATTATTATAGTCTCACTCAGTTCCAAAATTTTAACATTCACCTTATGCAATATAATAATTAATTAACTACGGCCACAAATGCTCTTTGTTGAAAATTTAAATTGAATCCTTTCAAAAAGTCTAAAACTTACACTTTACATTATACGTATATACCTACAGAAAGAGCGTTTGAAGTATAAATCACGCCAAATACTCCCTGAATTCGGTAATTTTGTTGGGCCCAGTGTAGTCAAATGTAATATGTAGGTGATCCATATTTTTGTACTCTATGAGATGATTCTATTACCATATTATGGCGCGGGGGTGGTGACAATTGCATTCTGTTCTACCGTCCCCACACAGCACGAAGTGAAAAATTAAACGCTTTGTAACATCAAAATACGTAACAAATGCAACTATGTCGTCAATTGCTCGCCTTCTTCGGCATGTTCTGCCTCTGTAAATAACATCACAATAGAGTTGTAATTCCTTCAATGGCGGTTCGATTCACATTTCGAACTAGCAAATAAATATCCCTGTCCAGAGTGGAGGGGCCAACTGCTATCTTGAAGCACTGGATCTAACTGGATTGAGTTTGTCTTTGTGGAATTCTCGGAACCGGAAACTCTGCTTAGAGTCGAGCATCCATTAAGTCTTAAATCTATTCAATGTTTCGTCATTGTTGATAAGCACACCGACAGGTGCGGTTTATACGCTGGGGCCTACCGCCTAACGCGATTGCTAAAGCAAAAGCTATAAGCTTTACGCATTAGTATAGTTATATAATACGTATTATATATATAGTTATATAATACGTCATGCTGTCTTTTCGTACCAAATGTACCAAAACTATTAGCGATAGGTTTGAACGAATGATCCCCGAATGATTTTGTATGAATTTGGCACAAAATCCGTGCCGCCTAAAAATTCAGGATGGCTGCTATAGCCGTAGGCAGTGCATTGCAATATAGCTATCATCAGCAATCGAGTTAGGCGGTAGGCCCCCTGAGCAAACCCTTTCACATAGGTAGACTGAAACGGCTATGCCAGCCGGTTGGCTGCCCGAGTGCAAAAGAGTACGTCATCAGAGCTTTCTGAATAACAAAAGAAGTGAAATGATAGAATGAACCTTATTACTATTTATTATAATTCTATGTGTTTTGACTGGGCTCTCTGAAAACCAGCGTCCCGGCGCATGCCGTGACATAAAGCTGAGTGGGTACCATTGGGCATATTACTTGTTTCTTTTTGTTTGAATTTTTGTTATTTAAATTAATTCTGAATATTTATAATGAATTTGTTATTTAAGTGTTGATTATGCTCCAAATAAATATTTTTCATTTCATTTCATTTCATTACAATGATTCAAAATGCCTATTTAAAACTGATAAAAAAATGCTCTCCTCTCCGAGGCGGTGTGTATGAACGATCACTTAGTCTTCGTTGTCTTTACGAAGTTGCCTTTTACAACACCCGCGGGAGAGATGGGGGTGGTGACAATTGTATTCTGCTCTGCATTACCTGGTAACAAAGTGGGGACATGAAGAATTGAGATCGACATTTCAAATCTTGGTATTTCGACAACGACGAATAACACCCCCCAATCCACAAAGAACGAACGCTGGGTTGTCATCGAACAAATCCCATTTCGCTTTTCCATCCGCAATCAAGCCTCCGCAATTGCAATCAAATCGCCGTCAATTGCATCGGCGAATCGCGTAAAAAATGCCACGTGAGCGTCCCACTTTTATTGACTCAACTCATTTGAAAATAAAATCCTTGCGTGTCTAAGAAGCGGGCTTTTTACGAGAATAAAGCCGACTAATTGTGACGTGCTTTACGATCGCTGCTCTGCAAGGCAAGAATTAAACGGCAATTGAAGATGGTAGGTACTGTTTTTTGAAAGACCTTCGATTTATGACTCTCTTTCAGCCTTTCGAGACCTTTTAAGGGTTATGCTAGGGATTCGTGATGTTGAATAAACATCGATGTTTAGCTGAAAAACATCGATGTTTTGACATCGATATATTGATTGCGATATTAGATATCGACACATGGATGGTTTTTTTTCGATATCATCGACACTTAGTTATAAGAATAAAATATCGAAAAATCAAATTTATAAGTATTTAAGGCGCCATCCAGCTTTTAAGTATTTGTGTTACACAGCGACATCCACAGCTTCAGAAAAGCTTTTTTCTAAAGCTACTCATCTCTTATACCAGTAACGAAACAGACTAAAGGAAAACACCTGTCAAAGTTAATATTTTTACTGAGTGTGCCCAACAAACACTGAGAATGTTAATCTTTTCTTTGCCTTTTGTAATTTCAATAACACTAAACACTTTTATAAAATTAATAGACAGTTTTATTTGCTATCGAAAACATTGATGTTTTTAAAAATATACCTGTTTCATAGTGAAATTCAAAATTCGTTTATTCATATATTATCTGGTATGATTACAATACACTTATGAATCGTCAAGACGCTATAAACCGAAAACCCGTGCGTCCAAGACGGACACACAAGTTTTCAATATCTAGCGAAAAATCTACGCCATCCGTTCGTAAGCTACCAGGAGGCCCTGTTCTGAAAAGAACAGTCAAGAAACTCAGTCAAGTATTTTCCTCCCTTTACATAGAATTTTAACTAAATACAATGAAAATTGAATGAAAGATGTCAATAACTTCTACGTCAAGTAATAAATACAGTCACAATTTTTGAAGCTATCGACATCGTAAATAACAGACAGAACAGCTGTAATGTATCGAATCGAATAAATAAATAAAAATAATAGTTATTTATTCCAAACATCCTTATCATCTAGATAGTCCTGAATTTTATAGTATTTTACATTTGCCATTAGTACTTTTTTGTACGTTTGTAATCGATATTAAAATTTATCGTACATCGATACTTTTGGTTCGATGTTAGCATCGATGTTTTTTTCTAATATCGAACATCCCTAGCTTATACTCAATCAACCTTGCTTTGGATTACCCCGCACTAAGCCGCATTTGAATTTCCAGGAAGAGAAAAAGTGAAACGAGAATTCTCTCTGGAGTTATTGGACCGGCCGATGCTTTACCGTGAATTGAAATAAAATGGGCCTTTCTATAATTGTTTTTGTGGATTAATAATTAACAATAAGGAAGAAAAAGAGGTCTACCGACGCCCGAGTTCCCCTCTAGCGAAGAAGCATAGTGCGCTCGGCCATCGATTGCGTACACTACTAAGGTAAATTTTTGGTCACCCATCCAATGGGTGACCAAAAATTTATCATCTCGAGTTCCTCCGTGCTTCGGAAGGCACGTTAAGCCGTTGGTCCCGGCTAAATCTGCAGTCGTTAATACCCACCAATCCGCACTGAGCCAGCGTGGTGGGTTATGGCCCATTCTCCCTATACTCTTCCATCCATAGGGAAGCCCGTTTTTCGGTGTCTACGCAGTTGCTGCGAGAATGCAGCGTTAATAGGAAGATGTCAAAATAAGCTTTATGTAATTAGCAGAGGACTCAAAATTGCATTAATCCCTGGGAGTCACTACGTGTCAGACGAGCGCGTTCTAACACCTTGAGTCGGTACACAGCCTTAGAGCTTGTTCATATGAAGCGATTTTAGTGCGAATGCTTTTGTGATTCTGAATAGGTACATTGCTGGGTAACTATACACCATTGTACTAAATCCCCTTTTTAACTAGCGATGGACAACCAAACGCGTCACAGCGGCATAAAATACGAAATATTCCACTCAGATTTCAAGAGAACAATCAACTCGACTTCTCTCTCCGGGGTACACGGTAATCGATACTTTCGAAAGGCAACAAACAAAAACTGCGTATGCTTTTAAATTCTGCTATTTACACATAAAACATATGAAAGTACCTACGCATTCGAGTGGCTAAACATGAGCAGTTTTAAATTCACATTATCGCAATATGGAGCCAAGGTAGGGTTGCCACCGGGTTTAACCGCCTCCATGGTTAAGTGATTCGCCCACCGGAATTAAGATCCAGAGGTCCCGGGTCGATCCCCAGGGGAGTACAAATTTGTACTCGGTTCGGTTGGTGGTAGGACTTTTTTCAAGTCCGTCCGGCTAGCTACCACCATCTTATCAAAATCTGTCGCCATGATAATAACTTTTACATTATTATTGTGTTCCGACAATTTGTGATAAGATAGCCAGCCCCTCTGTGGTTGAGGGTTCTAGGTGAAGCTCGATTTCATCTTCAGACCTTCAGACCGGGTAACCCCGGTTTTTCTGAAAGCCAAAAGTAAACACCCGTTGGCCGGGTGGTGACGGCAGAGCGTAATACAATTATTGTCACTCCAATATTCGATATATTCGGTTATGTGACTCGAATTCATTGCTCTCAAGTGCATACGTGAACATGTAAATTGAGTCGATAATCATGCATGACCCATTCTCTGCTAGTGGCAGAAATCAAATGAGATTTAATTAATACTTCTTATGACCATTATAACTAGTAGCGTTTGGTCATTTACTAAATGAATTCATGCTATAGGGTGTGTGCACATGTGGTGCAAAAACCATATGACTTATGTTCAATGTTTGAATGTCCTACAAAGTGTATGTCATTGAATTATAAAAGATCTAAGGGCGGTCAGTTTCGTAACAAATTGAATTATATTATATGACAATCAAAAACTGGATAACTCATAAAAATTTTAACTTTTACAAGGTTGTATAACCATAAAAAGTGATAGAAAGAACTTTGTTGAAAAACTGACGATCGGAAAAAGCTATTAGATCGTCAACATTTCTAATAGGCACAGTCAACAGCACGACAGATTACCACAAAATGGCAAATTTTGTGCTCTAATATTACCACGTTAAGGTTGACAATCGATTGAAGAAATTTGACAGTTTTGGTTAGTCTGAAGTGCCGTTGACTGTACATAGTGATCCGTCTGCACAAAACCAACCTTCTTTGGTTAATAAACACGTAACTACGTGTCCCACCTCAATACATTTTCTCTCCACCGCACTCGTAGAACTAGAGTAGGAAGACCCAGACTACACACGCGACGCTATATCAGATAAACTCGTGTGCCTGCCCGGTTAGCATGACCACCGAAACACGATATGATATAACCGTTAATCGCGATATAGACCCGGCAAGAATAGCGACTAGTTTTGAATTGTCATTTTTTGATGTTAAGTACTCATTAACGTTATTTGACCTCTCTGAGTGCTGCAGTTAGAGGCTTATTCAATTATTCAATTCAGGCTTATTCAAGTGTTAATATCCAATGATTTTTACTGTTCAACGCGATAAATGGCTATATCATATCGTGTTTTAGTGGTCATTGCTAGTCGGGCTGGGTTCTTTTCACGGTCCCTTCAAGGAGACGCGTCTGAACGGATGTCCGCACATTTGCGCAGAGGCACCCTCAAGCCTGTCTCTCCCTGCTCACCAATTTGATTTGTAGCGCCCTGTGAGACTCTCTATTATAGCGGGATATCCTCGGTAGAAATCTGCCGTAGGAAAATCGAGAGAGAGAGTGCTCGAATGTAAGGGATAGATGCTGTAAAATTTATAAGTATAATTTGTGGTTTTTAATTTTCATGATTTATTATTCGGTATTCGGCCGAATAGTAGGTAGGTATGCAGTATTCGGCCGAATACCGAATATAAAAAAAATGGCCGAATAGTAGGTACCGAATAGTGGCCAAATATTCGTGGCATCTCCATTATAAATGCCCTCGCTCTAGATTCTTAAATACAAAATTTCGTGTCAGTCAAATTTAAATCCCTTGTCAAGAGGCATTAGACTGCTATACACGATAAATAGTTATTTGTTGTGCGTGAGTGCAAAGTTGTTTTTTAACCGCGTGTTCAATTTTGATGACCGAGCTAGCGAAGGATTCTAAAATTAGAATCCTGAGCGATAGCGAGGGAATCAAAAGAGCACAAGGTGAAAAATCTTTGCACTCGAGTGCAACACGTAATTTTCATCCCCCCCAACGAAGAAATTGCATAAATACAAATCAATAAAAAATAATACAATCACAACAGTTTCTTTTTTCACCCAGAAACTTCCACAACACCCTCCCATCAACCCAAACACACTCTCAACACCCACCCAGAAACACCCAGAACATCCACACTGACACATCCACAGCACACATCCATCCACCCAGACACACCCACAGCATACACCCAGACACAACCACAACACCCACCCATCCACCCAGACACACCCACAACATTCACACCCGCAATACACACCCATCCACTCAGACACACCCAAAAAACACCTATTCACCCAGAAACACCCAATCACCCAGAAACACCCACAAAACACCCATTCACCCAGAAACCCCCACAAAATACCTATTCACCCAGACACACCCACAACATCCACCCAGTCCCACCCACAATACTCACCCATCCATTCGGACACACCCACAAAACACCCATTCACCCAGACACACCCACAAAACACCCTTTCACCTAGACACACCTACAAAACACCCATTTACCCAGACACCTCCAACACCCATCCATCCACCCAGCCACACCCGCAACATTCATCCAGACACACCTGTAAGTACCTAATAAAAATTACCGTCCCTAATGAAGTTCCGAGCTTGAGTCAAGCACGTTGATTTTCTGTATGTTTTTGTTCCATTGCTAGCGTAAACAAATCAAACAGATCTAAAAAGCTTTTAAATGCTTGACTCAAGCTTCAAGCAAGCGTTGTAGACGATCAAAATGTTTAAAGCAAGATTGACGCCAAGCTAATTGACAGTCACGGAACTCCTAGGTTTTAACAATTTATGACGTGAAAAGAAAATGGCGCGCGCAAAGCAAATTACAAAAAAGTACACCAAGAAGGTTCCGAGTCTGAGTTTATAACAAATTAAAATAGGTTGCATGATAATTTCGGCACCATGGAGGTAAAAATAAATAGGTTTAATGATGTTTTGAATTCACAAACTCATTGCACACGATGTTCCAAATTCAAATTTACTTTATCCTCTAGATGATAAAAACGGCTTTTGCACTCAGACATCGAAGAGCAAAAACGCTTTTTCCGAGATGGTGGGATGAAAAAATTTTTGACAACCCTATAAGAGAGTCGTGATGTATTCGGATTGTCAGCGTGGGATTATACCGTCAGGGGCCGTCATTAATTATTGATGGCCAGACAAAAGATGCCCAGCAATCGACACCAGCCACTAATGATGGAGACACACACAGAACGAGCCAAATACAGCGCAAGAACAGCCTTAAATCAGCCTCAGAAGAAAGATTATGCGGCTTTTTTGAGGAATACTCACTCGAGACCGCAAGTTAAAGATGGCACTGAACGCACGTAATAATATGTAAGCAAGCTGATTGTTTCAATCTTGATTCTTCATCTGGCTGAAAAACGTTTTTGTTGCAACGCACGTGAACCTACACCGTAATAGGGACAGTTACATCAGAGAGAGCGCAAGAAATCTCTTGAATACAAACGCTGTTTATTGCTCATTATTTTTATTTTTGTTCGAACATTTTATTACACAGCATAGCATAGATACATAGATGCATATATAGTCTTCCACGCTGGCCTGGGAGCAAAAATAAAGTAGAATTGGCCAGTCCCTGCTCATCCCATGGGTGTCGTAAAAGTCTACTAAGGGAGATTACCCAGTGCAGACCAATTAACACCTTGGGGCACCCAAATGGTGGAGGGCAAACCACCAACAACAACATAGGAGTATAGCCGAAGAGGGTTGGTGTCAGGCAGGCGGCCGCCTGTAGAACCTAAGCCAAAACCTTGAGCAGTATAGATTGGAATGTTGTCATTCCAATCACTCTCTATGTTTATCGGTCTCTCGACATGATCCGTTCCATATCTTTTCTACAACATTCCAATCTATACTGCCCAAGATTTTGACTTAGGTTTTACAGCCGGCCACCTGCCTGACACCAACCCTCTTCGGGTATGCTGTTGTTGGTGGTTTACCCTCCAACATTCGGGTGCCCCAAGGTGGTTATTGTTGTACACCGAGCAATCTTCCTTAGTCGACTTTTGCGAACTTGGGAATAATACAAAAGCACAATATTGCAAACAAAAATAGTATCACAACTGGAATCAGAATTCTTACAGCAATCAATATCGACCGAAACAGGAATCGAAGATTCCAAAGGAAGTCGTTGGGCATCGGAAACCTCACTTTAGTAACGTTGCCGTGTAATTATTCCCCGTCCGAATGCTCTACTGACCATCTCAGTGGGCCAAATGACAAGGTGGCGGCCATTTTGCATCATTCGTAATAGCGGGTTGCGCGCGCGCACAGATTATAGTGCTACGGCGTATTAGTGGCGACACTCAATGACAGGCCGTCTGTTCGAGGCACCGCGGTGACGGCCCAAGACTATGACTCCTCTTGATAGAACTGCTAATGTTCAGACAGTGTCATATAACTATGTGTTTCCTCAGACTAACCAAACCTGTTGTTGTTTTTTTCAGTCGATTGTCAACCTTAACATGTTAGAAACAAGTTGTTGTAATTGTCATTTAACTAAATCGAGGTTTATCTAAAGGTATGTGATTAATAGCGCCGTGAGGTGACGGCAGAGCAGAATCTCTTTCACTACCCCCGATCTCTTTCAGCGGGTGGCGTGGCGTATATGGTGACGAGAAATAAAAAAAAATCTCTATGTAAATCGGCATGTGTAATATAATCGGCTTTTTAAGTAGAGACGAAAAATCTTCGCATTCCATGAATTCACTGGGCCAGTGCCGGGCCCATGGTGTGGCAGAGAAGGAAGTCAGGGGCAGCCCTTCGGGCTTGTGATCCAAGCGTAGGTAGGTTTAGGGGCCCCCCTTCATAAAATGTCGACAATTGAAATAAGTATAGTTTTTATTTTGTAAAACCTTGTATATGATTTAAGGTTTTTATTAGTGTTTCTATGTGACCCAGTGTACCTATAATAAAACCCTGCTTATCCCTTTCTTAGCTCTATGGCCCACCATTTTTTCGAACAAATTCTATAATGTCTCCAATTACAGGTAAATAAACTACACGTTTACAGTCCTGTTTTACATCTTCACAAACATTGTATCGTTCTTGAGCTACAACGTAAGTGTTGGTTAAACCAGAAAGAACTCTTAACGGTTTATGAATCCATCGTACCAATAATAGTCCATATAGAATACACATGTGACTTCTCCCTCTCTTCTCGTAAGTCGATATGTTGGACGTCGTCGTGAGAGCCGTCGAAGGGAGTTTACCATGAGTGTACGATCAAAGGCACAGACTAACCAAACCTGTCAAATTTCTTCAATCGATTATCAATTGTGAAGCTGTAAATTTTATTACAAAATGCAATAACATTTTTCAGCCCGTAAACATAAGTAGTCCAATTTTAATATTTTTTGGCTATGTTGTAGTATAAAACTAGGTTCGTACATTTTTATTTTGTCGAAATATTGCTTACGATAAAAGTTGTTATCGTCAATAAATCTTTATTTTTGACATAAAAACTTTCTCGAAAATATATTATTTAATGTAACGATACTGAATTATTTAAAAAAAAAGATAAACTTATATTGGAATGTACTGAATCTAAAAAGGCCAGATTTTTCTCATTTTGTAAAGTTTTAGGGGAGTGAAAACGTTATCGCTCTAGACAAGTATTCCAAAGGAAATGTAGGCATTACTCGCGCCGCGTATCGGCACTTCGAATCCTGTTAACATGTTAGTAAACAAGGTGTTATAATTGTCATATAACTAAATCGCGGCTCAATAGCGCCGTGTCCTGATTTCAGAGCAGAATACAATTGTCACCATCCCCAATCTCCTTCGTGGGCGTCTTACAAGGCAAGCTAAGGAGCACCGATAAGTAACGGGCAGCAGCGTTCCTCTTATAATTATCACCAGCTAGCGACATACTGAGATTTACGTGCCCGATAAATGGCAAAAGGTTCGCCACCATCGTAGAACCTAACGTATTTGGCGAAACGTGGGTGTTTAATCACCTCCGCCTACCCCTTCGGGAATAAATAGGCGTGATATATGTATTAATACAAAAAAACTAGTTGAAGACTAATCGCGATCATAGTGGAAAAATAAAACCATTTCGTATTACCTCTGCTTTAAGTCGTGTCTTGGTTGCGCACAAAAAGCTGCGCCCGCGCAGCCTACCCCGATAACTAACCATTCGGAACCGAGCCACTTTTTCACACCACGTTTTTAATTGAGTGTGACAGATATGGCTTCTTTTAAGCTGTGTGGCTTAGGCTGTTTATTTTATTTGCGGACCAATAGATTTTGACATGTCTTTACCCAAAAAGGGGATGGTGTCAGGCAGGCGGCCGGCTGTAAAACCTAAGCCAAAACCTTGAGCACTATGGATTTGCATGTTGCCATCCCAATAACTCTCTCCGTACATCGGTCTTTCGACATGGTCCGTTCCATCTCTTTCCTACACATGCATTCATGACTAGCACCTTTATGGTGTGATAGATGTTATGAATCAAAAGGGAGTGGATGGCTTGATGACGTCTGATGAATGGAAGAGGAAACATACTGCACTGCACCGACCCCAGATAAACTGGGAACAGGGCAGGGAGAAGAAGAGATTTTGACATGTCTATGAGACTCTTTGTTCACCGCTAACAACACCACCGACTGTTATTACCGAGTATGACAACTTTCATTAAAATGAAAATAAAGCCAGAAAAATCAAAAAAATATATTTGTCCTGATGCAGGGCAAACAAATTTTCGAAATTAAATTAGGTACCGCATCAAAAAAAGTAATTTTTCGAAATTTTTTTGACTTTATTTTCTTTGTAATATTTTTCTCACATTCATAGAATATTCAAATAAAAATCAAATCATAATCTTTCATTAACTTAAACTTTGTGCAAAGGGAGGAACAAAACTTGCTGAGTTTCTTGCTCGTTCTTCTCAAAACAGGGCCTTCTGTTCATATATCTGTGCTCCTGTCAATAGTGCTACTTTCAAACTACAATTAAATTGAAATTCAGTATTCGGTTGTATTATAGATAAAAAGGGTGTATTCCCAGTTTCCCCCGAATGCTTCCCCTGAACGGGGGAAACTAGGAATATTTGTCGCATCTTCCCCCAAATTCATAATCGGGGAAACTGGGAACAAAGGGTAGGTAGGTATACATAATATATTTTATCTTTTTAAGTTTCATTCAAACCATTTTACTAAGGTGTCTGTCTCTGTAGCGATTTTCTTTTTATAGCTCAGATACTTTTTAATTGCCAATTTATGTAGTTAGTATAATTTATCATAAAAAATTCAAAGCTTATTTTATCGACTATTATCACTATTACTGTGTAAAGTATTTATACTGCCCGATGTTAAAAATTCAAGATGCTCGCTTACATTTTACTGATTGCGATCATATCCAGTACACAAATAAAGCCATAACATTTGCATATCGTTTACATTGGCGTCAAGTCGTCAACCTGAGAGTCCATCTACGACAGTTTTATAGCTGGCTTGTAGATATAAAAAAATAACACGCATTTTATTGTATTTTCCCTCAGAAAAGAATGCAAAGGATTTACACCAAACAGCCAACACCAAACGTAACCATCTGCCCGGCTAGCATGACCACCGATATACGACATGATAAAGCCATTTATCGTTTTGAACTGGCAAAAATCATTGGATTTTTGACAGTTAGAAGCGATAAATAGCTATATTATAGAGCCTATAGGGCTATGTCATATAAATATAGCCATTTACATCTTTAAACTGTTAAAAATCCAATGATTTTTGACCGTTCAAAGCGATAAATGGCTATATCATATCGTGTTTGGGTAGTTAAAGTGAAATGTCAATGAATTAATCATTAAATTACCGTGTGGCGACTGCAAAGCAGGATACAATTGTCATCATCCCCTAACTGTCATGTAAGTGTTGTACAAGGCGTCTTAGGGTCAAGACAAGACGTGTAGACAGATGGCAATAGGTTCGCCCCCTATCACATGACTCTGGGATCTATCATTATTGGCGAAAAGTAGACGTTAATTCAGCTCGGGACGTTAATTCTTCGGAGACAAAGAGGCGTGATTTAATATGAATGTAAACATTAAAATATTGAAATATGTTTAGTTACATATTTGCGCAAGCGCAAAGTATCCAACAAAATACATTATTAAATATCTACTTTATAATAAACGCACAAACTCGTCTCTTTTCGCACAGATTATTTAACAATTAATGACGAAGCATCTCACTAACGTCCAGGAAATATCTTTGCGCGCTTACCAAATTAAATAAATATTGCTCACGCCATAAAACAATGCAAACAAAGGCCTACACGGATAATTAGCATGACTTGTGCTCCTAAGAGTTTATGCATAAATTAATTATGTCAATATACTTTGCGTAGTCAAAACGAGAAAGATGATTTTCCCTGTTTTTTTTTTGTATAAGGGCGATATGAATCAAAAGGGAGTGATTGGCTTGATGACGTCTGGCTGGCATGAATGGAAGAGGAAACATACTGCGCCGACCCCAGATAAACTGGGAACAGGGTAGTAAGATAATGATGAGTAGAACAAAATAAGCCGTGTGGTGACGGCAAATTAGAAAACAATTGTCACCACCCCTTATCTCTACCACGGCGGTCGTACAAAGCGTAAAAATGAGGTGGAAAGGACCATGGCAAGAACCGACGAACGGAGAAAGCGATTAACATGACAACATTCCAATCCATACTGCTCAAGGTTTTGGCTTAGGTATTACAGCCGGCCGCCTGTCTGACAGCAACCCTACTTTGGGGATGGTAAATAATAACTGTTAAGAAGAGCTAAGAATTTGATGTCCAGCGATCCAACCGAATGTTTGCCCCGTTACGTCACCAACATAGATTTCACCTACATTTTTCCAGGCTCCAGAAAGGCCCCAGAAAGCTGTGTATGTGTGCCTAAATGATACACATACATAAATCACGCCTATATCCCCGCAGGGGCAGGCAGAGGTGAATTAACACCCGGTTTTCGCCAATTAACCTAGGTCCCATGAATAGGTGACGAGCCTATTGTCATCTATTGGGCACATAAATCGCAATATATTGCTAGATGGTACAAGACGAATGCTGCTGTGCCCTTACTCATTGCTGTCTTTACCCTTAGCCACCTTGTAATACACCCACTGGAGAGATGGGGGTGGTGACAATTGTATTCTGCCCTGCCGTCACCACGCTGTTATATAATAATACTTACATACATAAATCACGCCTATATCCCCGAAGGGGTAGGCAGAGGTGAACTAGCACCCACGTTTCGCCAATTATGTTAGATCCCATGTAATAGGTGGCGAGCCTATTGCCATTTATCGGGCACAAAAGCCGCAGTACAATTGCTAGGTGGTATAAGAGGAACGCTGCTGCCCATTCCTCATCACTGATTTATCCTTAGTCGCCTTGTACGACACCCACGGGAGTGATTTGGGGGTGGTGACAATTGTATTCTACTCTGCCGTCACCACGCGGGGCCTATATAATAATGATGGTAATAAATGCCTAAATAATAATGGTACCAAAAGTATGTATCGATTATAAAAGAAATCGATTCGTCCATAAACATTCTTCTTCGAACGACAATAAGTGTTCGAATTCATATTCACTTATTAGTGAGCCAGCCTTAATCCTTATTGTCAAAAGATAACCGCCTCGTGTTATTATTACTAATTAATTTAATTGTTCCGCTTCCATATGCGCGGCGCAGGTCACCTGAGTCCGATGGGATTCCATGCCTTTTCCAGAGGCTGTACCGCTTATGCGATCGTAAATATTGATTTATTATTTTATGTTCGGTGCAAACTATATTGGACTCCTCTGGATTCGTATCTTACAATGCGTTTCGCTGGAAAAAGTTACGCCAGTAAATTTATTTAATTAATTTAAAGCAATTTTGAACACTGCGTAGACGATGACGATCATTGTTTCGATGTTTCGTTTTAAGGAACTGTTAAGTTGTTTATCATAAACGATCTATTTTAAGACACTTGCCGCACTTACAGTTTTTTTGCAAGTTTTCACTAATGTTCACGAGTACAAATTTTCATTAAGTTTTTGAAAAGGATTTCCTGTCACACTCCTAACAAATTAAATTGAAGTTACGTTTGTCAACATGAGAAGAACTTTAAATTTTTGTTTATTTCTCTACTTAATAATAATCTCTCAGAATCCAATAGTGACGTTTCTATGCTGACAGAAGGATGATGAAATGTCTCCATCACTCCTGATATTGAGTGAGAACTAATCCAGACATGAGAGTCATAAGCAGATTTGAATATGACGGAATCAGATCAAAACAGATCTATTCCCGTCAGCCTTATTGTTATTGTTTGCTTCATTTGTTACATCTCATCTGAAAATTGGAATTCCTATCTGTCTTCTTGACTGCATGGAAAATATGATACACCAGAACCCACTTAAGGTAGCATGCCCGTTTTTCAGCAAGCACAGAGGGGCTTCATGCTTCTGCTTATAACATTAATTAATTGGACACCGTTTTTCTTTGACACACACGTTTCCAATGTTTAACGTTATTTCTTTGACGATTCATGGGTGTATGTAATGAAGAACCTTATATGAATAAACCATATTTTTATTTTTATTTTTCATTTTCATGCTTCCCCCCTTCATGCTAGAAAGTAAAGTAAGGGAGGCAAGCAAAGTTGTTAGAAAACCACACATTTTGTACTATTTATTAATTGTTATTTTTCCTATATTTAACAATTTTTTTTAATTCTCGTGTACAATAAATGATTAAATAAATAATAAAATAAATAGTTCCATGTTCGAGGCAAAGTCATACATACCGATAATACGGGAACGGTTGTGGCACGTGCAAGTCCATGGGCATGGACGCGTGCGCGTGCGAGTAGTCATGCTGCATGACGCCGTGCACTCCGTGGCCCAACATGGCGGCCCACGGCGACGACGCGAACCCGCCGGGATGATCCATTCTCAGTTGCACTGTTCCATTTTCAAAATCCACTTCCAGCAATTAAGACAGAACACTTTCAAAACCGTAAATGGATACTTTTTAATTTTGGAACAAAACTACAGTTCCATTTTTAAGCTACACTGACAGGTCTATTTGATTACAACTTAAATCCATCACAAAATATTATTTTAATTCGTTTTCTTTATGTTGTAATGATCACTGTTTTATCACCACCTGTTCACTGATTTCGTCGATCTACTTAATTTCATTTTTCACTTTAACTATTTCTAAACTCCAAAAGGGCTTTATTTTGAATTCCCGTCACGGATTTTCGAGCCTTTTTGGAATTTGTATATAAAATAGATAATTTTTCATGTGTGTGCTTGTTAATGTATGAAATACAATTATAACATTTTTAAATAAATCACTGTATACTATCAAATATACCGTTTCAATAAAAAGGCGCATGGACCAATATTCAAACTCGCACACAACATGCGAATTACATCCTAAGAGCTATGGACTACTTTGAAGCGTTGGTAGAAAAAATACGAAATTCGTGCGAGTTCTTTACATGAAACAGATTATTTGGTTTAAAATTAAAACTTCCAAAGGACGTGGTAAGCCAAGTAACTTTGTGCAAATTCAATTCGTTTAATTGTTTTAGCAATGAGTTGATGATTCAATATATTCATCGAATCATCTTTAAAGGTTTTCCTACTTAGAAGCCACCTATTAGTGTAATATCAACGAACATATCGCTTAGTAATTAGTCGTGGTTTTTATAACGGGCCTCTGTTTGTTATATCACTTGACTTGAGTCCGACGCACTGAGATATTATTCTTTAAAAACGAAAATATTGAAGGCGATCAATCAATGTGTGAAATACGATTATGAATATGACTGGTGTGATATTATCATTATATAAAGAACATATATATATTAATAAAGAACAATTTCAATGCATTTTTTTTAAACACGTATATAAAATATTTGATTTTGAATATCCGGATGGAAACCTCTGGGCCAAGAGGTCCCAGGTACGAATCCTAGTAGGGACACCAGATATTTCAATTCAGATATTTTGTTCTCGAGTTCCGTTGATGTAGAATATTTTTAATACTTATTCAAATATTATTAACTTCTATATTTAAACTTAATTGACGTCTCTGAGTGCCGCGGTAAGCATTATAGGTTATTCTTTTAATTAAGTAAATATTATATTCGCTTACTTTATCAAGTAAATACTGAGCTGAAAATCTGTAGGGATAAAATGGTTGCTTGCATTTCCATTCCACTTTGAATTGCATTTAGAATTTTAGTTTAAAATCTTGAACGATCTACTATAAAGAGAAAATGGAAAAATGTTCTAAAGTAAATACGCTGCGATGGTTCTGTTGGAATTTTTTATATTGAAATTGTTTTTGTGTCTGCGAAAAGCCATTGTAATGGAAGAAAATCAATAACGTTATATCCTATCCTATAAAGATTGCTGACTTGGTTGAGATTTTCATTTTAAGAAAAACGGTGAGAAAATTTTCTGTAGGAACAAAATATGCCATACAATTCAAATTAAATAAATACTTCGATAAATTAATATCCATTACAATTAGAGTGATTTATATTTATTTAAATATATATATATTATTTTTAAATATGCGATGTCAGGCCTTCTTTTTTATCGATCGAGGTAAAGTCATAGTTTTATGTCACCCCCTGACCAGGAAGTGGAAGAAGTTGTTGAACGAACATGCGTAGCTGGCGAAAAAGTCCACTTTATTGTCCGGTGTGACATAAAATTATTAACTTACCTCGCTCTTTAAAAAACAAAGCCTCATATTATAGCCTTAATTCAGCACAGGCGTCAAATGCGATCTGAGACATTCTTTGTTGTACTGCCCTTGTTAGGTATAGGTACATATAATCTACTATTAACAACAGCTTAAAAACGTGAACCCAAAAAGAATTCCCGCAATGAGGTAACATTACGCTGTGTGCCGAGCGAGCCCTAGCATCCAACATCCAATATGTTGACCGAATGCGCTTGCGCAAGTACAGCGATTGTTTTCTTCAGATATCGGCACCTATTAGTGAAGCCGACGTATTTGCTCTGAGCCAAAGTATTTATTGCGTATGTTATGTTAACCTCAAGGGATTACAGGTTTACTGTTTGTAAAGTAATAACATATGTTTGATTTGACTCCGGTGTGCGAGAAACGATGCGGCTCGAGTTGTGGTGGCTTTGTTCGTAGCTGTAACCGATTTTTATATATTAATTTTAATTAATAACCTTACAACAAAAATGGATTACCTACGCTTGATTATTTGTAAGGTAGGAAGGAACATAGTAATTATATCTATAAATATTTCAACCACAATGATGCACAAATTTTAATGTACAGTCTTACAGCACATCTGCCTACCACTAAATGTCAAATTTTGTGGAAGCCTGTCAAGAAATTTGACAGTTTTGGGTAGTCTGAAGTGTCTGCCTTTGACCGTTAATCATATACATTAACATTTGGAATTTACTACATAATCATAATAATATAAACAACCGTAACTCGAGAACAAATGTCAGTGTTCTTCACAAAGATTTACCCATACCAGGATTCGATCCCGGAACCTCCGGTAAAAAGTGATATAATATAAGAAAACAATTTAATTTTCCAAATCACTTTCAAATAAGCAGATTCAGGAAAAATTCCCAAGCCCTGATAAGCCCAAGAGGACAGATGAGAATAGTTCTTTAAGAATTTAGTCCCTTCAAGGCAGTGTTAACATAATAATAAGTTAGCGAGGTAGGTACCTAACCTATACCTATATGGATTTTAACATCGTATTACATAGTTCCAACAGAACACACGAGAAGATTTAGGGGATTTTGGCTGACTTCCCATATATTTAACGCAGACAGATTCCAATTCCATTGCTTATTTATAAGTTAAAAATGCACAAATATTTATTCGCTCCCTTCTGCTAAACCACATCCATTTACAAAGAACATCACTTTTTCACTGAAAGCTAGATAAATTAATATGATTTGAGTTTACATAATTATTATTTTGACACATTTCAGTTTCACTATAGAAGTCAGCTCTTCACTGGGACATGATAACACCAAGGACGCAAGTAACATTGTAACGAAAACCGACAAATAATTTGTATTTAATACACTATCAGCACACAACTACAACACAACGTAGGTATGTAGGTACAACTGACCGAAAACGCACACACTGCGGCTGCGTCGAGCCAGAATCCGCGTGACGTCACCCCGAAAGCGCACCACCGATCGCGCGTCCAAAATCCAACGTGCCAAACATACCCCGCGCCGTCAAAGGGTCAAACTGTCAAACCGCGCGCCGTACGCGCGCAGTAAGCACGCGCATGCATTTCGGCGGGATGCGAGGACGCGTGTGCCGAGTCTCTCGGTCCACCGGTCATTGAGACCGCTATCAAAACTATGCGGGTTGTGTGTGTGCGCGAACCGGCCCGTGGCATACGAAACAGCGGAGTACGGGCGGCGCCTCTAGTGGGGCGTGCTGCCTAGCGGGTGTCACGTCCCCTATAATTGGGTTAGGGTACGTGACGTGCTGTGCCGGCACGTAGTGTCGCCCTCTGACCTAATTACTTTTGCCGAAATCTTCTTAGCGGAGCGAATGCGCGCTGGAGACGCGGCGAGCGGAGATGAATTGGAGTTTGGGCTGTTTTTTGTCTTTTTGTTTATTCAGAACAATAACGGACGTACACGGACGTAAACAACTATTTACTTAAGCAAATGTACCGCAACATCCACAGGCCTTTCAGACTCAAACACAAAACATTGTCAAAACATAAATTAGGTAGGTATCAAAACCTTGACACTGTTAAGAAACAGCATTAAAAAATATATTAAAGAGATATTTATAAGGAAATTTAATTTAATTTCTTTAATGTCCTCCATTCTCCACTTTTTGTGCACAGGCCGTCCCTACGACGGCAGAAAGTAGGGAGAATGGGTCATAACCCACCAAGCTGGCCTAGTGCTGATGGTGCTTATGTGCCATCCTAAGCTGGGAGGGACTCGATACGTTTTGGTCACCGATCCAATAACCGGCATCAGCGAACATTACTTTGTTTACGCAATCGCAAGCCGAGCACCACAGATATATTAAATTGATATAGTGCCGAGCACGCTCAGTCAACTTTCTGATTTAAATACATTTCTTGTAATGTTTCCTAAATATCGAACGACTCAGAAACACAGCATTTTAGAAGGATTTTCAGCAGTGTTTAAAAAAGAATACAATTCAGACTCGAGCAAAGAAACGATTAGTAATTAGAAAAATCGAATATGTATTAGTTAAGAATCGATTTATTTTCAAGACAGTTTTCTAAATATATTACCTATTTTACCTAATTTGGGACTCTCCGATGCACAATATTAGGTAATTGCAACAATAAAAACTCGAGACACTGTAAAAACATCTCTTCCCACGTTACACATTTTCACCTGTGACCCAGCCTCGAAATTTTGACGGATCTAACTGTCCAAGTAATATTACGTCTCGAATAAAAGCAGCCAGCGTCGCCTGACCTCTCATAACTCCTCAGTGAAACGCAACTCGGAACATTACCACAACGGTTGCCCAAATAAGAAAGCTCGAGTAACAGTGGTCGGTTATAATTGCGCAGTGTCATATACATGAGTAATACCACAATACTAACTGTGTTTCCGACTCTTTGCTTTGTTTGTTGTTTCTCTTTGAGGCTGCAAGCATTATTGTACTTGCGTATTTTTTGCGACAATATCCTTTTGCGATGTGGAATATGCTAAGTGGTTTTGGCTTGTTATGAATACGTAATTTGCTTAAGGTGCAATCTTGCAATCGAGAACTTGCATCGTTTCGTCGACATACATACATAAATCGCGTCTTGTCCCCAAAGGGGTAGGAACAGCCACATTTCGTCAGTTATGTTAACTCCTATGTAGGTACCTAATAAGAGCGAGCCTATTCCCATCTAACGGACACGTAAATCGCTATATTGCTAGGTGGTTTAAGAGGAACGCAGCTGTTCATTACCCATCGCTGTCTGTACCCTTAGTCGCCTTGTAGATATCCGCGGGAGGGATAGGAGGGGACAATTTATTCTGCTCTGCTGTTTTCACATATTGATTGATGTAGGTATGTATATCAAATATTCGTGAATTGTCTCCGTTTTGTAATACCTATATGTCCTTTTATTCATATCACTTCGCACCACGTTTTGATCATCATCATTATCATTTTTTGATTCATTTTTTGATGACTTAATGATGACCTTAAAAATTATGAAATAAATAAAGACCCTGCCCTTAACTTGGCTGAAGCAATGAGAATACACTAATTATTCCAGCTCATTAATAATAACGACATAATTTAAGTTTAAAGTACTTTTTAAGTGCATAAGTTTTTTTTTTTTTTTTTTTCATGTTACGCTAATACCTATCATCATCATCACCACTGCTGAGGCATGGGCATTCCCTATGTTTGGAAGAATATTGGGAGATTGGGCCGTACCGTAACCCACCACGCTCGCTCGTGCGGATTGGTGGGTTTTAACGATTGTAGATACATCCGAGACCAACGGCTTAACGTGCCTTCCGAAGCACCGAGGAACTCGAGATAATAAATTTTTGGTCACCCATCCAATGACTGGCCTTAGGAAATTGCTTAGATTACGCGACCGCAGGTCATCTAACACTTACCCAAAGTAAGCACAGGCGCGGATCCAGCACTTAAAAAAAATCTCAAAAAAATCGGCCAATTGCGAGTCGGAAAAACTCGACGAACTAACTCCCGAAAACTCATGACTCATTAACTGAACTACTATTACTAGCGTTTACCTTCTAACTCAATGGACTCATTAACGACTTTTGAATTTGATTATTTCCCCTAGGATTCGAACCTGGGATTTCTTGGTCAATAGCCAGCGATCTGAGCATCCGACAAGCTGGGCTGGTGGCTTAACTTTCCGAAAATGTTGTGATCTGTTTTCTTTTCAGTAAATTTCAGCTTTGAAAAATACTATAAATTTCTCACACTAGGTCGGTATAATTAAAAACACTGAATAAGGCAACACAAAAATACATCAGTCCTAATTACCTATTATTAAGTATTAACTAATCTAAATTAAATGTCTCCTGAAACACTGCACTGGACAGCAGGATGGAAAAATATAGGAAGATTGGGCCATATCCCACCACGTTGGTCGACTGCAGATGCAGCAATGTGAATTCCTAAGCACGGAGGAACTCGAGATAGTAATTTTTTGGTCACCCAACCAATGAATGGCCCTAGCGAAAATTGCTTAGTTTACGCAATCGCAGGCCAAGCGAGCTAAGTTAAATTAAAAGTATAAAACGGGCAAGGTCAGTACCTACCTACCCGAAATCGACGGGCATACGTAGGTAAGGACATTAATGAGATTGGATGAAGCGAAAGAAGTATGCAAGGATCGTAGCAAGTGGAAAGAAGTGATCTCTGCCTACCCCTATGGGAGAAAGACGTAACGTAGGTATGTTTGTATGTAGGTATCTTGAGATTATTATTATTTAGTTACACACACAGTCAAGGGCACAACACAGTAAACACTACTGTCAAATACCTCTAATCGATTATGAACCTTCACATGTTTGAACAAAAGCACGTAATCGATTGCGAAAAGTGTTTATTATTGCGTAGACCTGACGTGCCGTGCGGTTGATTGACCTTTGATTTGGGTCCGTACTAGCTCTATATTGAGTTGTAAATCATGACCTTACGCTGAGTGCAATACATTAATTGGTCTCAACACCCTTTATTCGTGGCAATGCAAGCATTTCACAACTTAACTTTTTTATTTCATTCCGCAAAACACAATATTGCCAAGGGTTAGCCCGCCAGTGTAATCTGAACCGTGAAATCATATATACTGTTTACGGATGGAGGCCAATGTATTTTGGAAGTTTTACAGTGATCATCTTGAAAGGATGTAAGTATGATTTACTGCTTTAAGAACCACATAGATTATGGACTTTTTTTTGGTCCTACGGTAAAGTATAGTTTTGCAAAAAAATGGTTTTGGTGTTATTTAGACGGTATAAAAACTAATCATATTGCATTCTGTCATATATACTAAAAGGCATATTATGCCATTAGTTTTCACATTCCTTAAAATTATGTAGTCACAATACTGTATTGACACTCCACAATTAATTACATGACAATCCAAGTGCGTCGTCGCCTCTCGCTCGCAGCGCATAAGAGCGAACGAGACCGGTGTAGTTCGGTTGCTCGATTTTAAATTTCGAACGACGCGTTCCGATTGGCGGAGGAGCCCGTTGAGAAGGCGGTGGGCGAGATTCATTGGCGGATGGGCGTGGTGAAGAGATAAGGTGCAAATTCTGAGCTATGGATAGTATGGTAGTAATAAATTAGTTTAGCATAAGTTTTGAGATGAGATGTGGAGTATCGATGCGGAGAGATGTTCGTACAGCACCGCGGTTGAGTTAACTTTATGCCTACCTATGTGTTGATTTTAATACGAACATTATACCTATACCTAGCATCTGAATTAAAGCAAATAGTACAAAGAATATGGTGGTTAGAAAAAGTTCGAAAAATTATATTCTTGACGCGTCTTGGTTGGTCGAGCGGTTTAGGCACCTGCCTGGATTGCAGTGGACGCGGGTTCGATTCCCGCATCAAGACTATATATTTTCGAACTTTTTCTAACGACCATATTCTTTGATCTAGGTAGGTACCTAGGTAGGTACCACCATATGTGATTTATCATTTAGGAGATGGTGATACAAAAATAAATATAGATATAGGTACCTAACGAGGAACGGACAGCGCAGCATTCCTGGTGCACCATCTAGCATTAAAGCTTACGGTGAATGGGAATAGGCTCGCCCCCTATCACATGGGACCTGGAATAAGCTGGCGCAGCGCGGGTGTTACCTTTATCATCTCTGCCTATACCCCTTAGGGGAGAAAGGCGTGAAATATGTAGGTATGTATGGTACCTAAGTACAAAATGATTCCTTTAAGACTAAGTAAACGATTTCCGATCCTATAGGTATTTATTACAGGGCTCCCCGTGACCACGGCCTATGTACCTACCTAAATTGTTAGAAACGTTAGTTTAAAAATACAATGCAAAAACTCGATCAAAATGGCAAATAATTAAAAAAGAGTCAGTAGGTAGGTAGGTAACCTATAGTACCTTAGGTACCTAAGCCTGATGTAAGTACACGGTAGGTATACGGTAGACTAGCGCGGTATAGCACGTACCTACTAACTATACAACTATA
This sequence comes from Cataclysta lemnata, assembly GCA_963931975.1. Taxonomy (NCBI): domain Eukaryota; kingdom Metazoa; phylum Arthropoda; class Insecta; order Lepidoptera; family Crambidae; genus Cataclysta; species Cataclysta lemnata. Next base: position 5,110,244 of record OZ008358.1, on the reverse strand, counting down.
CTAATGTAGTCAGTATTAGTAGATAGAGTAGTGTAGGTACTAATGTAGAGTACCTACCTATACTGGATGTAACCAGAGAGGTGTAGTCATATTTAAAGGGGTTATTCAGGCCATCAAACTGAACAACTTTCGCTAAGGGACCAAAATTGAAATCTCAGAATTAAAATCACTTCCTCATACTAAACCGAGAACCAGCTGACATCAGTTTGTATGGGGGAGTGTTTATTATTTCTGAGATTTCTATTTTGGTCCCTTAGCGAAAGTTGTTCAATTTGATGGCCTGAATAACCCTTTTAAATATGACTACACCTCTCTATTACACCTTGTAGAGCAGCTAGCACCGCTGGCAAGCTCATCTGCCACTTTCTTTCCCCCACCCCGGCGTCCACCCTACTCTACAGTACACTTTACCGACTAAACGGTTAGTAGAGTAAATATTTGTGTTCATCACAAAATGTGCCCCTGCCAGGATTCGAACCCGGGACCTCTTGGCCAAAACCTAGCGATCTGAACATTCGACCAAGCCTCCAAAGCTCAAAAAAGTTTTTTAGGCTGTACACTGGTTATGGGCAGGCAGACTTCCTCTATAGATAACTACCTATACCTATACCTACTTGTTGTGACAAGGTGCTACAGGGTTATCCTACTTCTGAGGCTTACGGCAAAACAGAATCAATAAGCTACAAACAACAGCACTTATCACTTCAAATTAAAATCAAAAGAGTATACAAAACAAAACTGTCATATTCTATCAATAGAGTTTCACCCTTAATCTAAGTTTTTGTAAAGTGCAAAATGGATTGAGGCAATTTGAGAGTTTAATATGATAGCTTGAAAATTATATAATCTTCCACTGTATTCCGACAAATCAATGAACTACAGAAGTCCTTGACCGATCTCCTGAGGGCACAAAGGGCCAGGAAACGCGCGATTATCGCCTTTATTACCTAAGCTGTAGGGTCCAAGCTTAACACAGCCACGGCAGCGAGTAAGGAATTAAGTATTCGGTTCGCGTTTGCCCCAATCGATGAGAGTCGTCGTGAAAACTTCCGAACATCTGGCTGTTACGTATGTAGTGTGTTTTAACTGTTCTAGGGTTAACCCCAAATTTGGAGGAGTTAGGAGAACTAGCGGCAGACAAAACCTTCCTAGCGGTAAATAATACTATTGTCTCCAGCTTATTCCTTCACCGCGAATGTCGTACAGGCACGTCGGCTTATCACAATATATTGACCAACTACTTAAGCTTCTGCTTCACGTCAAATATGTGAGGTTTAAAAAGTTGTCAAATTTATCAGGAATACTTTGACAATTTTGGCTCATTTTTCAGGAATAGTTTGTTAATCTTGGTTGATTAATTTATTCGTGATATTTCATCATATTTGGCTAATTTGTCAGTATTGGCTAATTTATCAGGAATAGGTACCTAATTTGTCAATATTGGCTATGATATCAGGACTGATTAGTCAATCTTGATTAATTTACAAACACACATAATACATACATACATAAATCACGCCTATATCCCCAAAGGGATAGGCAGAGGTGAACTAGCACCCACGTTTCGCCAATTATGTTAGGTCCCATGTAATAGGTGGCGAGCCTATTGCCATTTATCGGGCACAAAAGTCGCAGTACATTGCTATTGCTAGGTGGTATATGCTAGTAGGAACGCTGCTGCCCATTCCTCATAATTGATTTATCCTTAGTCGCCTTGTACGACACCCACGGGAGAGATTTGGGGTGGTGACAATTGTATTCTACTCTGCCGTCACCACACGGCTATATTTTATTATAATAATATAATATCATAATAAGAAAATAATATAATATCATTGATTTCTAACCCCAAAATCTTTGTAATATCATTGATTATAAATTCATTTTAGGTGACGTCACTACACGGCTTTTATCTTGATTAATTTATCCGGAATAATTTGGCTAATTGGTCAGGAATAGTTTGCCAAATTTGTCAGAAATAATTTGCCAAAACTGTCAGCAACTATTTGCCAAACTTGGCTTATTGTTACATTGTTTGCTCGTTACAAATTTTGTAGCAAGCAAACTGCTAAACAACATCATATCTAATTAATTCTCTTTGATAGTACCGATTGTAGACGGCACCACAAACAAAAATAAAAAAACTTTAATGCATTTGCGCCTCTACAGCCGAACGGAAGTTATGCCTCCTCAAAAACAATAGCGTCGGCGAGATCGGCGATAATCGATGAGACTCGCAATCCATCAGTCGCGGGGCAACTCTAAAAACATCGATAAAATTGAAGAATTGCCCGCCTTGTCGGTCTACTTGCGAACGATATTGATCAATACACGAGACTTGAGCAGGCTCGTAATGTTTTAAATACAGTTTGATGTATCGGACTACTAGACTTTTTAAATCCTCTCTATTCACGAAAAGCAATAGGTTGACAAATTATATGGCGTTAGAGTCAAGACGAGCTCAATAATAGGGCCTGAGATTGCGTAGATAAACTAAGCAATGTTAGCTGAGTTTGGATTGGATGGGTGGCCAAAAATTTGTATCAATAGTTCCTCTGTGCTTCGGAAGGTACCTTCATCAAGGATTTGGTCCCGGCTGCATCGCAGTGGTTAAAAACCAACAATCGGTACTATGGAGGGGTTATGGCCCATTCTCGCTATATTCTTCCATGTACAAGGAAGGCCTGTGTCCCAGCAGTCGAGATATTAAAGGGTTGGTTGGCTCAGACACCTAAAGAACCTCTTCTTCTTCTTCTTCCTGCTCCTATCCCACTCTAGGTGGGGTCGGCACAACATGTTTTCTTCTTCCACTCCTCTCTATCCTTCACCAATTTCTCATCCACTCCTCTCGCTATCATATCCTTCTTTACCTACACAATCCATCCATCTTTTCTTTGGTCTTCCTCTCCTTCTACCTAAAGAACGTTATTTTTCGAAAAAAAATCTGGAGATCTACTATAATTCTCCGAACGAAACTTGTCAATCGAACGAGAATAAAACGAAACTTTGAAAGTGAACCTACTCTAATTACATGTTCGGATGCTCAATCGAATAATTTTAAGAGTACAAGTATATGCAGCGATTATACGCGTTACCTTAGTCAATGTAAATTAACCGTATTCTACGAATATTTGTTGGTTGTCAACCAACTAAAACGTTTCTATACTTTCAAGTAGGTATACAAACTTCTTAGTTGGTTTCAAGCAGAGAGGACAGTACTAAGAAGGGTTCACGTAAAGAGGGCAGTATACTACGGGTTTCAAGTATTGTAATAAATTATTATAAATGTTTCTACCATTGTTTTCCGAACACTGCGCCAATACAGTGCTCATTCTACAAGCATTTCTAAGTAGCAATTTTTATTTGGGGGCTTACAAGTAACATTAAATTTGATTTAATTGTGAGTAAATTATTCCTACTTTCATAAAAAATCTCTTGATCGCCGCTATAATATGTAGAAGATATTACATTAATGCAGTTGAATAAATGAATGTTCATTTATATATGTTCTAATTATTAATATATATGTACTCCAGACTCCAGCCACGCTCTAAACGTTCTTCACGTATTGCAGCCTCGATGCCATTTTATGTGGACTTCACACGAAATTCACACTTAAGAAAATATAAAGGTAACAATTTTGGTTTCGTCAAATTTTGGTTCAAAATCCGAACGAATATCTGTCAAATTTGAACACCTTACGAAAATCAGAAGGAAGCAATTGTGGTTTCGTAAAATTGAAGTTAAAAATCCGAACTAAAATATGTCAAATTTGAATTTTCTAATCAATTTCAATTTCAATTTTTTCAATTTTTTTTGTTCGAACGAAGTTTCGGTCCGATAATTAATTATAGTAGGAAACGCTCGAAATATCGGCCGCAGTTTCCATTTTCGTTGAATTATAGTAGGCCCCCTGATCTAGGTATTTTCTTCGCATTAAATTTCACTACGCTATTGAACTCATCTGTCTAGAAAGGTATTAAGGTTCCTATTCCGTTACACGGACTAATCTCTCTATTTTCTTCTCATAAATGAATGAACTGGTTAAAAAAACTGTTTAACCCAATTTTCGATGATCACGCGTTACACTAACTAAGTTTCTTCTCATAAATGAATGAAATAGTAAAAAAAAACCGTTTAACCCAATTTTCGATGTTCAAGCGCTGTGAGTTCACACGGAGTGTGCGCGATCGATACCCGCGCGTGACCGGAGTGCTAAGGAGTACGGAGGCTGAATTCTGCAAGCCGGGCTTCAACACACGGTATACTTCAACATACATACATACATAAATCACGCCTATATCCCCGAAGGGGTAGCCAGAGGTGAATAGCACCCACGTTTCGCCAACTATGTCAAGTCCCATGTAATACGTGGCGAGCCTATTGCCATTTATCGGACACAAAAGTCGCAGTAAATTGCTAGGTTGTATAAGAGGAACGCTGCTGCCCATTTCTCATCACTGATTCATCCTTAGTCGCCTTGTACGACACCCACGGGAGAGATTTGGGGAGGTGACAATTGTATTCTACTCTGCCGTCTCCACACGGCTTACTTACTTAGACAAGACACCTAAATGCATAAACGATACCTGTCTCGACATCATCTTCCTGCTCTGTTCCAAGTTATCTGTCCGGCGAGCATGACCACCATTTATCGATTTGAACTGTAAAAAATCATTGGATTTTTGACAGTTCAAGGAGATAAATGGCTATATCAAAAAGCCTTTATATAGATATGGTCATTTATCGCTTTGAGCTCTCTAAAATATTATATAATGATTTTTGGCAGTTCAAAGCGATAAATGGCCTTATCATATCGTGTTTCGTTGGTCATGCTAGCCGGGCTGGGATCGGCGCAGTATGTTTCCTCTTCCATTCGTATCGGTCAGACGGTCATTCTCTCTCTTGGATTCATATCATCCATCACACCGGAGCGAGTTAGTAGGATGGTCGCCTATCATCCATCTTAAGGATTATTATAAAAATAACATTTGCCAAAAATAAAACGTGGAGATGCCGGGGATCGAACCCGGGGCCTTTCACATGCAAAGCGAACGCTCTACCACTGAGCTACATCCCCGATAGTGAAACTTTACATAATACACAATTAGTCATGGAATAAGTAATAAAATTTGTCTATATTATTGTCACGTTCATTGATGTCGTAATATTAAGTGCGTGGTAATAACATTTTTATATTCATTGACAACATTTCATATTTTGAACACACTTTTATTATGAAGTTATTATGTGACATTACAACAAACACGATTTTTTATTCTAATCATGTTGTTTTAAAAAAAAACTTTGTTAAAACTCCAGCCATTCTAAACAGATTTAAGCGTCAAATGACGTCATAACTATGGCTGATTAGCGAAATGACTCTTGATTCGCTTCTGACACGAAAAAAATGATAACTTGCCAAGCTGACAGGTTGCATTTACGTTGTAAAAACAGATTTCATTTTGATTGTTTGAATCAAAGTTTCAAGTAAATTTATTTGATCTACAATTCATTCATGGTAGAGACACAGGAAAGCAGTCTTTAACTTCATCGCACGTTTTATGTAAACATATTATTTTTTATCTATTACTATTATATATTATATTATCAGTTAAAATAAAAAAATCGAAGTCAGAATGAGAGAATAAAGAAAATGATTTTTTGTTTATGAGGGACATACTGCCGCACTCAGAGACGTCAAATAACTTTAATGAGTACCTAATGTCAAAAAAAATCAATTAAATCTAGACCATAGAAAACAAAACGTAAACAAAACAATGTTCGCTAAGATCTATCATTGGATGTGTGACCAAAAGTATATTATCTAGAGTTCCTCCGTGCTTCTGAAGACACATCAAACCATTAGTCCCGGATACATCTGCAGATTAAAAGGAGTGATGATGATGATCACCGAACCGCTTTTTTTTTCGCTTTTGTAGGAACTTCCAGTGCCTATAATTACAAAAGCGAAAAAAAAATTGGAGATGCCGGGGATCGAACCCGGGGCCTTTCACATGCAAAGCGAACGCTCTACCACTGAGCTACATCCCCTACAGTAAATGCAAATAAAAACTGATACCGCATTCAATTTAAAAAAAAATGCCTTAAACACAGTCACGTTCGGTCGCTAAGCATACGTGACTCTAATAAGTTGAATTAGCTTACTTCGCAGATCATTTGACAGTTGTAATATGAAATATATGTCAATTGAACTACAAAGTAACCTACTTCGTACTTACGTGTCGATTGTGAAACAGACCCTAAGAAGAAAAACACTATTTTAAGAATATTGACGTAATGGACCATAATAGCCCACCACGCTGACCCAATGCGAAATGCAGCGGGGACTAACGGATTAACGTGCTTTCCGAAGCACGGTGTAACTTGAGAGAATATATTTTTGGTCACCCATCCGATGACCGGCCTCGCGCGAATATCGCTTAGTTTACGCAATCGCAGACCGAACGCACTAAGACACGCTATCGAGCTCCAATCTTCTTCTACCTCTCATCAGTATATTACTGTCATCCACAGAACAGAGCAATTACTATTTATTTATTATTAACAACACGGCACACAATTAAATACATATGCATTTTAAAAAGAATACTCTGTCGTCTTTCTTCTAGAATCTAGAGTTGTAGGCACAACAAGGGTAATTCGATCGGTAATGCTTTTTGATTCGTACTTGAGATAATATTCCGATATAGCACTATTTACACTTTGGTTTTAGCAAAATTGTTAATTACTATATAACTACCACTAAAATTAACGGATCATGTCGAGAGACCGATATATGTACGGAGAGAGTGATTGGAATAACATTCCAATCCTTACTGCTCAAGGTTTTGGCTTAGGTTTTACAGCGATAAATGTCTTTATCTTTATGATATAGCCTTAGAGGTTTATTCAATTAATCAATTTAGGCTTATTCAAGTGTTAAAATCAAATGATTTTTGACTTTTCTCTATATCAGTATATGTTCTATATATTATATCGTGTTTCGGTGATCATACTATCCGGGCAGGCTAGCATGGAAGTTAGGCATAATAAATTCGTCATCAGGCCGCAGTAAATGCGAGCCAGCCCGTCAATCTAACGCGGTGGCTGCGCAGAGGCAAAATACACAGATTTATGTGAAAAAGTCCGAATACATCAGACGGACAGACGGACGCAGGAACGGACGCAAGAAATCATTATTGTGGAGGAATCCATACAAATAATTGGCCCGTAAACATGTCAGGGCGGCGTCTCTACCATGTATATTACGGTAGGGTTGGCACCCAATCAATACTTCTATACTAATATTATAATGCTGAAGAGTTTGTTTGGTTGGTTGGTTAAACGCGCTAATCTCAGAAACTACTGGTTCAAATTGAAAAATTATTTTTGTAATGGAGTCCATTTATTGAGACAGGCTATTATAGACTATGGGCGACCACTAGTACTGAAATAAAGTTAAGGTACAATACTGCCGCGCTTATGAAAAACGCATTATATACCTTTTTACAACTGAGAAAAACGTGTTTAAGATTTTTTCTTAGTGTACCTACTGTAGGTATGCTCGGAACTAAGCTAACTATTGATGTAAAAAATGAACTAGGAGATGATTGAAATGGTCTCTATGGGAAAGTTATAGAGCTCATGTTCCAGATTTAAAAATTATGTGTATATTCACCCACGAGAGAGGTAGGTGACAATAATTGCATTCTTCTCTTCCGTCGCCACACGGTACATAATTATGACCAACTATTCGATTTTAATTTTAACATTATATAAATATTAGAAAAATTAGTACAAAGATTTTGGTGGTTAGAAAAAGAATTTCGAAAAATTATAATCTTGAGGCGGGAATCGAACCCGCGTCCGCTGCTATCCGGGCAGGTGCCTGACCGCTCGGCCACCCAAGACACTAATTAAATTCTTCTAACCTTTACACTTCACGTTGTCAGCCTACGGGTCCCTCGCAATGTAGAAATAAATTTTAAACATTCCAAAGCAGATATTTTTACAAATACCGTGCATTCGGTTAAGCTTGGGTTTGCTTAATAAACTATTCGATTTTAATTCTAACATTATATAAATGTTAGAAAAATTAGTACAAAGCAGCGGACGCGGGTTCGATTCCCGCCTCAAAATCATAATTTTTCGTAATTCTTTTTCTAACCACCAAAATATTATGACCAACATAGGATCCGAGTCATATTGCACGGTATTCAGCGCATATGACCACGTATTACACTATCATTATGTAAAATAAAAGAAGCCTTAAAAATAAAAACTACCTGTAAACGAACAAAAAAGCTGGAGATGCCAGGGATCGAACCCGGGGCCTTTCACATGCAAAGCGAACGCTCTACCACTGAGCTACATCCCCGATGTAGAGAACATTGTAATTAAAATACTTGTACACACGACATAATTCACGCAGTCACGTTTCATTCGATAAACAATTAAACGTGATACAATAATATTTGCGTCAGCAATACAATACCGTTCATTAGTATTTATGTTGTTTAAAACGTAGCAAAAGTAGTTTTCAAAGTCGGCTATTTAAATAAGTCTTATCTACGATCCTAATACTAAATGAGAGTATATTGTTTCATAATTGTACGTAGCTTAAACAAAAATAAATAATTGGACCTAGTTAAGCAAAAAAGAAGCACTATTCAAATTCAGAAGCACTATTCAAGTTCAAATAAAATATCAAATTGATAAATAATTGTTATTTATTATATATTTAAACGAACTCAAGGAAAAGCCTTACCCCGAACATTCTATAATATGTATAACTAACCGTTAGTCAGATGTTTATTTCTAAGTAAATTAGAAAACCTGTACACTGCTGTAGGCGTTGGCTAGGTTTGTAAAACTGGCCCCCTTTCTGGCACCAAAAATAATAATTAAAAAAAAAGAGTAAACATTATCTATGTAAAAAGCCTTACCCCCGAATACAGAAACGCTACTAAAATTTAGGGGACTGCTTAAAAAGTTAAGTGGACACTTCCTGTCAGAATTTGTATGGAAAAACGTCAATTTTGACAATACTTAAATGTTAAGCGGGACTTAAACTTTGAATAGCGTTTCTGTATTCGGGGGTTAGCTTCCCGCTGTCTGTTGTCTGTGCTCTGCTGTAAAACATTATTTGAAATAAAACTCATTAATTAAATTAAAAACTTTTATTCTCTACTTCCACACAATAAAACTTATTTATTCCTTATGTTGTATTCTTACAAACAAAACTATCAAACGTTATTGTTGTGGGTAGTTCACTCGGGTGCTCTTTCTTGAGCCGAGGTCATCGCCTTTAGAGGCACCCTCAGGCCTGCCGCTCCAAGCTCCGAGTTTGCGCCTTGTGAGGCTCTCCGCGTCAGTGTATCTCCCCCTGGGAGATACCGGCCCCCCAAGAGGAATGCCTGCTGTGGAGAAATCCTCTCAGGCAGTGCAAAGCTTGAGGACAAGGACTTCGCCGTCCCAAAAAAACGCGGTACATGCTACAAGGCCGGAATAATTTCGATAAATTATACGCAAAATTTTATACTCACAATGTTAACATGACATCATTACATTATTGTATATTTTTCGTATCGTAATCATAAAACCCCATTTTTCGCCAAGCGACAGCCCTGGGTCAAATCGACCGAATCCGTCAATGTCGTATCGATAGAGGCGACGCGATTTTTTCCCGGGGAGCGAATGATCGACGCGGCCGCGAGATGGCGTTGCCATTGTGAGGCCTGCGCCCGCGCACCTCGCTAACACTCGACTCCCGCGAAATAACTATTGTACCGACCGCAGGTCTTGAATCTATTGTGACCAGTCGCTTACTTGCAGTGATATATTGACCACAGACTGTTCTTTTCTATACATTCTTCCATCACTAGCACCTTTGGTGTGATAGATGATATGAATCAAAAGGGAGTGGATGGCTTGATGACGTCTGAACGAAATGAATGAAAGAGGAAACATAGTGTGCCGACCCCAGATAGACTGGGAACAGGGCAGGGGGAAGAAGACTGTTCTGTGATATTGACCGTCGTGGGGGCCGATATGTTCACGTAAATAATGGTAAAACGTTAAGTACAGTCAAAAGCACATCAGACTATACAGAACTGTCAAATATTTCCCGTCAATTGTTCACCTTAACTCATTTGTTCTATTCTACACATTCAATGAAAATACTCCTTCAGCCATAAAAAAGATGCATAATCTAACACATTCATTTATTTTTAAAATTTTTTTTTGAGGACTATGATTAAAAACCCACGTAGAATATGCCAGCAGCCCAGACTGGTGTCGCAAATATCGACTAAGAGACAAAAAAAACGGTACCAAATGGTGGAGGGCAGACTACTAACAACAGCATACCCAAAGAGGGTTGGTGCAAGGCAGGCTGCAGGCTGTAAAGGCCAAATCTTTGAGCTGTATGGATTGGAATGTTGTCATTCCAATAACTATTAGAGACCGATGAACAGAGATTCGCGACTCTCTGGACATAATCCTTTCCGTCTCTTTTCTATGCATTAATTAAACACTAGCACCTTTCTGGTGTGATGAATGATTATTAATGATTGTCTTAATGACGTGTGTGTGACCGATATAGCAAGGCATGAAGATGATGATGATGTTGACAAGGCAGGCAGCGGCTGATTTTAGGCGATTCAGTGAAGATTTTTGGTGTGATAAAATATTAATTTCATTAAAAAACTTATATACCTACTCAAAGGAGGTCTAACTTGCAACGAGCCCGCACTTATAATATAAAGCAACCACAAAACTCACTGTCGAAATTAAACCGCCAAGATGTTTATAACACAAATTCCGCTTTCGCCATACAAAAACGAGTACCCAACGAAAACTTTTTGCACACAAATGAATAACATAGCGCTCAGGGCGAATCGCGCGCACCGACATTGTGCATCGATCGATCGCCGATCGTTAGTTCAGCATTCTGCCGACAGGTGGCGTCATTGTCTGCCTGTAATTATAATGTAATTAATGTACAGCCTAATTAAAGCCATCAGATAAGTCGCATCACGGCTTATTGATGCACCAATTACTGTAATTAAAAGCTGGGGAACCGATGTGAAAGGATATGCCTTTGCCTACTCACTGAAAATATAACGAAGTTTATAAATAAATTGTTTATAAAGTAATTTGGTTCAACCAGCTTCCTAACGACGAAGCAACAAATGCAATCGCAATCTTAAAGATTGTGTTGTTAAATAACATTTAGCTAATGACATAATGTATGTGCATATGTAAGGTGTATATAAAAATTACATTAATTATACTAACATACACAGAGGTAGGTAAAGATCACTTGTTTATAAATACTTGCTATGACTCTACATGTATACTTCTTTCGCTTCGTCCATTAAGGTCCTTATGCTTACCCGTCGATTTCAATATAATTATGAAAGATCTGCCTATTTCTTCCCTTGCCTTTCATCCATTAACTTCCGACGTATAAATTATTTTAGTCACACTCCCATCACTCATACTTTCTACGTGAAGAAACCATGCGAGCATACCTTTCTCAATCTAAACAATTCTTGTCTTTGCGGCTTCTTTTAAACCACACCTTTCTCTTAAAACTTATTAATGTTTAAGTTTACATATATGTCAAAACTTTAGATTTTCCCCGTTTTCGGCTAACGTCATAACTGATCTATATTCCTTTACGTGTACGATTTACATTTTTACAGCCGTGTGGTGACGGCAAAGTAGAATACAATTGTCACCACCCCAAATCTCTCCCGTGGGTGTCGTACAAGGGTACAAGGCGACTAAGGATAAATCAATGATGAGGAATGGGCAGCAGCGTTCCTCTTATACCACCTAGCAATAGCAATACTGCGACTTTTGTGCCCGATAAATGGCAATAGGCTCGCCACATATTACATGGGACCTAAAATAATTAGCAAAACGTGGGTGCTAGTTCACCTCTGCCTACCCCTTTGGGGATATAGGCGTGATTTATGTATGTATGTATTTACATTTTCACATGTACATACTATTACCATATTAACATACATAAATCCTGCTTGTCGGATTTGTCTCCTACGGAGAGGTATACTAACATCGACGATATATCTACACTATATAATATATATATATATATATATATATATATATATATATATATAGTTGTTAGTTAGTTGTATGTTGTATAGTTATAATTGTCAATATAACATTGGATTTATATCAATTGCTTTAATAATAAGTGAAGGATGTAACTGATATTTCTGAAAGTGTTTGTCAACCAACTTTTTTTAAATTATACCTACTTAAGTATATTAATCCAAACTAATTTCTATCTCATCATCATTGAAATGATGGCATCGCAAATGTTGCAAACGCGAACGCTTTTACTCTTAAACTTACCATATGACTAATTCAATGTTAATTTTACGAGCTCTCTTTGTTTTATAATACAGAAACCGGTACCTTGTACCTTGAATACTACAATAAATACAAATCCCTGTAAGACCTTTATGCGGACGGATAGGATCGAAACGCGTAACTAGTACGTCATTTACTATTACTTTGCTTTATGACATCTAAACGGCTTTATTACTAACAGCAGAGGTCCTTAGTAATTATAATAAATGGTAAATTGAAGCTGTAAGATTGAATTAGCCGCCTGGTATCAAAACAGGACCCAATCCCCCTTATTATAAAACATGGACTAACATTCATGGTTTAAAATTAATGCTATCTCTGTATTTCATTCAGCGAATAAAAGTGACAGCATCAGTTTTAAACTGCGACTAACTTTAATCCATGTTTTATAATAAGGGGAATGAGTTTTTTGTGGGTCTTGTTTATTTATACGTGTGGTGACGACAGAGCAGTATACAGTTGTCCCCACCCCCATCACTCACAGTCGGTGTCGTACAAGGCGACTAAGAGTAAACACAGCGATAAATAATGGACAGCAGCTTTCCTCTTATATCACCTAGCAATGTACTGCTATTTCAGTGCCATGGGACCTAGCATAATTGGCGAAACGCGGGTGTTAATTCACCTCTGCCTACCCCTTCGTGGATATAAGCGTGATTTATGTATACGTATGTGTGTAACCCACTTTTGCCCACAGCTTTGTAATGTTTGACCGGAATTTTTCCCATGGATACCGTTGGCAGCTGTTGCCTTCTCTCATCTGACGCGTGTCCAAGATATACAATTTTTCTCACGTACCTCAGAGCCTTATTGCTACAGCATCTCTGTCACGTAAATTTATAAGCCCAGAATGAATTGCGGCGATGAAGGAATCTAATCTTTCGCCTTGACTTAACGGTGCATTTAACTACTTTAATGCAAGTCGGCGTTTAAGGGAGACCCATCATAACTAATATTATAAATGCTAAAGTGAGTCTGTTTGTTTGTTACGCTTTAATGCCTAAACCACTTAACCGATTTGAAAAATCTTTCATAAATAAACCGCTCTGTTATGAGCCAGTAAAATAGATTATTTTATTTTTTTATTAGAAAGAAAAAAAGAAACAAAAACGTTTACCGAGTCAACTTAAACAATAAAAATATCAGGTCTTAAAGTAATCTGACGAAAATTACAATACTGTAACCAAAGGTATCAGATATTTGCCTTTAAAAGGGGCTGTCATTGTGTTATTTCTAATAATTACATATGAGTTTGACGTTTATTTAGAGACATCAATGAGAACGAAGCAGCGGGATAAAGCTAGTAAATCATAAAGTAATAATCGAAGCGGTCATGCGCATAGCGGCGCAGGCGCAGCATTCAATCTCGCCAATCTCGCGATAAGGAGGGTATTAAATCAAACGTCCGAGCTTTTTCAAACACTATTCTTATTCATTAAAACTTTAAATAAAACGGAAAAAGCCCAGCCGAGTGGGGGGCTGACATAAAGCTTCGCTGGCAAAAAGTCGCGCCCGCCATCTTAACTTGGGCGCGGTAAAAAGTGAATTGTCTCGAGATTGGCGCGATTATGCGGGAAGCTGGATAGTTCGGCCTTGACAGCGCTTACAAGGCGGCCCGGGACGTATCTTAATTACGATCGGACTTGTAAATTAAAAAAATATACCTTTACCTATACCTATACCTTTTAGATTTATGTCGCATTTACCACGGTGAAGAATGCTGTCGAAGATTTTTTTCTACACACATACCTACATAAATCACGCCGGAGCAGAATACGAATTTCACTACCCGACCCCCATCTCTCCTGCGATTTCCATGCACGACAGATAGCAATAGGTCCGCTCCCTATTACATGAGATGAGACCTAACAAATTGACGAAACGTGGATGACAATTCACTTCTGCCTTCATGGATAAATAGGTGAGATTTATGTATGTTTGAGTACTTCGTGCTTCGATAGGCACGTTAAGTCGTTGTTCCCTTATCTGCAGTCATATGCATCCACCATCCCGCCTTGTGTCCCTAGAAGTCATCCCTAGAGTAGTCGACCCTAGATCATTTCAAGAGACGCCGACTGACATGTACGTCCCCCTAGAAACCTCAACATGGAGTGGTATTTAAACTACGAGCTGGTGGAGGTTGTTTTGGGTTCTGTAAAGTATTATCCGGAACCCCTTACATCCCTTTATTAAACCCCCGCAGGGAGGATATTAAAGTCAGTCAGTTAGCTGAGAGACGCCCACTGTTGGGCATAGGTCTCCCCCAAGGATATCCAAACCTGTTGGTTCTTCGCTGCACGCTGTCCGCATCCAGGACATTAAAGGATTGTTCATAATGATAATAAATGAATAATGAGAAAAAAGAACATTGTCATTGTCAAAAGAAAAGGTTCGTAAAATTATAGTCTTGATGCGGGAATCGAACCCGCGTCCACTGCAATCCGGGCAGGTGCCTAAACCAAGACGTTAATTAACTTGCCGAAATTGAATAATGAGAATATATGTATACAAGAAGCCGGCCTAAAGTGGGTATAGTGCCTAAAAGAATAAGCTAAAGAAATAATAAAGATAGTAAGAAGTGACGTCACATATTATGTATGTATGTGCCTAAAAAGGTTTTTTTGTTTAAATAATTTGAAAACATAACATATTCCCGTTAGACTCATTATCTGTTCCTTCAGGGGCTGATGAAATTTGATATTCCCACATAAACGCTTGGGTGCACAGAATTTCACGCAGGACAGCGGCTTTAGCCAGTACGGCCGTTTCGGGCTGCATTCCCCTATGATTAATGATGCTGCCTCTGTTCCATTCTGTTCGATGGCGGTTTTTGTCTCGCTTTTACGGCACACAGCACCCACCTATTACGTTTAATTGCGGCCAACTAAGAAAGCCAATTTCCTCATGCCGCAAAAATATCGATTTATCGATCCGGCGACAATCGCACAGCAATAAAATCGAACAATCCCCCGAACGGCCCGCCAAAGCGACGCGCAAGTGCAAAAAGCACCATAATTATTTCACTCAAACCGTAATTTCGTGTCATTGTTCCTAAGAAATACCAATTATATACAATTACTCGTGTATATGACATTGTGTTTGTGCCATTCTTTCGCTGCGCCGGATCGATAGGCCATCGATGGGATCCTTGGGATGACTCGCGCTCTTGTCGGGACGGATGGCAAAAACGGGGACAATGAAACGGTGGTATATATGCAAGAATCCCGGCCTGTTATGAAGTAGGTGTGAACAATGCGGCGCGCGTCGCTCTGGTACCAGGGGCTGGTAAAAAGTTGCGAATTTTCGAGGAATAGATTTCCCCCTACACGCGATCTAAAAGAGGTAAAAAATGTGACTGAATCACCCGAATTTACGGCCTTTTGTTCGCGAATTCGGAACTTACAGGCCGATTATAAAGCTAAATTATGTTTTCTCATAAATGCATGGAGATGTTGTCATTATTTCGAAAAAAGAATACGCGAAGTGTCGAATTTTCGGACAAAGAAAATCAAATACATAGCTGGCGGGTTTTTTGAATTTAGAATATTACAGCGCTCCAGCAATTTTGTATGAAAATCCTTTGCTGGTGCGTTGTTTAAAGGAGTATGCCCATTTTTGGGCCCATTTTGTACCCGAAATAAAATTGTCTCAAGTTTTTATAAGATAAACTCTCACAAATCTAAGCTAAGTAATTTTACTATTATGTATTATGAACTTCTATTACCATGTGCCCTATAAAGTATAACCTAAAATTAGGTGTTTTCTACGTTAATTGCTCTTAAACACGATGAAATGCAAAAAACTGTTTTTAAAAATAGATTGTGTATTTCAAACCCTACAAATCGAGGTATCGTTTAATTGAGGTACAAAATTGTTAAAATGTGAAACCAACGTCCATACAAGATTGGGCATTCTCCTTTGGAACATTACAGCGCTCCAGCAATGTTGTATGAAACGGGGCGTGCTGGAGTTATTAGGACGATGGGGACACAGGGGCGCCAACTGCTGGTCTCTGCGACAATACTTTTACTATTATTCGTAGTAACGCATCTGCGGTCGTCAATCACAGTGGCAGGCCAGCGTGGTTGGTTAAAGTCACAGATGTATCAATATATGGTAGCCCATTCTCCCTATATTGCTCCATTTACAGCGTAGCTCCTTGTCCCAGCAGCGGGGACATTGAAGGGCTGATGATGCTGAGGATGCAATGTAAGACTAGTCATCTTTCGTCATGGTATTGGCTAGCATAGGTATATGGCATTTCGCACGCGTCTATACGCCATTCCCACATAACATTACCTTAGCTGTACTAGAAAAAAAAGAGTAAGTATATGCGTAAAAGACTTACAAATCTGAACCTACCACGTTATCCGTAGCAGCCCAACAAAACCTCTTATAGCTATCACCACAGAGTTATGTCAGAGAATAAAATGTACATAGCATTCAGCTGACAGGACGAAATGGGTTCCCTTATACGCCAAGCAATGCTCGCTCGACAAAAACTGTACGGCAGATTTATTATAATTACCAGCTGAATGTGTCGATAATGATTGCGTAAGCCGACGGTCGCAATTAACCGTGAATACATTAGTTTCTTTTCAAATACTTACCAAATGAGAGGTGATTTCTTTATTTTACTGCGAGCTCGGAATGTTTAAATGGAAATTGTGTTTTTGCATGTAACCCCAATCTCTCCCGCGGCTGTTGTAGAAGACGGCTAAAGGTTAAAACAGTGCTGAACAACATTAAATCTATATTCATAATCAACATTTGCCCCTACCAGGATTCGAACCCGGGACCTCTTGGCCAATACCCAGCAATCTGAGCATTCGACCAAGGCGGCCGTCAAATGGTGGTAGCTAACCAGGCGGACTTCAAAGAAGTCCTACCACCAACCAAACTGAGCACAAATTTATACCCCCCTGGGGATCGAACCCGGGACCTCTGCCTCATGCCGGTGGGCGAATACAATTATTATTTTCACCACTCCCATCTCTGTGGTCACCTGTAATCGGAACTTACTAACTTTATTACCGAAAAGTGGTTGTTTACTTTACCTCTGCCTACCCCTTCTGGGATACAGGCGTGATTTATGTATGTAAATGTAACAAGGCTACACAATATTTCAAACCTATTTAAGAAATGCCGATGTGCCGTGTGGTAACGGCAGAGTAGAATACAATTGTGTCCACCCCAAATCTCTCCCGTGGGTGTCGTACAAGGCGACTAAGGATAAACCAGTGATGAGGAATGGGCAGCAGCGTTCCTCTTATACCTACCACTTAGCAAAGTACTGCAACATTTTTGCCCGATAAATGGCAATAGGCTCGCCACCTATTACATGGGACCTAGCATAATTGGCGAAGCGTGGTGCTAGTTCACCTCTGCCAACCCCTTCGGGGATATAGGCGTGAATTATGTATGTATGTAATCTGTAAGAATCCAACCAAGCCCCTCAATATAAACGGTTTCGTTGTCGATACCGACGTTGCTTACGGATTTTTTTGCCACAATTGCCGTGAAATCCGTACCATACTTCGAAGGGAACATTTCTTCGAAGCCCGAAAAGCGAAACAATCGTAAATAACTCTGCTGCGCGGACGCACGAGTAAATGATAAACATTTTAATTGAACTGCGGGTTATTGTTCATTTTCACGGTTTGTCGCCTCTGCGGTCTGAGTGTTGATGACGTGAAAAAAAGGCCGTTTATATGAAATATTCATCAGTTCCACAATCATCACCTCCCTTGACTCGCGAAGCGAGTCTCATTCTGTCGACTCGGTCAGCCGTCGTAGCCGTTTACGTACGTTATAAAATTTTGGAAAAAATATTGTACATGTGTGAGATTTGAGCCCGCGTCCTCTGCAATCCGGGCAGATGCCTATACCACTCGACGAACCAGGACCTTATAGTTAACTTGCTGAAATTTCTTTCTGTGCCCTAGCAATGGAGAAGCTAGAAAGAAAGAAAAATGATCAGCCCCATTGTCACAGTTTTGTGATGTTGATAGGAGGTGTAGGTATCACGAAAGAACTTTGACAAATTATATCATGTTTTACCAGTTTTAGCAGTTTTTCTTACTACGTTGAGAGGGTGCGGGTGTGTAATTTGTGTATGAGTGTGGTGAATTTCATGACATTACGATTTATAATTAAACAGACAAATAGTGTATTGGAACACGACTCAACAATAAGTGCTATTAACTACTCAGATCAACTCATCGGCACTGAAATGCGTAGGGCTGGCAACTTTGTTTTAAGCACAGATAATAGTATAATAAAGATTTTGGAGGGACCAATAGTGAATATGTATGATTTTTTTTATATTTCTATTTTATAGTTTACATCCCCTTGATTACATAATATAAAAATATTCAACGCCAGATAATAGCATAATGTGTCTAAAAAAAATAGCCACCTTGCGCTGGCATTTTATAAACTCTTCAGTTCTTATCATTAAAATTATATTACTTCTGACGGTCTTCATATGTGATGTTGGTTATTTCCTAATTTTCATTTTTATTTATTTTTTATTTTACCTAATATTTAGGCTAGATTCTAACTATAGAACGACTAATAACGCCAAATTACATATAATTGGTATACCTATGCTTTATTAGTGTAGGTATATGTACCTATATTACTACATCTATTCGTAAAATGGAAATACATTTCTATAGTGTTTAAATTAAATAAGGTCTGTTCCTCTGTTCCAATAAATAAATAAATCCGCGGTCACGTGATTGAAGTAATGTTTATTCAAAATAATCACTTACTTATTCATGTTAACCATCGTAACCTTATTACCATTGCGGTAAGGAGCAAAAATTTTTAAATATGTGCCAATAATATGACACGACATTGCTGCAACCACGCACTAATATGTAATGAGGTCCTTTATGCATTACGTCTCACATTACCGAACGTGTTTTGGTCACAACCAAAAAAATGTTGACTTAATTTCGCCGATAATTGATTTGAGCATTGCTCACGCTTATCGTGCAGATCTCAATATTGACAACCCTGAACATGGCATGCCCGTTTTTACATCGAACTGCGAATTCGCGGCATACATTGTCTTAGTATGGACAAAATAAGTGAGCTCGAACTACAGGTAAGAAGCCGTCTCTCCACTTGTCTGTGAATCCTTTGATCTGTGTTGGCGAAGCAAAATTCACTTTATAATTACGGAACCAAAGCCCACAATCAATCGATACTGATGGCGGAGCTTAGAAGGGTAGAGGCAAGGTGAAATAGTCTTTCTGTTTGAGTAGTAAGGGTCTGTTTTAGCGGGGGCCCGATGGAACCCTCGGGGGCTATAAAAACTGCGTGATGATAGAACAGTAAGGAGAAACTTATTAAGCGCCTCTGAGGAAGACGCGATTGCCGATCGTCTTTTGTTGGTAACATTTCGTTTTATAAGTCCGTTCCCTGATTTTGGCCGGTTTGAGAAATTCCTTTTGTTTTTGTGCAAACTAACGTGATCCTGAGTGAGCCGAAGTTAGTCAAACTCCGACCAAAAACACGAAAGCGCTAATTTAATGGTCAGTGTTCCACATTCAAACTTTTCGTGGTGAAACTTTAAATAAGTCTATTTGTTCCCGAAGGGCTAGGCAGAGTCCTTTGGTCCCAATTAGGTAATAGACATACATACATACATACATAAATCACGCCTATATCCCCGACGGGGTAGGCAGAGGTGAACTAGCACCCACGTTTCGCAAATTATATACAAATATGTCAAGTCCCATGTAATTGGTGGCGAGCCTATTGCCATTTATCGGGCATAAAAAGGCGCAGTACATGGCTAGGTGGTATGAGAGTAACGCTGCTGCCCATTCCTCATCACTGATTTATCCTTAGTCGCTTACGACACCCACAGGAGAGATTTGGGGTGGTGACAATAGTATTCTACTCTGCCGTCACCACACGGCTGCCACGGCTGCCACATAGGTGATAGAGGGCGAGCCTATTGTCATCTATTGGACACATAAATCGCGATATGTTACTAGAGAAACTACTAGAGCCTCATTACTGTTTCATTACAAATAAACAGTAATGAGACAGTAATGTGTCATTACTGTCTCATTACTGTTTTAACCCTGAGTCGTCTTGTGCTCTACCCTCACCACAGAGCTAATATATAAATAATACATAAATATCAAAACTTTGGCAGGTGGCCATCGAGTGAATCATAATTAAATCATATATCAGATCCACTGCAGACAGACTGCATAAGAAACGTAATTACTTAGAGCCAGAAATGTTTGTATCAAATGTTTATCTTCTGGTGCAATCAACATCTAGCGAAACCATAAACTTTCCTTTGATTTCCCACTTATATGTAATATATACTCATATGTGCAATAACGAATGGGAAAATGATTCAGAGCTCTTGTTTTTAAAAGAATAACACGTTCAGGAAGTCTGTAGTAATTACTCTTTTTAGTGCTATTCTGAACTTTTGCTTTGAGTGCTATTCTAAGAAGGTAGAGTTCATAATTTTTCATACAATGTGGTGGACGCTGAAACAGAAAACAATTGATTTCGTCGATATTCCGTGGTCCACAAAGAAAGAGAGAGAAATTAACAGATTTGATTTCGAGGCTATATGTTGAAAAAATTTGTGGTGACTATTACAAGGTACAAGGCGACTAAAGGTTAAAACAGTGATGAGGAATGGGCAGCAGCGTTCCTCTTAAACCACCTAGCAATGTACTGTCACTTTCGTGCCCGAGGCTCGCCACCTATTACATGGGACCTAACATAATTGGCGAAACGTGGGTGTTAATTCACCTCTGCCTACCCCTTTGGGGATACAGGCGTTATTTATGTAGGTATATATGTTGAAAAATGAGACTTAAAGCTCGCCAGCAAGTGTTATAGAGCCCTCACCAGACAGTTTCGTCTCCGAGATCCCTCCCTAGTAACTAATGGGTCTGGAAGAGGAAGTCGCCGGCCAATAGCGCAGATTAGTTATGATTTACGATGCCCACTGCTCACACTCTCGCAGGGACACGACACACCGTACCATTACCTCCCTACGCCGCGGCATTAGGCAGAGCCAGGAAAAGAGCGTTTTGATATTGTAGCTTGCTTGTAATATTATATTTCTTATACTGACACAATATCTAGCCCAAAGTTTGTAGCATAAGCACGCCTCCGAAACGAAACGTGGGTCTTAATACACCTTTGCTTTGCTTACCCACCCCTTAGGGCTGAAAGATTTTGGTGGTTAGAAAAATAATTTCGAAAAATTATGGTCTTGAGGCGGGAATCGAACCCGCGTCCGCTGTTATCCGGGCAGGTGCCTGACCGCTCGGCCCCCAAGACACTTGCCGAAATTCTTCTAACCTTTACACTTCACGTTGTAAGCCAACGGGTACCCTCGCAATGTAGAAATAAATTTCAAACATTCCAAAGCAGATATTTTTACAAATACCGTGCTTTCGGTTAAGCTTGGGTTTGCTTTATAAACTGTTTGATTTTAATTTTAACATTATATAAATGTTAGAAAAATTAATAGAAAGTTTTTGGTGGTTAGAAAGCCCTTAGGGCTGGTTTTTTGATCCATAGTTAACTCAACCAATTGTTAAAAACTGTTACTAATTGCTAAATATCTGTCTGATATGTAACCATTAGTAACAATTTTAGTTACTAATGGATAAATATCAGTCTGATATTGTTACTAATTGTTAAATATCAGTGATATTTAAAGATAAGTAACAATTTTTAACAATTGGTTAACAGTTAACTACGCATCAAAAAACCGGCCCTTAGAAAAAAATTCAATACCTATGTCAATAGCCCTATAGTTACCAAGCCGACTAGCATGACCACCGAAACACGAAATGATATAGCCATTGATCACGTTGAACAATCAAAAATAATTGGATTTTAAGCCTTATTAAGGATTTTAAGATAATAAGCCTGAATTGAATATTTGAATAAGCCTCTAAGGCTATATTGTAAGTTCAACGCGATAAATGGCTATATCATATCATGTTTGGGCGGTCATGCTAGCCGTGCTAGATTAAACTATAGATTGAATGGTTATTTTGATTTATATTTCAACATTATACTCGTATAAATGTTAGAAAAATTCTTAATGCGGGAATCGAAAATGCATCCTGTGCTGCGTTCGATTCGTAATTTTTTTTGATCTTTTTCTAAAAAAAAGCGTGTCCCTTACGCCGTTTTCGACGCCCCAACCGATGGGGTACACATGTCACTCGGCCACAATGAAATCGTACTTACAACGTCGCTTTTTTAATAACGCCCCGCAAAAACCGGACACTGTCCCCCACGGCGCAAAAACAATCACCCGTCTTGGTGGCCCGGGGACACGTTTTGATTGCTCTTTTTGCCCAAAAGATGTCGCTGTACCGTTGAAAAGTCATTTGTCATCGAAATGGCTTAGCAGTCAACGCTCAATAGGTTAAGCTTCACAAGAGATTCAAGTAGATACACACACACATACATAGGTAAATCACGCCCGTATTCCCGAAAGGATAAGCAGAGGTGAAGTAAACACTCACTTTTCGCCAATATAAGTCAGGTCCTATGTAGAAGTAGGTACACATAAATCACAGCATAGGTATTGCCAGGTGATAGAAGAAGAAGAAGAACTCTGCTGCCCATTACTCATCTCTGTTTTTCCCCCCATACAAATTGTTCGGTCAGTAAAGCAACATCTATGAAATTTTCGGAAATGAAATTTTGAATGATTAATGTCACGATAGTTGTTATACGACCATGGGTGGTGTTTAGTGTGTACGTTATTTCTGTTACAATATCGTGGGCTTAAAGCCAGAGGGGCGTATAAGCAAATATCTACTTTTCAGAAGACAAAAAACTTAGTTATTAAGTATTTTTGTTTCTTGAAAAGTAGGGAGAGTTACATATCCCCAGTGTAGCCACAAAAAAATTGCATGTGACTATGAATCGGTTTTTAATTATGTTTTTATGTGAAATGCTTAATTTTTTTACAATTAAGTATCCTTTAAACATGAAAGAAATAGAGATTGTGTATCGATAAAATTAGAAACGATTAACTTAATAAAAATATGAGTAGATGGTTATTGGGAATTCTGCCCCACCTCCGTTCTTCGGGCTCACGCCCTCACTCACTTCGGTTGACCAGAATTCCCAATAACCATTATGTATGCTAGAATCCTCAGGAAGATCATGCAACAAATACTTCTAAACTGTTCGGTTGGAAGCACCGTAGTTAACTTCCTGCGAGCCCGTGGTAAGATCACGCACTGAACAGACTCCTAAACTGTTCAGCTGGAAGCACCATGTTAGAGTAACTCCCTGCGAGCCCGTGGTAAGATCACGCACTGAACAGACTCCTAACAGGTGTTGGCTGAGAGAACCGTGGTAAGTATCCCTCTGCGAGCCCATGGTAAGATCACGCACCAACACCTTCTAAACTGTTCGGCTGGAAGCACCGTAGTTAACTCCCTGCGAGCCCGTGGTAAGATCACGCACCGAACAGACTCCTAAACTGTTCAGCTGGAAGCACCGCAGTAACTTCCTGCGAGCCCGTGGTAAGATCACGCACTGAACAGACTCCTAACAGGTGTTGGCTGAGAGAACCGTGGTAAGTATCCCTCTGCGAGCCCATGGTAAGATCACGCACCAACACCTTCTAAACTGTTCGGCTGGAAGCACCGTAGTTAACTCCCTGCGAGCCCGTGGTAAGATCACGCACCGAACAGACTCCTAAACTGTTCAGCTGGAAGCACCGCAGTAACTTCCTGCGAGCCCGTGGTAAGATCACGCACTGAACAGACTCCTAAACTGTTCAGCTGGAAGCACCGTGTTAGAGTAACTCCCTGCGAGCCCGTGGTAAGATCACGCACTGAACAGACTCCTAACAGGTGTTGGCTGAGAGAACCGTGGTAAGTATCCCTCTGCGAGCCCATGGTAAGATCACGCACCAACACCTTCTAAACTGTTCGGCTGGAAGCACCGTAGTTAACTCCCTGCGAGCCCGTGGTAAGATCACGCACCGAACAGACTCCTAAACTGTTCAGCTGGAAGCACCGCAGTAACTTCCTGCGAGCCCGTGGTAAGATCACGCACTGAACAGACTCCTAAACTGTTCAGCTGGAAGCACCGTGTTAGAGTAACTCCCTGCGAGCCCGTGGTAAGATCACGCACTGAACAGACTCCTAACAGGTGTTGGCTGAGAGAACCGTGGTAAGTATCCCTCTGCGAGCCCATGGTAAGATCACGCACCAACACCTTCTAAACTGTTCGGCTGGAAGCACCGTAGTTAACTCCCTGCGAGCCCGTGGTAAGATCACGCACCGAACAGACTCCTAAACTGTTCAGCTGGAAGCACCGCAGTAACTTCCTGCGAGCCCGTGGTAAGATCACGCACTGAACAGACTCCTAAACTGTTCAGCTGGAAGCACCGTGTTAGAGTAACTCCCTGCGAGCCCGTGGTAAGATCACGCACTGAACAGACTCCTAACAGGTGTTGGCTGAGAGAACCGTGGTAAGTATCCCTCTGCGAGCCCATGGTAAGATCACGCACCAACACCTTCTAAACTGTTCGGCTGGAAGCACCGTAGTTAACTCCCTGCGAGCCCGTGGTAAGATCACGCACCGAACAGACTCCTAAACTGTTCAGCTGGAAGCACCGCAGTAACTTCCTGCGAGCCCGTGGTAAGATCACGCACTGAACAGACTCCTAAACTGTTCAGCTGGAAGCACCGTGTTAGAGTAACTCCCTGCGAGCCCGTGGTAAGATCACGCACTGAACAGACTCCTAACAGGGGTTGGCTGAGAGAACCGTGGTAAGTATCCCTCTGCGAGCCCATGGTAAGATCACGCACCAACACCTTCTAAACTGTTCGGTTGGAAGCACCGTAGTTAACTCCCTGCGAGCCCGTGGTAAGATCACGCACCGAACAGACTCCTAAACTGTTCAGCTGGAAGCACCGCAGTAACTTCCTGCGAGCCCGTGGTAAGATCACGCACTGAACAGACTCCTAAACTGTTCAGCTGGAAGCACCGTGTTAGAGTAACTCCCTGCGAGCCCGTGGTAAGATCACGCACTGAACAGACTCCTAACTACCTAATATATCAAAACTGTACTAGCTTTCTAAATATCTCTCTTTCTCTCTCTCGCTCTAGAGACTTCATATACTTACTACTTATACTTACTTTGTTACCTTTTTAGCAAAACCAACCATTAAAACCTTTAGCTATCACATACTAGGCAAACTTGTATGTGATCGCTTATTACCTTTTATTACCTTTTACTACCAAAACTTCGAGTACCTTAAGCTATCACATACAATAAGTAAACTGTATGTGATCGCTTATTACCTTTTATTACCTTTTACTACCAAAACTTCGAGTACCTTAAGCTATCACATACAATAAGTAAACTGTATGTGATCGCTTATTACCTTTTATTACCTTTTAATACCTTTTACTACCAAAACTTCGAGTACCTTAAGCTATCACATACAATAAGTAAACTGTATGTGATTGCTTATTACCAAATAATCATACTATCTCTAAGGGAATGGGGAATATGGGGTAGCATTTTTTAATAAAATTTTACATTGTTATCGTGCATACTAAAATTCTACGTTTGCTGAACATCCCTGTTGTCTTGCAATGAGCAGGAACTCACTCTCTGACCTGAAATCAACAACAATAAAAAATATTACATTAATTGAAAACTTTTCCTCATAATGCCCTTTGTTGCAGTGGGATACTTACAAGTTACATAAAGCAAACACCTTGTCGTTGTAATCACCAACACCCAACTCCATTATCGAGCAAGTATCCTAAAATTAAAAACATGTATTAACTTTTATTACTAGCTAAAAATAAATAGATAATAATATGTCAATTTCATAATCATAATAATTATGCACTTTAATATATTCATTAGGAATAAAGAGGTTAGTGTGTCGCCTTTTTGGGGAAAACTTGGAGTAAGCGTTTGGGGCTCTATGAGAATTCAATAAAACTAACAAATAATTTTTTCTGCTTAAATCGTTAGGTAAAGTTGTAATAATTTTTGGGTCTTTAAATTTTTAAGATTTTTTTTCCAATTGCTAATTTTAACAAGTTAGTATCATCGACCCAATAAATGCATTTTATTAACCTTTGACTCATAATTTTCAAGAATATTTAAAAAATAACAAAATATATAAATCTTTGAAATAAATTACCTTGGTAAATATGCATTTTATGAAAATAGTTTATATGATGTATATTGGTCTAATAGATGTCCTGAATCGATTGAGACCGAAAAAGAGGTTGTCTGTTCGTCGATTATTTTGTCGAAATTTGTTCCTTACCTTTATATTTAAAGTAATATGACAAAACTATTTAATCGTTATAGATTATATTACTACCACGTGTTGCATTTACAAAAATTATTAGCAATAAATAGTACATTAATACATTTTGATCAGTTTCAAAAATATACTATTCTGGATTTTGAAGTATGTAATTAGTTAATTTAAAGTAATATGATAAAACTATTTAATCGTTATAAATTATATAACTACCACGTGTTGCATTTACCAAATTTATTAGCAATAAATCGTACATTATTTTGATCAGTTTCAAAAATATACTATTCTGGATTTTGAAGTATGTAATTAGTTAATTTAAAGTAATATGATAAAACTATTTAATCGTTATAAATTATATAACTACCACGTGTTGCATTTACCAAATTTATTAGCAATAAATCGTACATTATTTTGATCAGTTTCAAAAATATACTATTCTGGATTTTGAAGTATGTAATTAGTTAATTTAAAGTAATGTGATAAAACTATTTAATCGTTATAAATTATATAACTACCACGTGTTGCATTTACCAAATTTATTAGCAATAAATCGTACATTATTTTGATCAGTTTCAAAAATATACTATTCTGGATTTTGAAGTATGTAATTAGTTAATTTAAAGTAATATGATAAAACTATTTAATCGTTATAAATTATATAACTACCACGTGTTGCATTTACCAAATTTATTAGCAATAAATCGTACATTATTTTAATCAGTTTAAAATATATACTCTTCTGGCTTTAAATTAATAAAAGATAGGTTTGATAGGAAAAAATTAAAATAAAGAATAATTCTTGAAATATTTTTTTTTATAACCAGAAATACCTAATTGGACAAAAAAAGTAAGCAGAAATAATTGTGAGCACTTACCTGATGTTATTTATAATATTTCACAATTTTCTTCGTTTATTGTAATTAACATTGAATAGAAAATGTTAATTATTAATACACTGAACACGCACGTGGTCGATAGCTAGTTGCCGAAGTCGTCGCCGTTCCCATTGCAATGGACGAGAACGTGGGAACAGAAACTCGAGCTTCGCTTGCACTCCCCCCGCATTAAAGTCTGAGAGCTTAGCACTATTTTATCAACACATTAAAACATACCAATAAGTCAAATTATAATAAAATATGATACGTTAGTTTTCATAAACTAAATGCTCTTAAATAATAATGAAATATTTTTAAAATAAATATGAAAACAAAAAAAAATACAATTCTAATTATACCATTGTTTTCAGTCATAAATCTTTATTTTTCTGTCACAAACAAGAGCATATAATATTTTTTTTAGTTTTTTAATTGTTTCATGTTGTTATAATGGATTTTAATATGAAGGTCCTAATTATTTGAAAGAATATTGCTACTTACACAATTACCTTTAAAGCTAGCTCTCGAACTATAATAGTGATGTTAAAAATTTAATATGTGTTCGATGGTGTTTTATATTTACTCGATATTCCAATACATAAGGGTTAAAGTTTATGCAATGTTTTCTTTTACTTACAACTAAATAAATATTGGGTAAAACATTGTTCCTGCGGTATTTTGTTACAAATTATTAGCTTTCAACTACTGGTACTAGTTTTATAACTAAACTATTTTAGTATTAGATATATTGTTAAACGATAGAGAGGAGCCCTCTCAACACAGATTGTTAAAGAGAGGACACCTTCAACAATCTGTAAAATTGTGATACCAAAAATACATTCATTACTTAAGTTAAAACAAAAATACCCCGGGATCATTTAACATTCACAAAATTGAAATAACATGTCTTGAAAGTTTTATATGTAAGTAAGTACATTGTATTGAAAAACGAATGAAAAAATCAATGTTTTTAATGGGCTTGATAATTTACGATATGAATCGATTTATAAATTAACTCGATGTTTATTTCTATTGGAACGTCCCTAAGCAATAAAACGCAATCATAGCGTTTTCGCAACCAGCCACTGCAGCTTAAATTACAATGTAGTAGAATTAATAAAATGTTACTTGTAATATGATGTATTATAAAATGTCTTATGTGCAGCTGTCAGTTTCAAACAAATAATTGTTCTATTTAAGTTTCAGCAAAGTTTGGATTCAGAATTAATGAGTCGTTCTATGCTATAATAGTAATGATTAAACACTGTTAAAATCTTAGCGACCTTATTCTATTTACAATAAGAGTCATAAAAATGATCAGATTTTCATAAAAAGTATTACTTTATGCTCTACTGATTTTGACTGATTTTATTTAATGATGACATCTACCTTTTTCAACATAAAAACACAACAATTGAGGAAATTTCGTTATTTCCACAATTCACTTCGGTGGTTCAACATAATCGTGACTCCATCATAGTACCCATCAGTACCCGCCAGTGCTCAACAGTCACCATCAGTTTCCATCAGTGTTTGATTCCATCAAAGATAATATAATTAAAATGTGCGTAAGTACTTTTAGTTTTTTTTCAATAATTTACTTATTTTCCACAGATGGATAGCAAGCATATCGTACACATGTGTTGTTGAGGATAGCACATAATGTCTATGTTATAGATTGTTATGAAAATTATTAATTATTTGTGTGTCAGTGTTTCAACTGTAAATGATACATGTATAAATATTTATTTTAACAGGTCTGACTCAGAGTTTGAATCCACCGTGTTCGAGGCGCCCGAAAAGAAAACCACTACGAAAAGGAAATCGGTTGCTGTCAAGAGTGCCAAGCCACGCATTCGCCGGACGTCGACCGAATCCACGTCATACGAGTCTGTCTCTGCTCAGAGGTACATAATCATATACTATACCATAGTTACATACATACTATCTCATTACATAGTTATTATAAACTGAAGTCCCTCACCCCGTTTTTTCTTAATAAAAACACTATTACAACTATGCTAATCTTAGAAAATAGTTCAATAAGAAATGTAATTTTTTATTAATATTATTAATCCATCAGGCAGCACCACCGGCTTGCCTGCGAGCCAATCCGTATACTTGTTTCTTACATTATTATCCTAAAATAATAGTATCTGTAAATAACAGTATTTACGCTAACATAATAAAATGAACTTAAACTATAAATATCTTTTTTTTTACAGAGTAAACAAGAAACCACGCACTGACTTGTTCAACATATTACGGTCAGAGGAGGTCGCCAGCAACCAACCTAAGCAGGGTGGAGTGTTGACGTCAAGCTTCTCTAGCCGGGTCTCAACTGGTACCTCTCGTCGGACTGCCGTGACAACTGGGGACTATGTTATAGACCTTAAGGTCTATAATAAACGTGACTATCTAACTAAGCCGATCGATGTTAGATACAAGGCTGCGTTAGTGTCCGTCCGACTACAGAGCGACGACCAATCACCATCGTGGGAAGCAGTTCAAGGCTTCCTGAGCCAAGCCTGGAAGGAGTTCGAGCTTTCTGAGCCCACGCACTACTCGGATAAAGTTAATTTTAAATAATTAAGTTCATTTTAATTAAATTTTTTATATATGCTTATTATTATTATTATTTTCCATATTGGTAGGTAGGTATTTTCAAACCACGTAATACTTATATTTTACTTAGGTAACTGATAATAATAGAATATTAAAGTATTTTGTGGTATTCAATAACATGCCTTTCTGTACGACGTGTAACATATCTGTACAGAATAAATCATGGGTGGGTCATTTGAGAAGTAAATTGCACAAGCAAAACAACCACTCAATAAAACATAGCGATGGTGTGGAAATTATAACATCCGCTTTTCGCAATCGTATAATAACTTATAAAATAGTAGCAATCAATGATTACCAACTAACGTCTGTTGATAGATTTTTTGATGAAATACATATCAAAATAAAGTCACTCCTAGATGAATTCCTTATTAAGCACATATGTGTGAAAGTCAATTTTGAACTATTTGCAACATTTCTGCAATTTAAAAATAATTCACAATCAATAAAATCCTTTGGGTCGAAAAATAAACTTTTGTACTTTAATTATAACTTCGAAAATTTTTATCTCGAAGTGGTTAATTATCTAAAAAAACGTATCGAAGAATTTGAGCACCGTGACAGCGGGTGGGCTTTTTTAAACAATTCACATGTTGAGATCAATCTAAATAAATACCAGCCACTCGGAGGTTCTAGTTTTATTGAATTGCCTAAATCAATTCAACTAAAAAAGGCATGTCTAAATATCAATAATAAAGATCAATACTGTTTTTTATGGTGTGTGTCGGCAGCTCTCTATCCAGCCAAAAAACACCCAGAAAGAGTTACATCTTATCCAAATACTTTTAAAATGTTTGATATTTCTGGAATGCGTTTTCCTGTCACTTTTCGCGACATACAGACTTTCGAAGGTAATAATTCGAATATTAAGTTTATAATATATGGCTTAAAAAATAATAAAACTATAATAGGTCCGCTGTATAAATCAGACTTTAATAAAGATGACAACAACAAAATTATACATTTGTTGTATCTCGATAATGGTAATACTGCACATTATTGTTTAATTAAAGATTGTTCCAGACTTTTTCGAAGCCAGGTTACTTCACATCACAGCAGGTTATATTTCTGTGATTTATGTCTTATATTTTTTAATACGCCACAAGAAGTTGATTATCATATATGTAGCGGTGTAGTGACGGTGCTACCTGAAAAAGGTTCAGTAATTCAATTTAAAAACTTCCATCGTAAACAAAACATACCTTTTTGTATCTACGCTGATTTCGAATCGATGCTACAAAGATCTGATGTTGACTGTACCGCCACTGGCAGCAACACGTCTACGTTACATCAACATATACCCATCGCGTTCGCGTATCATATTGTTTGTTGCGAAGATCCGAGCTATAATCGATACGTGTCATATCGAGGGCCTGATTGCGACCAGCGGTTTGTGCGCTGTATATTTGAGGATGTGAAAAAAATCTATGAAATAGTGAGTTCAATCTCTCCCATGATATTTAGTGAGATGGACAAAGTAAATTTTGAGAAATCAACACGTTGTCACATTTGCCAACATTTAGTATTTTCAGACAAAGTCCGCGATCACTGTCACTTGACGGGACGATACCGTGGGGCCGCACATCCCTATTGCAATTTGCAATATAAGTGCCCTTCATTTGTTCCCATATTTTTCCATAATTTAAGTGGATACGATTGCCACTTATTTATTAAAGCATTAGGTGAAGCCGATGGAGATATAAAAATTATCCCAAAAACGAAAGAAAATTACATTTCTTTTACTAAATTTGTACCAGTTTCCAATAATAAGTTTTTTCAGCTCCGTTTTGTCGATTCATTCAAATTTTTGGGTACCAGTTTAAGTCAATTAGCTGAAACTTTAAAGCCAGAAGACTTTAAATATTTAAAAAGTCACTTTCCCAATGATAAAAAATTTCAGTTGCTTACTCGCAAGGGCATCTATCCTTACGAATATATGGACTCATGGGAAAGGTATCAAGAAAGATCCCTTCCTCAGAAGGAATGCTTTTTTAGTGCGCTCAATGGTCACGGAATTTCTGACGATGATTATCAACATGCTCGTTTGATATGGTCAACATTTAATATTTGTGATTTAGGAAGTTATACGGATTTATATCTGAAAACTGATGTGCTTTTATTAACCGATATTTTTGAACATTTTAGAAAAACTTGCAGACAACATTATCAATTAGATCCGGCTTTCTACCTAACCGCACCTAGTTTGTCTTTTGACGCGATGTTGTTAAAGACGGGAGTACAGCTTGAACTTATTGATGACTTAGCTATGTTACGAATGTTACAAAGCGGTATCAGAGGCGGTGTGTGCTTGTGTTCTCACAGATACGCTAAAGCAAATAACGTATTTTTATCAGATTATGATCGTTCTAAACCTAGTTCTTATATTGCTTACATTGACTGCAATAATTTATATGGACATAGCATGTGTCAATTTTTACCGTTATCGAATTTCAGATTTTTAGAACAACACGAAATTGATAATTTGATAGTATCTGATATTTCAATAGATGCAGAGTATGGTTTTATTCTTGAAGTAGATTTAGAATATCCCAAACATCTGCATCACTTGCATAACGACCTACCGTTCTGTCCCGAAAAATGTATCCCACCGGGTGGAAAGAATCATAAACTCGTTCCTAATTTATATGACAAATTCAATTATGTTATACATTATATACATTTGAAAACCTGTCTTAAACATGGGTTGATATTAAGGAAAATTCATCGAGTAATCAGTTTTAAGCAAAGTCCATACTTAAAACAGTACATTGATTTAAATACAGAACTAAGACAGAAAAGTACCTCAAAATTTGAACAAGATTTTTTTAAGCTTTTAAATAACAGTGTGTTTGGAAAAACTTTGGAAAATACTGAGAAACGTGTTAACGTTTATATGGTTAATCAGTGGTCAGATCACAAAAATGTTACCAAAAAAAGGAAGAGCGCACGACAACTTATTGTTAAACCTAATTTTCATAGTGCGTCAGTATTTACAGAAAATTTAGTTGCAGTACAATTAAAGCCAGAGCAAGTCATTTTAAACAAACCAATTTATATAGGTTTTACGGTCTTAGAATTATCAAAAAGTCATATGTATGATTTCCACTACTCTATAATTCAACCTTATTACAGCACGAACGTACAGATGTGTTACACGGATACTGATAGTTTTATATACCACATATATACACATAATTTTTATAAAGATTTAAAAGAAAATTTCCTACGATATATTGATACAAGTAATTACCGAGAGACTAATAAATATAACTTGCCCATACAAAATAAAAAAATTCCAGGCTTGTTTAAAGACGAAATGGGGGGTAAAATTGTTTCTGAATTTGTTGGACTTCGTTCTAAGCTATATTGTATAAAAACTGTAGACAACACAATAAAAAAAGCAAAGGGAATAAAAAAAAATATTGTAGCAAAATTGGATGTAGCGGACTATGAAAAAACACTGTTTGAGGGTGACATTGTCCGCAAAACCAACGTTTTATTTAAATCCATTAAACACGACATTTTCACATGTGCAGTGAACAAAATAGCTTTATCCGGTGATGATGACAAGAGGTTGATACTAAAAGATAAAGTTTCTACAAGAGCATGGGGACATACTAACATACTTAATTTTTAAACCTCTTTTTAACATGTGTGTTAAGTATATTAAGTTATAAGTTTAAGTTGGTTGTAAATTTAGTTAATACTATTAGTGTCTAAAAACTTTTGAATTTTATTATAAATGTACTTATATAAATATCAAATTTATCATAATAATATGTAATATGAAACTGTGTATACCTACCTACATTTATATGAAACAAAAATTACTTAATAAAACTATATGAATTATTATTTTTGTTTTTTTTTTTTCAATTAATACTCAATATTTGCTTTAGATTACGGTAGAGCCTTGTTATAATAACCCAAGTGAATAAATCACACTTAAAAATCATGTTCTAACATGTTCATAGAATAATGCAATCCGATCCACAACGTTCCGCCATGTTGCGTTGTCAGCGTTAGGTTTTTACGAACACACACACACACCACACCACAACACTCGTGTAATGAAATACCTATATATATGAAATATTTTTATGAAATAAATTCACTTTTGTTTGCATACAAAACGGATTTGACGTTATTATGGTAAGTTCATTTGCGAAATTTAAGATTTTGATAATAATAAATCGATTTTGTCTGTAGCCATCTAACAAAATATACATTTCAGGATACTCCACCGCCGTCCCCAGTTTTGGCTCTACCAGATGAAGAACTCCAATATCTGAGACCAGCATTTTATCAACAAGATGCTCAAGACCTGAATGTATACCTTGAAGAAACGAATCACTTTGAACCACAGAATACACGCACGAAGCCTTATGTTAGGAAGTTAAAAAAACATCGCAAGAAAAGATGTTATCTAAAACATTTCCACAACCAACAACATTCGTTTGTTTTAAAAAGTGCTCCAAAAAAAGGTCGATATTTAATTAAAATTAAAATTGTGGACTTAGAAGCACCAGTGCCTTGTGATTCCGATGAAGATAACACGATGCTGCGTGCACAATACGTGGTTGAAGACAACGTTGATGGTATTATGGACCAGACTGAATGTCTCATTAGTAATATCTCCAAAAAGTTGTGTGGATATAGTTATAATAGTTTTTAATTGAATATCTGCAATTAACTTAAATATTAAAGGTCTCAAGAAGGTTCAGTTTATGTGTGATTTATCATAATTCATACAATAACACCTACCGAGATACATTTCAATAACCAATCTTAAGGTTATAGTTTCACTGTGTGAAAAATTCTGTATTATGTATAAATTAAATGAACTTAATTAATAAATATTTTATTATTTCATTTTCAAAATACCTAGTTTTTTTTCTAACATAATCTGCTTTTATAAGAGAAAAACAATAAAATAAATGTTATCAATATTTATTAAAGAAAGAAAATCATTACAGACATGTAAAAGTTACACTACAATAGTTACTTAATATATAAAAAAAAAATTAAATAGTAATGTTATTATCTACACACCACTTTCTTATACATATAACATTTTTTAAAGCACAGTATTTTAAATGGTTAAAACAATTATATGCAAATATATCTTTACAGTAGAGTTCAGTTAAAGTATTTAAATTAGGAATGCCCGTGTTACATATATCCAAAACATTTTTATGTCCACATAGCTCTTGCACCCACATAACTTTTTCTTCGCCTTTTACAATGATTTTTCTTTGTTTCAAGTAGGGTATAATAAGCCTTCTAAATTCTCTGTAATCAATATAACCCTCACTCCATCGATATCCTCTATTTCTTTCTATCCACCAAACATGTTTTCTTTCTTCAAGCGTTAATGTAGAGAATGGATAGGGTGGTTTTATTAAGAATACTTGAGTATGCTGTTCAGTGGCTATAACTAATTCTTTAACAATAAACTCATTTTTTTCATTTTTAAATCCCTGCACGTCCACTATGATTGTATCCTTATTCATGATATTTTTTTTACAATATTACTTAATGGTTTATATTCGAATATGCAATCATTAAAAATGAGACAATATGCAGCGGTCTGATCCGGTATTTCTTGATCAGTTTCTATTTCAATTCTCACGTCTATAGAACCTTTTAACATTTCTTGTTGACGGGAACAATCAATAACGAACAAAGGTGCAATGTCTTTGAATTCTTTTGGGCTCAATAATGGTTCTGGTCTACGTCCATAATAAGACTGTTGAAATCTAACATATTCTTCATATAATAAGCTAAATTTGTCTTCCGAAAAGCTAATATTTAAGCTTTCATAAGGAAAATATCTAGAATTTAAATATACTTTTACGTCGCGTACATTGCAATGATCAAATTCAGCCATTGATAATTCAGCTTGATTTTTTCTATTAGTTTGAAGTGCAAGAACAACAAACCTTGGTTTTTCTGTTTGTGATGAAGTCTTAATAGACCATGTATGCTTGCGTGTTTTTGGTAACAAAGGATATTCATAAAGATCCCAATTTCTAAATGCTAGAGTTATTGGACGATCTTTTTCTAAATGCTTCAGTAAATGAATCCTCTCCCGGTCAGATACTTTTACATGGGGTACACGCCATACCACTTTGTTGATTATAATATCATCCACTATTTCACCCTCATTTAATTTCAAAGCATTGAGGTCTGTGTTACTTCTTAGTAATACCAACTCGTGTTTGCAGTTCATTATAATTTTATCATAATCTTCTGCGAATCCTAAGATTTTATTCAAAGGTATAGAAGCTGAGAACATACCATCCTTTATATTGTTTATACCAGTAGTAGACCAACCCCAAACTTTCGCAGACTTAGATTCATTTTCATTTAACGACAGATAAGATTTAATAGTAGCAGAAACACCAACATTCTTAATTTTGTCTATTTCAATTCCATTTAATTCATACCGAATATCTTGAAATAAAAATAGCACTGGATTATTTACAAAATGTACATTTGGTACTTTTGTTTTAGTAGTGCTATCATACACGATAACCTTGCCCTCAATATACAAAGTGCTGAGCGAGGGTAATACGTATAAGTCTTGTTGGTTGATAGGTATTCGTATTTCATCATTCTTGTTGAAACTTGTCACGTATGGTTTATACGAATGATATTCGAAACTTTCTATGCTGTTATCGCATGAAGTTGATTGAGATATGTTTAAAATGTTCATTTTAATAACCCTACTAGTTTAAGAAATTCCTTGTTGGCTTTTGTCAGTTTCTTCTTTATTTGTAGAGGTCTTTCTTTTTTAACTGTTCTCTTAGAACTGATTTCATTACAAGATGTAGTATAGTTTTTATTGAAATTTAACATTTTTTCTTAAAATGTAAATACAACTGTACCTCTTCGCCTCGTAAATTAATTAACTTGTTTTCAGAGTCTAATAATCTTATATTGACTGCACTTATTGAGGTTTGATTAACAGGAAAATAGATTAAGTTCTTGGGTATTTCAATGATTCGATATCCTGGTGGTACGTTAGGCACAAATTCATAAATAATGTGACTTGCTCTTCCATTCACGAACGATCCACTTACAATATCACATTCTATGCGCACGATGGTTGTTGATAAAATGTTTACAGGGTACTGGGACTCGCTACTTATATTAGCCTTTACTGTTTCTATACCAAAACCCAAAATTTTACCTATTGAATCATTTTTGTTAAAGAAAATATCTTTCGAACAGAACATATTTGTCTTCAAAGTATTATTATTACAAGTTAATTTCAATGTGGCATTTTTTATATTATTTCTCAAGTAATCACAAATATCTTGAAGTTCATATGATCCTTCAGGAATCTCAATGACTTCATTGTCACCATAGTAGAACTTGTTATTTCTCTTATCTATATTCGGAATGGAATTAAATGTCGAAAAATATAAAAGTCCACATTCATATTCTCCATCTAATTCTAAGGTTGGTGAATAATATGTTGTTAAGGAGGCTTCTTTTCCAGTTATCGACACAGTGAAAGACATTTTTGTACTGATAAACATTTTAATTGAATTCTTCATTTAAATGCAGTTTCCAGAAAGTTTTTAAAAATTTCAAACAAAGATGTCCACAGTTTACTGATCCAAATTTCTGATGTTGTATATAATTGTAGGTTATAGGAGTCCCTTTTAAGTATTTTAATAGTTCTAATGGCGGTTTTAAGTTACCGAAACTATCAAAATATTCAGCGTAATTAAATTTCTTAACGTAGGCTACCCAATGTGTTCCAGAGTTCTCAGAGCTGTCCAAATTTACTATCGCACACTCTATTTTTCTTGGTTTTGATGGTAAAGTATCTCTCATAAAAACACCACGGAAATATGGAATAGTGCTTGCATGCTCTAATATATCCAAATTAGTTAACGCTCTTCTGGGCAGCCGACGTATTAGTTTTTTGAAGGATTCAAGTATAAACCTGCTCCTTTTTTATAAGGTTTGATATATACGCCTTTTCCAAGAGCAACCGCTTCCATCATTCTATTATGTCGCTCAGATTCCTGAAGATTTTTTTGAGAGGCCTTATAATCGTTTACAGCTTTTGCTATTCCTGCTGCGCCACCCGCTAATGAACCCAAAGCTGACAGTCCAGCAAAGATTGGAATCAAAGGTAATATTCCACCACTTTTTGGGAGGGGTATACAACGTGGCAAACGAACTCCTTTTTTATTAGTAAATAATTTTTTAGCAGCTGCATATGCACATTTAATTGCGACATGATTGTTTTTCGATTTTAGTTTTTTTATTTTAGATTGTATTTTTTTCACAGTTGACATAAATGAGCGTACACCACCACCAGCTCTGAGTTTTGCTTTCATTGCATTTTTTACAATCCACGAAGCAATCTTTTCTCCTTTTTTAGCGTCTTTAGATTTTAGTCTTCTCTTAGCCATGTTCAAAAGTTCCAAGTCAGCTTTACGTCGAACGTTTAAATCGTTATCGTTGTAAGCAATATCGTGATTCATACATGCGTTGTCTAATTGGTTTATTCCTCGATCACCCTTCAGTAAACGTTTTTTAAGCTTTGTCCCAGGTCCACAATATTGATACCCAGGTAAGTGTAATTCAAAAGGTATTTTATTTATTAAACTGTTAATGATACCACTTCCTTCCTTCATTGGTACAGGCAAAGTGATTTTATGGATAAATAGTATCTCATTTATATTAGAACACCAATGCTTTTTTTTCAACCCAGCTATTTTCATTATCTTTAAGCCCTAACCATTTCACAAAAAGTTTGTTTCCCTTTCTTTTTATAATTTTCTCAATGAGGTAAAGGTCAGGAAATTTCGTTTTCTGCAATTCATACTCATAAAATGATCCTAAGATTATTTGTTTATTCTTATCTTCTATTTCATAACTTGGTGGATTGGTATGTTTTACTTTTACCACGGAAAATATTTCCGTTGACCAATTAGGTGTATAACCTTTGTAAAAATCTCCTTTATATTTACTAATACGAACATGATCACCAACATTAAATTTAGATATCCTAATTTTCTTTTGTTTTTGCGTTCTAATAATGTTAGACCTAACTAACATCTCATTAAATTTATTTACTTCTTTTGGTTTAAATTTTGTTATACGATGAATTGTGTTGTTATAACTTTGTACAGAGGTTTCCAAATTTTTCCCCAACCATCGATACTCACCACATAGGCTGAATAGTTTATAAAGTCGACATTTTAATGTTCTTATCACTCGTTCTACAATAGAGGCTTTTTTTATAGAATATGTAGAATAATGATTTATTTTATACTTAGTCGTTAATTGCTTAAATTTTTCATTATAAAACTCCTTCCCCCCATCCGTTTGCAGATTTTTTGGTTTTCTACATGAGTCATCTAATATACATTCCATTGCATTCGTAACATCATCTTTGGCTTTAGATTTCAGAGGATGGACCCATACATATTTCGACAAAGCATCAATAACTACTAATATGTATTTATATCCTTTATTGAATTTTGAAAACTTTTGAAAATCTATTAGGTCAGCTTGCCATAAATCATCCATCGTTTTTATAATTGTACATCGACGTGGGAAATTTTTTCGCACAGCTCTATGCAGTTCATCAACAATATTTTGCTTACTCATTTTTGGCTCGCTTTATCTTGTATTAATTGATCTATTTCAGTTTTTGTATAATAATCGGTATTCAAACGATCTGAAACACTTTTTCCTAAAACGGTATTGAAACGATCTAAAACAATTTTTTCTAAATTATTTAGATAATGTTTAACATCACTCGAAACTTTTTTCAATTCTTTTTCCATGTGCTGGATTGATTTATCCAGATATCCTTTATTCACAGCTTCGTCGTCGTTATCTGGAGGCAGTAATCCTTTCAATCTTGTTGATTTTAAATCGTAGTCTCCTGTTTCTGATTTTAGTAAACAACTGTTGTTGGTATCAAATAATTCAGATAATCGTAAACGCTTATGAACGTGATGACCAAATTTGTCTATATTCATTGCAATGCCAATGTTTCTCAGCTGCTTACTGTAAGTATACTGCTTAATTATTCTTATGTAGTTTGTTTATATTTTTTGTTAATGATGCCTGCTTCATATAGTTCTTCAATTATTGCAATAATTTCATTATCTAAACTAGTATTACCTGCGTCTCGCGATGCAAATAATAATTTTAGTCTATCTACTAGCTCGTTTGGGTCATCCCAATAAATTAAGTCAGTATTTTTTTTTACTTCCTTCAAGAGTTCTAATCCTTTCCCCAGTGAAAGATTCTCAGTACTTGTTGTACTTATACTTCTTGAGTACTTGAATAATGGTTTGATAATGTGTGTATATTTGTACCCTTTATTGCTGTTTATGGTTTTAGTAGAGTCAAAATTACGCCTATGAGCATTCGTGTCAATCAACAATATTTTATAATTTTGTAAATCTTCTTCCGTTATCACATCCATATTCGGTGTTTTTTTAAATAATAATTCTTTTAAACCGAGGGTTTTCATAACAATACGATTTCCAATTCGCCAGGTGCAATTTCGGTCGAAGACACGTGTTTTACCCAGAAAAAGTTTTCCACGCTCAAGTTTAACTCCGTATGGTATGTTTTTCTCAATTTCAGATGATCCAGACCAGATAGACTGATCTTTTATGCTTGGTGATGATTGAAAGGACTTAAACGACTCTCCGCTCACGTTATGATCCACAAAAGGCGAGACCGTAAGAGTTTTGTTAGATTGGTTAGTACCAGCACCATCCAAGTTATCATCATCACTAAGAGGTCTTTCAGAGTCTTCGTTGGAAGAATACGACTCTTCACTCTCACTATCCTTATTTTTCTTTAGTACAGGTTTATACTCAAATTCTTCTTCTTCAAATTTTTCATCGTTTTTATTTACCAATTGATTAAGGGGGTTAACTATTGGTTGAAAAATTGTTTCCAGAGCCATGTTGTTAGCATTTTTTACATCTTTTATCATTTTCACCTTCCTTTTTACTGCTTCCGCAGATTTTACAATTTGTTCTTTAAGATTTCTTTCCATGTTTAGAATTCTACTCCTTTCGAAATCACAAATGAAAGTGATAGTAAACAATGTTACAATCACTTATGAACGTTAATCTAACACTATAAAGGTATCAAATTTCATTCTGTAGCATCCTTTGTTTCGTTCACAGTCCTTATTTATTACAAGATAACTGTAAGGTTTGGTCCAAACAGTAGAACACATTTCACGAAATTGGAGCCATGACATGTCAGGACCTACATGTTCATCATAAACGTGTTTTAAATTTATATCATCTTGTTTAAATAAAATTATTAGGTTAGAGTTGTCCCTCACAAGTTGTTTTGGAATTTTAGAATATGTCTGATTAATATAAAAACAATCAATATTCTTGTGACGTCCCATAGCAAAATAATCTCGAATGTTGTTTTGGTTTTCACAAGCAACGTCATCAAAAATAATAATTGAGTCGACCAAAGCTTCATGAGGACTCAAAATCTCACTGTTGTTGTTGTATTTGT
Source organism: Cataclysta lemnata (assembly GCA_963931975.1). Classification (NCBI taxonomy): domain Eukaryota; kingdom Metazoa; phylum Arthropoda; class Insecta; order Lepidoptera; family Crambidae; genus Cataclysta; species Cataclysta lemnata. Next base: position 5,068,468 of record OZ008358.1, on the reverse strand, counting down.
AAAATGAAGTACCAGGTACTAATTGTAGAACGTCTTCTAGAAATCTATACTTAGGTTGGTACAAAGATTTTGAATACACATACAAATTACGGAAGCGAGGACCGTTTTTATGCAACAACAAACTAATAACTAAGTTAGTTTTTCCGCAATTTGACGGACCACAAACAAGACAACGAATAGTGTTAGGTAATAAGTTACCATGACGCTTAGCTTCATTAGATGATGTTGGACTAATGCATTCTAATTTTAAAGTATCTTTTTGTTTTATAAACTTCATAATTAATTATTAGCTTATTTGCAGTGTATCAAAGGCACACACACAATGACTTCAAATTATTATGTTGTTATATTTAAACATCCTTCACACCTTCCTCAGAGCTCATGATAAGGTTAACCACCGAAACTGCTCGACTGGAAAAACTATGGTACAGGACGTAAGGAACAATAGCATACATTTGGTTATTGGGAATTCTGTACAACCGAAGTGAGTGAGGGCGTGAGCCCGAAGAACGGAGGTGGGGCAGAATTCCCAATAACCATCTACTAATATGATTGATTTTTTTATACGCTCCTCTGGCTTGAACCCAAGGATATGTTGTAGGTATATATATTTAGAGCCAAACATTTTACAGTCACACAAGTTTTCAAATTGTTTGATTGCCCCATGGATAAATAAATAAAACAGCATCACTTCCTCCGTTTCCTACTGAAGCGAAGCAGGGTGGCGCGTCTGATTGACTTCGAAGGTGTTAAGTGTTGTAATTCCAGTCACGCGCCCAGGTAAATGGGTATGGGGGTAGCGGCTTATTTTTTATTTCACTACCCCCCCCCCGGCTGAGAGGGTGGGTGATAGTGCGCTCGATGTGCAAGCGAGGCTGACCGACATATTTTGAAAACGATCTTCCGCAATTTCGTGAAACTTGATTTTTAACCGACGTAAAAACGGAGGAGGTTACCCAATTCGTACACGTATGTTTTTTTAATTTTTCCTTTGAATATGTTAGAACAATTATTACAAGCAATTAAGAGTTACAAAGAGTATTAGAATTTTGGTGGGCTTACAATGGTAATTAGCCATTGGTTAAACAAAAATAATGTTCTTCTAATGTTGGAAAACATTATAACAATTCACGTCTTAAATTCATTGTTAAAAAATTTGCAAGCAAAAGTTACAATGTCAAATTCAAAATATTTAACACGGGTCCCCATTTCGTAACAAAAACAAGTTTACAAAGAAAAATAGGTCAGACGCGGCAATCGAACCCGCGTCAAGAGGACTATAATTTTTCGAACATTTTCTAACCACAATTTTACTAGTGACATTTTAACTAACACTTATATAATGTTCAAATTAAAATATAATAATTATTATTTTACGTTACGGAAAATCCCACTTCTTGGTCAGGGGTTGACATAAAACTATAACCTTACCTATCTTCGGTCACGTATCTGCATCGATCGAAGCGCGTGCCCACGGTTTACGGCCTTCAGGACAAGGCCGGGCCCTTGGGCCCTTAGGCCTTTTTCCACCGGAGCTGTTATAGAGCACCAGATAATATGTTTAATAAAATGTGAGTAGAATCATTGCAATCTTCAAGTTTTCCTAGGTTAATTTCCACAAAAAATTCGCGTGACGCTAAAGCAAAACTATATTAGGTAACTTTTCTTGTAATTATAGATAGAATTGAGATACTTACCTTTAGTACGCAAACGTTTCTATACTTTAAGAGTGAACAAATAATGGGAACTATATTTTTTGTGACCAGAATTTATATTTGTCATCAAATTGTATCACCAAATAAATAGATCTATCACCAAGAAATATATTCAATCAATTTTAATGAAAATCTGCTCAAAGAGGCGAAGCCAAATTGGTCAAAATTGGAACTAAAATTCCGCCTACTATTTTGTTTGTCTAGCGCCCGAATACAGAAACGCTTCTTACTGCCGCACTCTGAGATGTCAAATAACTTTAATGAGTACTTAACGTCAAAAAATGACAATTCAAAACTAGTCGCTATTCTTGCCGGGTCTATGGTCTAGATTTGAATGTAAATTTTTGACATTAAATACTCATTAAAGTTAATTGACGTCTCTGAGTGCGGCAGTTAAAGTTTGAGTCCTGCTTAACATTTAAGTATTGTCAAAATTGACGTTTTTCAATACCTACAAATTCTGACGGGTGTTGTCCACTTAACCCCCGAATACAGAAATGCTACTCAAATTTTGAGTCCTACTTAACATTTAAGTGTTGTCAACATTGACGTTTTTCAAATACCTACAAATCCTGACAGGTGTTGTCCCCTTAAACACCGAATACAGAAACGCTACTCAATTTTTGAGTCCTATTAAACATTTAAGTATTGTCAAAATTAATGTTTTTCCATACAAATTCTTTTTTTTTTTAATATAAACAAAAAATTCTGACAGGATTGTCCACTTAACTTTATAAGCAATGCTCAAAATTTTAGTAGCGTTTCTGTATTGACGGGTAAGTAGCTCTCTTTTGGTTGGGACGATGATGAGGACGAACCTAAATTATTTTAAACTTTATGTCTGGTGACATAATATTGATTTATTGGCGATCTATTTAAATTTGTTTGGTTATATACTTATTAGGAGAAAACTATTATAATACATACCTTTATTATTATTTATATTTATTACTTTATTATTATGATTACCTACTCCTTTTTGCTTATGAGGGCAGAAAGGTGTAATCTCGAAAAATAGTTATTTGTTGTACGTGAGTGCAAAGTTGTTTTTTAACCGCGTGCTCAATTTTGATGACCGAGCTAGCGAAGGATTCTAAAATTGAATCACGAGCGTAGCGAGTGATTCAAAAATTAGAATCCTGAGCGATAGCGAGGGAATCAAAAGAGCACAAGGTGAAAAATCTTTGCACTCGAGTGCAACACGTAACTTTTCATCCCCCCCAACGAGGAAATTGCAAAATACAAAAAAAAAATACAATCACAGCAGTTTCTGTTTTCACCCAGAAACTTCCACAACACCCTCCCATTAACCCAAACACACTCTCAACACCCACCCAGAAACACCCACAACATTCACACCCATCCACTCAGACACACCCAAAAAACACCCATTCACCCAGAAACACCCACAAAACACCCATTCACCCAGAAAAACCCACAAAACACCCATTCACCCAGAAACACCCATTTACCCAGAAACACCCATTCATCCAGAAACACACACAAAACACTCATTCACCCAGAAACACCCACAAAACACCCATTCACCCAGAAACACCAACAAAACACCCATTCACCCAGAAAAACCCACAAAACACCCATTCACCCAGAAACACCCACAAAACACCCATTTACCCAGAAACACCCAAAAACACCCATTCATCCAGAAACACACACAAAACACTCATTCACCCAGAAACACCCACAAAACACCCATTCACCCAGAAACACCCACAAAACACCCATTCACCCAGAAACACCCACAAAACACCCATTCACCCAGAAACACCCACAAAACACCGATTAACCCAGAAACACCCACAAAACACCCAATGACACCAAAAAAACACTCAATCACCCAGAAACACCCAAAACACCTAATCACACCCAAAAAAAAACCAATCACCCAGAAACACCTAAAATACTCACCCATCCATTCAGACACACCCACAACCACCCATCCACCCAGCCACACCCGCAACATTCATCCAGACACACCTGTAAGTCCCTAATAAAAATTATCGTCCCTAAAGGAGTTCCGAGATGGTCAATTAGCTTGAGTCAAGCACGTTGATTTTCGTTTTTGTTCCGTTGCTAGCGTAAACAAATCAAACAGACCTAAAAAGCTTTTAAATGCTTGACTCAAGCATCCAGCAAGCGTTGTAGACAAAATGTTTAAATGTTTAAAGCAAGATTGACGCCAAGCTGATTGACCGTCACGGAACTCCTAGGTTTTAACAAATTTGTGACGTGAAAAGAAAATGGCGCGCGCAAAGCAAATTACAAAAAAAGTACACCAAGAAGGTTCCGAGTCTGAGTTTTTAACAAATTAAAATAGGTTGCATGACAATTTCGGCACCATGGAGGTAGAAATAAATATGTATAATGATGTTTTGAATTCACAAACTCATTGCACACGATGTTCTAAATTCAAATTTACTTTAACCTCTAGAGGATAAAAACGGCTTTTGCACTCAGATATCGAAGAGCAAAAACGCCTTTTCCGAGATGGTGGGATGAAAATATATTTTGTTAAATAACAAGGAACAACAAAAAGGGTAGCCAGATATCTAAGCCGTGATAGGTTTATCTCGATCTGTAGATAGAATATTGAAACTGGCCGTAAATTCGTCACTCAAACACAAATAGGTACCTACTGTAGGTACTTGACGTCTCAGTCACGTCACGTCCTCTACGGATCGATGCCGGCGCGTGCACGTCCCTTTATAGTGCCGAGACACGGCCTCCGCTGAAAGTTTTGCCATTTATGTTCAGATTTGCCCTAAACTAATTCGATGTCGGTACTTTACAGCGGAAATATTAAATGAAATGGCAATTTTGACAGACCTAAAAGGCTATAGTGAAGAGAAAACAAAACGTCAGTTTCATACTTTTGTTTTCTGTGCGTTCGAATAGAAAAGCCATTTGGGTAGGCCCTCAGGGCTCATCATCATCTTCATCGCCAGTCCTTTCAAAGTCAAAGTCAAATTAGTTTATTCACCAATCTGATATGATTACAATACACTTAATCATACCTTAATTATTACCAACGTCAGTTACAGAAAGTCCCCGCTAAGTAGTTATCGTTTGGTCCTTCGAGCCGTATCTGAAACAGCGATCTGTGAAATCTACAGTATATTATTTAAAAAAATGTCACAAAGAAATTGTCCGTTCGCATACAACGTGAAGTGTAAAGGTTAGAGAAATTTCGGCAACTTAACCAATTACTTGGTTGGCCGAGTGCCCGTGTGGTATAAGCATCTGTCCGGAATGCAGAGGATGCGAGTTTGATTCCCGCATCAAGACAGTAACTATATTCGAACTTTTTCAAGCCACAAATTTCTTTACGTGCCTAATAGATTTTCCACGATTTTACCGAACCAATGTCGTCGTCATGTCACCCGCAAAATATTTTTCAGACTCCATAAAATTCCCGTAGAGCACGTCCTGGGCTGTACAAAAGTTTTTCATTACTAATCACCCCCACTCTCCGCGCCCCCTACTCCCCCCTACGGCATGCACGTCACGTCCGACGGACGTGGGCGCCGAGACATTACAGGGCGAAGGCCTATATCAAGCAACGTATTTTCTTAACGCCGTGAAACGTTAAAATGGAACGAAAATGTTAGTAGGCGACGGAAATAAGCCTGGAGCTCTTGAATTGATAAAAAAACAACGCAGATACAGACATAAACGGTGTAGTAGGTATTGAATTGATATTAATTTTACTTACACAGAGAAGATAAAACTTTTTACTTTGATTTCACATTAGAACATTACAGTATAAATGTTATTCGATTTTAATTTTAACATTATATAAATGCTAGAAACATTAGTACAAAGATTTTGGTGGTTAGAAAAAGAATTTCGAAAAATTATGATCTTGAGGCGGGACACTGCAAGACACTGTGTCTTGGGTGGCCGAGCGGTCAGGCACCTGCCCGGATAGCAGCAGACGCGGGTTCGATTCCCACCAAAATCTTTGTAGTATAAATGTTAAAAAAATTATCACGAAGAAATTTGTGGTAAGAAAAAGTTTGAAAAATTATAGCCTAGTGGTATACCCAGATAGGCACCTACATGGAATGTAGGGGACGTGGGGTCATTTCCCGCATCAAGATTATAATTTTTAGAAATTCTAACCACGATTTTCATTTTAAAAACTTACAAGTAAACAAAAAAAAGAATCCGAATGCAAGGCGCGAAACCGCGGCTTCCGGTTCCGCAATGGGACTTTTTGGTTACTTTTAATTATTAAAATAATAAAGGAGTAATAAACAGTACAGCCAAAATAGACAAAACAAAACCGTTATTGTTAGTAAACATTGCAATGTTAGCGTAAAATTCGCCTTGCTGTGTCATGCTAAGGCGGCTTGTCGATAACTACGTCAATACGAGATGCAGGTCACGCTCGCGCACGTGTCTGTCTCGTATATCGTATAGGTATGATGGAATCGCACATCACTATCAATAAATAATGAATTATTAAAAAAATATTACTATATATTATTACATATGATGATTTTTTACAGCCGCGCGGTGACGGCAGAGTAGAATACAGTTGTCACCACCCCAAATCTTTCCCGTGGGTTTCATACAAGGCGACCAAGGATAAATCTGAATATGATTAGGAATGGGCAGCAGCGTTCCTCTTATACCACCTAGGCTAGCAATGTACTGCGACTTTCGTGCCCGATAAATAGGCAATAGGCTCGCCACATATTACATGGGACTTGACATATTTGGCGAAACGTGGGTGCTAGTTCGTATCCCCTTCGGGGATATAGGCGTGATTTATGTATATATGTATGATTTTTTATTTGAACATTAAATAAATAGGTATTAGAAAAATTGTCACCAAGAAAATTTTGATTCGGTTTGATTTTAAAAATTATAGTGGGCATCAGCCCGGAATGCAGGACGCGGGTGCGTTTCCCACATCAAGAAAATTTTTTCCAACTTTTTGTAATCACAATTTTCTTTCTGAAAAATATTACCTAGGTACTAACATTCACACCTATCGACGATCGGATGACGAGATGACGGACAAATATACATATTAATTAAACATAAACATGTATAGAAAATATACTACAGCTTGGCAAAAAAGAGTTTGCTGCGGTGACAGATAGAACTAAAGTGCTTAGGCTACTTACTTTGGCTAGATGATAGGTGTGAGTATATTATTTATTTATTAATGTAATAGCAACACTAATTTGCTGTCGAACTCCGGTAGTTAAATTCAATCTGTCGCAACTTCATACAAAAAAAACGTTCTATGAAACAGAAGTGAATTTTAATGGCGACTATATCTGTCTCACTCTATTCCTCAACCTTTCTCATTCTTTGGAGAAATGTCATTCTTCTGTCAGCGCAACAGTCGTTTAGTCGTATAGTGTAAATAAAAAACAATTAAATTATATTAGAGTTTGTGTTGATCGGCAGTTAAATGTAGTTGCAAATTCTTTAGCGGCTTCTTAAAACGTGTTACATAAACATAAATATTGGTAAATCATCTTCAGCATGAAGTACAAAAAGTGTGAAATTTGTGATTTGAAATCTGTACAAAAAACAACACAACGGTTTTTTTATGGCCCAATTTCTTCTGGATGAGCTTCGGTGAGTTAATTAGTTCATTAACAATTTTACATTCTTATGTATTTTTTATGATACAATTGAATGTAATATTAATAATTTCATTCAAAACAATAACCTGTGCAAAAATAGTGATGTTATGATCAAAATCAATATCGATGAAGTTGTAAACTAGAAGTCTTTGTAATAATACATAATAGCTTATTCATTTTACGGCATCAAAGCTAAACTTAATAAAATTTGATTTAAATTAATAAATAATTTGTTTCATTACAGATGTTTCGTGCATTTTTTTCGGTTTCTGAAGTTAGAGATGAATCAAAAAAATTGAGATATGAAAAGAGAGTAAGGTGCATGGTCAGTTAAAATCATAAATATAATATTTATTCATTATTGGTATTAAATATAGTTCTTTGATCATTTATATCTATTTAATTTCAGTTGTAAGAAAGCGACGACCTAAGCCAAATTCTAAAAGTTGCAACATGCAGTTAACTCCTTGAAAGAAGAAAGTTATTTGAAAATAATAAAATACAAACATAGATTAGAAACAGTACAACAGAAAGTTTTTTTATTTCAAACACCAAAGTTCACAAAAAGTTCTGCCCATAGATTATGTTTAGCCTGTTAACTACAGGTTAAAAATTTTAAAATTATTGTTTTAAATAAAGCGCAGGTCGATCCGTTAGTCGATATCAATAAAATTTAGAAAAGCAGGTGGCACATCTCTATTTTTCTCTTTAGGTTGGCAGAACTCTTTGTTTGAAAGTTTTTAGGTTGGCTACGTTTAGGTACTTGCATTTTGACATTTGGTTGGATTAATTTTGTTCTATGGAGTCCCGTCTCTTCTTACGTAGTATTGTATTCTCTTTGGTTAAATTGTCAAAGGAGATGTTCCAAAATGACCCATGTATTTGTACACTACATCAAAAAATTGAGAAAAAATATATGATTTTGGGAAAATTGCAATTAAATATAAATTATACTTCGCGCTTCATCCTCGAGATTAGAGAACAATGTGTAGTTTCACGTAACGACTCGCTAATCATACACTATAGTTGAAATATATTTTATAAAATAAAAAATAATAAAAAACATAGTTTTTGTTTGATATTTTAAAAATAAAAAGTTTTTTAGTGCTGGTATCCCTAAGACCCCCACTCCGACGCCATCTTACTTAGTCGTTGCCTCGTTCCAACGTTCCATTCAGCCTGGCGAAACTCCTATACTGCAGAAAAAATGTATGGAGTTTAGGCAAATTTTAATGGCGACTTGTTTTGTCTCTTACTTCCGATCTAACCTTCCTTGTCTCACGCTGCCGGAGTGTGTCACTAATGTCAATAAGTCACTATGCCGTTTTGAAAATATAAATTAAAGCGTTGTTTTAGTTTAGTTTTCCATCTTGTGCCTATTTATTGTCTTCAGTGACTTATCATTAGTGTATATCTACTAGTTTGTGTCATTTATTTATGTGCATAACAGCAAAATGTTTTACAAAAGGTGTGAAATATGTTGACTAAAATCTGGTAGGAAATTAAACCAAAAGAGGGTTTTCATGGCCAATTCCCACTAGATGAGAAGCGGTAAGTAGTTTTCCATGTTATTATATAAACGCTAAGTAATTAGAAATAAGTTCTGGTCACTTTAATCAAAAACCATATGCGCCGTAGCGATGTCCTTACTACTTACCAGATTATCGATAAAAAATCTATTTTCGTAAATTTGAGTATCAAATGTACTTGAGATGTTTCATTAGTTTAATACATAATTGTCTATTGCAATATATTATAATATAGTATATAATATATAGGGTTATTTATAAAATAACAAAAACCTCCCATGACTAGATAGCTAACATCATTATCAACAAAGTTTGTTGTATGAGTTTTAATATAATGCAGAACATTGCGCAAAATTATTCGCATGTGTTCATCTCTCAATATCATCATCAAAAGTTCTTCTGTGTTCAACTCCACTTATTTTTCAGATCACAGCGTGACTTGTTGAAAGGCGATGAGAGTCATGGCTGCAAAGCATATGAGAGTGGATCGGCATTAACCCCGTTGAAAAGCTGTTTCGGTTTGCGACTGACAGAGATGAATATAAAAAGCTGACGGCTTATCTTCCGAATTGAAGAGGCACTAGAAGAAGAAGAAAGCGTGACTGCCGCCTTGCTACACGATGCCCGTCGGGTGTGATCGTTGCAACCGCATAAGCGCCTCTATTGGTAAGCTACAAAACCTATCTTTCCGATATGGTTTGATAGCTCAATTCCTGAAGCTAATGAGTATTTTATTTCAGAACCAGATTTCATTGATTGGGCAGACCTTCGGGCGCGTTACACATAGTCCGCTATGGTAAGTGGTGAACAATAAATTGAATTGATGATGACCAGCGTAAACTCAAACGATATATTTACTAATCTCTATTTATTATTTCAGATCTAAATGTCCTGCTTACTTGCTTACACAACATTGCAAAAACGTGTGTTGATCGATCAGCTAACATCTGAAGACTCCGCCTAGAATATGAGATCAGAAAATTACCAACAATTTAATTTCCACATTGTAAACATAACTTTTATTTTTTGTTGTTAAATAAATTGTATTAAATAATTACACGTAATTGAATAATACTCAATATTTTCAAACGAACAGAGCTTTTTATTTTGCTTTTGTAGGAATAAAAAATCTGTCTGCAAGTTCTGCAAGGCAGGGGGGGGGGGGGTACCCATTCGTTTTTATCGATATCGACACATTCTGTAGTGACGAATATATTAGGCGCAAGATGAGAAAAATAGAAAAGAAGCTACGCAAGCGCAGTAAGAAACGTTCTCGTCGAATAAGTTCAAGTAGCGACAGCGTTTCGAGAACCAGCCGGTTTTCTCCAGTGCCGTCGTTACCCGAAGGTTAGTGAATTACTCGTTTTTTCCTTTTACGAGAATTTCTTTGTAAAACAAATGGAGGTAGTTTAATTTTTTCTTGCAATCTTTATTGCAAATGGAAATTTCTTAATACATGTTTAGTAGCAGATTTCTTTTTTCATTAGCACACCCAAAATTTAAGTTTTTTCGTAAATGCATGAAAAATAAATCGCTTTTAGTCAAATACTAGTGCACAGACATGTCACTCTTTGGCATTTTGTCTGTGCCGTGTAAATAATTTTGACTGCGAATTATTTTGTTATTTTTTCCGATTTTTTTTTTTTATTTTTATATTTAACACTACCTCCTTAATTTACGAAATAAGCAAATACTAAGCGAACGTGGTCGTTTTTGTAAATAAATTTGCATTCGTAAAGTTAATCAACTCTGTATTTGAGTTCGATGTCATAGTGCTAGATAATAAAATAAGCATTTACTTATTTTATGCACTACCTTCCAGATGGCCAAGTTCTATTAGAGTCGTTACCATGTAATGACCAACCCGGCTTGCCCACGGATGACGTGGATCTGGAGATTGTGGAGCCAAACCCAGGGCCCTCTACCTCAGCACAAGCTGACCCGGAAGAATGCGCATTAGATGATGACATTATGGAAATGTTAGGCGCATCCCCAACAAAAAATAAGAAAATGGGGGACAATATTCAAAAAGATATTGCACTACGATGGGAACATATTGCAACTTCCGGCTTCGTAAAGAACTTTTAGAGAAACATTTAATACCTAGAAATTGCATTAAGCTGACGGCTCCACTGCTAAATCCCGAAATAAAAGCTGCTATGTCTGACATGATTATAGGCAAAGACAAAGCTACGGAGCAAAAGCAGAATCAGATGGCGTCTGCCATTTCTTGTATTGGCACTGCACTCACGAAAATGTTGAGTTCAGAACAAAAGGACACATCCGTTATTAAGCCCTTGCTGGAGTGTGCTCAGCTGCTCTGTGATTTACAATTCTGTGAGTCCATGAAACGTAGAAGTCTTATTTGTGCATCTGTAAAAAAGGAGATTAAAGGTCAATTATATGAAACTGAGGTTGATACGTTCCTATTTGAAGAAAAATTAGCCGACACTCTGAAAGCAGCAAAAGCTATCACTAAATCGGGTTCTGAGATCAAGGTATCCAAGCCTAGAGCAAATGCTGCGCGCTCGACTCGTACTTTAAACTCGAAGCCTCAGTTGGCAATCAGCAGGCAGCCAATCAAGAGGAGACAAGAGCCTGCAGTGTATACACAAATGTCGAGCGCACTCCCGGCTCCAGCTCCGCCACAACGGCGCCAGTACACAGTGCTGCCGCCGCCGCCGCCACCACCTCCACCTCCGGTGCCGCTACCAGCAATGCAACCGCGGCCCAGACAACGGCCTTATCAGCGTCGCTAGATAAGGTATACTGTTCTGGCAGACTTACTTTATTTTACAAAAATTGGTGCAAAATTACACAAGACCTAATAATATTATCATGGGTTCAAGGTTATAGTATTCCATTTTCTAAACCAGTAGTACAAAAGTATACTCCTACTATACCTAAACTTTCTGCTGCTGAGGCGAAAACTTATAAGGAAGCCATAAATGAACTTTTAGTATCTGGTGCTATTTCATTAGTTAAATACCGCAAGGATCAGTTTTTATCAAGTTATTTTCTTATAAAAAAGAAAAGTGGTTCTTCTCGATTTATCCTGAATTTGAAAGCATTAAATAAATTCATTAAAACTGAACATTTTAAACTAGAGGATCTCAGAACAACGTTTAAACTAGTATCCAAAGATTATTTTATGGCTTCCTTAGATTTGCATAACGCATATTTTTTAGTACCTATAAACGAGCAGTACAAAAAATATCTAAGGTTCAAATTTCATGACAATATTTTCGAATTTAATGTTCTACCTTTTGGTTTAAGTACAGCCCCATTCGTTTTCACGAAATTGCTTAAACCAGTCATGGCGCAATTACGATCAAGGGGCTACATGTCGACTATCTATCTCGATGATGTCTGCTGTATTGCTCCCACTTATCAGGAGTGTACTGACAATATTAATGAAACAATAACTTTATTTGAATCACTTGGTTTTATTATAAATGAACAAAAAAGCTGTCTCATACCATCAAACATATGCACTTATCTTGGTTTCATTATTGATACGAAAAATGTCCGGATTAGTTTAACTGATTCAAAGAAAATGGTCATCAAAAAAGAACTAATCCAACTCAGTAAATTGCAACGTTGTTCAATCCGTCACTTTGCCCGGGTGATAGGACTTCTTACCTCAGCCTGCCCCGGTGTTCAGTATGGCTGGCTCTATACAAAACAATTTGAAAGATGTAAATATCTTGCTCTTTTACAATCAGGAAGCTATGATGATTACATGAATATTCCAACATACTTACATAATGATTTCAAGTGGTGGATTAAAAACATAAATAAAACAAGTAATCCAATTAGGGAAGATATTTACATCTTAGAGATTTTTTCCGATGCCAGCAAAACTGGATGGGGGGTAGCATGTGGTCAGGCGACCGCGAGTGGTCTTTGGAGCCCTGAAGAGGCCTCAAAGCATATTAACTTTCTTGAATTGTTAGCTGCATTCTTTGGGCTAAAAATTTTTGCTTCAAAATCGAATAATTGCCAAATTTTGTTAAGGATTGACAATACGACTGCTATTTCGTATATCAATCGAATGGGTGGAATTAGGTTTCCGCATCTTCATAACCTAACTAAGGATATTTGGAAATTTTGCGAAATTAGAAACATTTATATTTATGCTTCATATATTAGCTCAAATGATAACAAAATAGCAGACGCTGAATCCAGGCGGCTTCACCCTGATACAGAATGGGAACTTAGTCATCAAGCTTTTAAGCATATAGTTAATAATTTCGGCATTCCTGAAATTGATCTATTTGCTTCTAGGTTAAATACTAAATGTAACAATTATATATCTTGGCACAGAGACCCAGGCGCTTTGGCTGTAAATGCATTCACTGTAAATTGGAATAAATTAAATTTTTACGCATTTCCTCCTTTTTCAGTTATTGCGAAAACTTTAAGAAAAATAATTACTGATGAAGCTCAGGGCATTGTTGTAGCACCACACTGGCCTACACAAGCTTGGTTTCCTTTGTTTAACAAAATGCTTATATCAGAGCCAATAATTTTGGAACCTAATGATAGAACCCTTATTTCTGTCCCTAACAGAACGACAACGTCGCCACAGTTCAAGCTTATGGCTGGAAGATTATCCGGGAAGCTTTTGAAAGAAGAAGTGTGCCTTCAAACGCCTTAGATATCATTTGTGCCTCTCTATCTAATAACTCAATAATACAGTACACTGTAGCTTTTAAGCGTTGGGAAAATTTTTGTGCTACCCACAATGTAGATTGTTTCGAAGCGTCAATTCCTAATATCATCTATTTTTTGTCAAATTTGTTCGATACTGGTTCCCAATATGGGACCCTAAATAGTTACCGCTCCGCCCTGTCGTTGATCTTAGGGCCAAGAGTGACTTCTGATGACCGGGTTAAAAGACTATTTAGGGGGTTTTACAGACTTCGTCCGCCCCTGCCTAGATACAAAGTAACCTGGGACCCAGCTATTGTTTTAGATTTTCTAACAAATTTGTACCCTAATCATGAACTTCCATTGGAACAATTAACAAAAAAGACAGTCACTTTGTTAGCCCTTATAACGGCCCATAGAGTCCAAACACTATCATTAATTAAATTAAAAGAAATAATTAAATGTTCTAATATGATTGTGATAAAAATACCAGACACAATAAAGACATCTAGACCGGATGTCCATCAACCATGTCTTAATATTCCATTTTATGAGATTAAACCGGAAATATGTCCCGCAAACGCATTGTTAACATACATAAATATTACTCAGTCATTAAGGGGAAATAATGACGCATTATTTGTCAGTTATAGGAAACCACATGGTTCTGTTTCTAGTCAAACTATAAGTAAGTGGATAAAAAGCACTTTGAATGAAAGTGGAGTTGACACTTCTATATTTTCTGCACACTCCACTCGCCATGCGAGCACCTCCGCTGCCAGTCGGCTTGGTGTTAGCATTGACTTGATTAGAAACACTGCTGGTTGGAGTGGGAGATCTAATGTGTTTGCCAAATATTATAATAGACATGTTGATGATGAAAATAATGATTATGCCTTATCAATTTTAGATAATCTGTTGTAACCATTTATAACTATACATAAAACGATATGGATACATAAGTAAATAAAACAATGTAAATCAGTGTATTTTTGGAAATCGATATAGAATACTTAATAAGAATGATAATAATTACTCGTACCTATATAAAAGTTATGTATGATTAGGACAATTATTTAATTTTCATAATATACATTGATATAGTAATAATGGTGGTATTTCATTCAAATAATTAACATTTCTATCACTTTCAAGGTCTACACATTGTTCTCTAATCTCGAGGATGAAGCGCGAAGTATAATTGATGATTAAACGAACTTACCTGAAGTGACGTTCTATCATAATTATACGAGGGCTTCATCCGAAGAGATTAGAGCCCACCCTCCCTTATTACCCATTGATACTTAGAAATATAAATTATTTGAATAATAATCTTTCAACTAAATGAAACGTTGGAACGAGGCAACGACTAAGTAAGATGGCGTCGGAGTGGGGGTCTTAGGGATACCAGCACTAAAAAACTTTTTATTTTTAAAATATCAAACAAAAACTATGTTTTTTATTATTTTTTATTTTATAAAATATATTTCAACTATAGTGTATGATTAGCGAGTCGTTACGTGAAACTACACATTGTTCTCTAATCTCTTCGGATGAAGCCCTCGTATAATTATGATAGAACGTCACTTCAGGTAAGTTCGTTTAATCATCAATAATGTATAGTTTTTTGGCTTAAAAATATTTAAAACCATTATAATCACAT
The DNA here is from genome assembly GCA_963931975.1 of Cataclysta lemnata. Lineage (NCBI taxonomy): Eukaryota > Metazoa > Arthropoda > Insecta > Lepidoptera > Crambidae > Cataclysta > Cataclysta lemnata. The sequence goes on along the minus strand of OZ008358.1, from coordinate 5,053,281 downwards.
ACATCTGTAATTAGGTACCCATCTAATGTCAAATAAAATACGTACGTCAATGTTATATAGTGACATCTTCCTTCTGCCATGACGGTAGGCTAGGCTGTTGTGTTGCAATAGGCCTAAACTTAAATACAACAATCCAAAAAACAGAGCTTAAAAATGGGAATTAAACACTTAAGAACTGTTTTATAAATTATTGTCTACATTTTGTAACATCTCCTTTTTCTGTAACTTTCCGATTAATTTGTATTTAAATTTATTAGCTTCAATTCAACGGTAATCGGACTAAAAATTAAAAAAAAACAATAAAAAGTGCCGCCCTCATTTTATCCAAACTCTTTTTTGTCAAGCTGTACATAAGTAAATACGTATCACTCATTTAGTACAAAAAAGACGCATCTCAAAAAATTTTTACAAACATTGTTTTTTTTATTGTTTTAAACGAGCGATAGACATTTTTTAATCTGTCTCCAATGCCATAGTAGCAGCCATGCCACCGACTAGAGCTCATTACAATCGTTCGTGTAGTTAAAATCCTCGTTCGGCGCGTGCAAATATTTTTATGGCGCCCGGGATGCCCTCACGCGTCCGCGGGTGCATCTCCCTGTCATAATCATGATTTAATGCGGTTCATTGTGTTTAATTAAATATTCCCACACCACGGCTCTTGGGACATTTTAGGTGCCGTTTTAGTTGGTTGCCTATAGATAAGAACATAATCTACCGAGTGGCTTTTCCTTCACTTATATTGGCAGTAATGGTTGTCTGATCAACGACGTTTTGCCAAACAACCAAAATAATAAATACACAAAATAATAAAATGTTCGTAACAACTACTCATAAAATACTTAGCATTAAAAAGATCATCTTGTCATACAAGTATAAATGAAACGAAATTTAAAAAGAACTAAATGATATTAATGCATTTTAATCTTAGATGTCACAGTATCTTTACTATGTTTGAAAAGTTTTTTGCATGCTGGCACGAAAAAAATGGGAGCAAAACATCAATATTATCAACAAGACATTTTGTAGAAACGAGGAGGCAATAAAGCACCCGCATTATCCACAACACCGAATAAACACCCCATCAAACTGTAAAACCAACAGTGAGTTCATTTATACTCGATTGACAAAGGCCGCAGTGAAGCCGCGAAATAAGCACACTGTGTAATGGACGTCAGGAAATTGGCAATAAAAACTTTTTTACAATCAGCTCCGGGAAAGGTGAGAGCTTAGGGATGTTGGCATGTTTGCAACAAAGTTCATTCATAATAAATAATGCACAATACACTGAGAGGTATTGTTTTAATTGCAGTTTTGAATATTTCATTTTGTTTCACACCAAGATGCCAACCCCCGAATACAGAAACGGTCCTCAAATTTTGAGCACTTCCTATAAGTTTACCGAAGCATCTGCGCGAATTGCAGAGAATGCTGGTTCGATTCCCGTATCAAGTCATAAGTAGCGTGATTTATGTATATATGAATGTAAAAAAAAACTAAAACATCTCTCCGTCCTGGCAGTCATCCTTACGCACGTCTCTAGTGAATACCTACCTAATATTTCTCCGCCATTCTCAATTTGCATTTCTTTATTGGATCGAAGGCGGATCATGTTAATTCATTCGCGCGGTTTAATTACGTTATCGTGACGATTTCCCTACTACAATAACAACCTGAATATTTCTGGACTGCATTTCCTCTGTGCGCTTAACTTACTATTTAAACATACAGTCAGCGGCTCTTCAGACGACCCAAAACTGTCAAATTTCTTCAATCGATTGTCAACCTTATCTTGTTGGCAGTAGAGCCAAAAGTCGATTAAGAAAATTTAAAATTTTGTGGCAGTCTCACGTGCTGTTGTCTGTACATAAGATCACGCTTATTTATCCTCTCAGGGGTAGGCAGAGCAGAGGTGAAACACCCACGTTTCTCCAATTATTTTAGGCCCCATGTAATGTGACGAGCCTATTGCCATTTATCAGGCACGTAAATCGCAGTATAGTATATAGGCATAAGAGGAACGCTGAAACGCTGCTGCCCATTACTGCCTTACCATTAGTCGCCTTGTACGACACCCGCGGGAGAGATGAGATGCGACGCGATCACCACTTATTGTAGTCAGCTCTGCCGTCACCAGACGGCAAATCTACTCATCAACAAAACAACTAACTGCCGCACTCAGACTGCCGCACTCAGAGACGTCAATTAACTTTAATGAGTATTTAATGTCAAAAATTTTCATTCAAATCTAGACCATAGACCCGGCAAGAATAGCGACTAGTTTTGAATTGTCATTTTTTGACGTTAAGTACTCATTAATGTTATTTGACGTCTCTGAGTGCGGCAGAGAGACGTCAATTCACGATAATGAGTACTTAATGTCAAACAATGACAATTCAAAACTGGACGTTATTCTTGCGGGTCTATGGTTTAAATTCAAATGATTTTTTTGCGTTAAATACGCATTAAAGTTAATTGACGTCTCTGAGTGCGGCTGTAACTCAACCAATTGTTAAAAACTGTTACTAATTGCTAAATATCAGTCTGATCCATTAGTAACAATTTTAGTTACTAATGGATTAATATCAGTCTGATATTGTTACAAACTGTTAAATATCAGTTTGATAGTTAAAGACGAGTAACAATTTTTAACAATTGGTTGAGTTAACTATGCATCAAAAAACCGGCCCTAAATTTTTACTCGAATATGCCGAACTGAACCTACAACGCCATCTGTTAGACGACCTATGAAAAAACAATCCTGGTTTAGCACAGGCTATAGCATTAGCTTTGGTGGTTCTCAGAAAAGTGTGCTATGATTTTAAAATGCGTCATATTGAATATCTTTAGTAGGTAAAGTGTTTTTCAAAAAGACTGTTTGAAAGAATGTATATTCTATTTGATTTTAATTTTAATATATAAATGCTAGAAAAAATCGTACAAAGATCTTGGTAATTAGAAAAGAATTTCGAAAATTTATGGTCTTGAGGCGGGAATCGAACCCGCGTCCGCTGCTATCCTGGCCTGACCGCTCGGCCACCCAAGACACTAATTAACTTGCCGAAATTCTTCTAACCTTTACACTTCACGTTGTACCAACGGGTACTCTCGCAATGTAGAAATAAATTTCAAACATTCCAAGCAGATATTTTTACAAATACCGTGCGTACTGCGTTCGGTTAAGCTTGGGTTTGCTTTATAAACTATTTGATTTTAATTTTAACATTATATAAATGTTAGAAAAAATAGTATAAACATTTTGGTGGTTAGAAAATGTATATTAACAATACCCATTATTATTACCCACCAGGCCTACCTATAAGGCCACTGGGGCACATAATTATGTACCTTCTTTATGGCTGGAAGAATGTAGAGAAAATGGCCCATAACCTACCACGCTGGCACGCTGAGTATTAACGACTCTGCAGTCGTTTGTATGTAGCCGAGACCAATGAGTTGTTGTTCCTAGGCAAGGAGAAACTAGAGATTATATATCTTTCAACACTATTGCTCGTAAATTGACTCTCCCAAAATGCATTAAAACGTGATATATCCGCGTTTAATGCGATTAAATAAAAAAGTAGACATCAGATGAGGTTGTATGTGCTGGTTCCTTTTGCCGTCCCTAGTAATAAGGGGAATTAAAAAATAACCAAAAACATATCTTGTAGGTGCCATTTTCCGTAATTATTTGGTAAAGTTAATAACAACATTGTTTTTTCCTCGCAATTGTGTTGAAAACGTCGTATGCAACTCGTATGCATTGATCATTACACACTCAGCTTCCTTACCGCGCTCGCCTGTGGCCCGCGCTTGCATTAATGCCTCGTATGTAATGACCAACTTAGCATAATGTACTATTATGTCACACCTGGCCATAAAGCGGACTTTTCCGGCCGCTACACGTACGGAAAATCCTACTTCGTGGTCAGGGAGCGACAAAACCTATGATTTTACCTGAGGCGATAAAATAGAAATATTTCTTTGTTTAATCGCGCTTATCTTCTATTGGTGACCGTCGAGTCAAATGTAAGAACAGATATATCAAAAATTGACATTAATTTGTTCGATAGATACGTTGCATCGCTTGCCACTTGGCTAGGCTGTCAGTAAATAAACCTGAAGCCACACTAAATATTAATAAGGGCCGATTTACACGAATGCTGGCTCATTCGGCAGCAATCGGCGGATTGGCCAATAGATCAGAGAGAAGCCATAGATCGCGGCAACTGCGCTATGCTTAACCGTTATAAAGCTGAATCTTTTATGTGCAACGTACAGCGCCCGGGATATATAGCAGTACGGCGCAAGACAAATGACAATTCAAAAAAGGAATAATTCTCAAGTTTGGGAAAACCTCGAAAGCAATACGGTTTAATTTGGTACCCCAATTGAAAATATGAAAACGTCTTATTGCAGAATTCGCGGTAGAACGTTTTGATTCTCGACCATAGTTCATCTCTAATAATATCTATCTGTCAAAATGTTACTGTAACGCATTAAAAACGTTTGCTAAATTTTTTTTATAGCCAAATCAGAACCACTCCCAAATCTCTCCCGCCGGTGTTGTGACAGGCGACTCTAGCCAAAAGGCACGACCCTGTTACAACAATATAATGAAATATGAATGTTAATACACCTGCTTACCTCTTCGAGAACAATTAGGCGTGATCTGCCCTATAACAAACATGATTTTTTTTGCCGATTTTTTTATAGATTAGGTATGTTACGGAACCCATGGTGCGCGAGGCCGACTCGCACTTAACCGGTTTTTTTTTTCAAGTAATATCAGATTTTACCTATTCTATTTAAACACCCTGCCGTTCCAGCTAGAAATTCATACGATTTTAATGAGTATTGGCTAACCAATAATCGTGTCGGTTGGATATCTCAATAGTTTATCATGAGGCAAGCTAGGCGCGTCGACCTAAAGACGTAGGGTCGCGCACGTCGAATATATTGTTATTTATGGTCGCCGCTCGCAAATTGCATCGTGGCCAAACTGATATATTGGAATGTTTTATATGTAAATGCGACTCTAAGACGAATGGCAGCCCCAGAAACTGATATCAGATGATTTAGATGGACGGCTGGAATTCTATTAAGTCAGCTGCGCGGCGGCCATTTGAAATATGACTTGTTGAATTTTTGTCCTGTAGGTGCTATTTCCGGATCTGGTTGGTGGGTAGGTATTAGCGACTGCAGATGCATCCGGGACCAACAGCTTAACGTGCCTTCCGAAGCACGGATGAACTCGATTTAAGTGATTAAATTGGTACCTACTCCGAAACATTGTGAAATATTCTATGTATATTATATGTATGACAATAATAATTAGAGTTACTGTTGCAAGAATGCAATTTTGAGTTGTATCTCTTAAGTAGTTTAGAAGCAATATTGTTTATGCCTTAACCTCCGCGAACTAACCTCGCGCTCGGCGCGACAGTCCTATGATATATCGTCTGACCTGCTAGGGAACTTGCCCGAAATACAGTACCTACCTATCCGAACCGAACGTGACCTCATGGCTACAGGCTGCCCTACCCATTTCGATATCTGGTTAATTAATAGATACTTTAGGTTCACCTATTACATTTTGATCACTGTTTCATTAGATTAACCATTGGCCAGGTGAATTTATAACTTTCTGAGTACCTACTTACTATCATCACCAGCCTTTTTAATGTCCCCACTGCTGGGGTAGGTACAGACCTTCCCTATGGATGGAAGAATATAGGGAGATTGGGCCACAACCCACCACGCTGGCCCAGTGCGGGTTGGTGGGTGGTTGGTGGGTAATGTTTTAAAATTTCTGAAATGAGAAATATTCAAAAAAATATCACAAAGAAATTACGTTATAAAAATTAGGAAAAAAATATTATTTCCGTATCAGGATAATAATTTTCCCAATTTTATCGGACGTTATTTTGTTTGTGATAAATATAATTTTAACACGTTGACAACGGATACTAGAATGGCAAAGACCCGGTCAAAATATTAAGAGCGCTTACGCACTACATCCGATCCGAATCTGTGACAAATTATTGGTCTAGAAAACTCGCACAGAGATCGGATGTAGTGTGTAAGTTACCTTAGAAATTGTTCTACGATTACAACGGACTACATTTTCACGGATTCGGATCGGACGGTTCAGTATTTTGCTAACCGCTCTAGGGTAGCAAAATACTGAACCGTCAAGAAAAAAATCCTACGAAACATTAATAGCATTATTAAGTATTAGCAGAAGCTTGCTTTTACAAACCAACTGGCAATAACCGGAAACAAGAGGAATTAAAAGTAGGCACTTATCTATGCATACCGTTATTTCTAAATATATTATTTTAAGTAGGCCGTGTGGTGACGGCAGAGTAGAATACAATTTTCACCACCCCAAATCTCTCCCGTGTACAAGGCGACTATGATGAGGAATGGGCAGCAGCGTTCCTCTTATACCACCTAGCAATAGTACTGCTACATTTGTGCTCGATAAATGGCAAAAGGCTCGCCACCTATTACATGGGACCTAACATAATTGGCGAAACGTGGGTGCTAGGTCACCTCTGCCTACGCCTTCGGGGATATAGGCGTGATTCGTGTATGTATGTTATTTTTAGTGTATTCCTAACTCACTCATTAAATACAATAAAGACTCAACTCGAAAAATAATTATTAAAAAGAAAAAAAGAAAAATCGGATGCTGTTAGGTATATAAATCCAACAGGTATAAGATTTATAAAGACTTCCTGGAATAAAATTTTTAGTTGAACCTCTTTTGTATTAAATAAGCAAATAATATTTAAACCGATGATGCGCTTGATAGTAGTGGAAATTCCATTTGTTGATTGTGATAATATTGATCACGCGCTCTACGAATAGTCGAGGCCGTGTTGCAATAACGAATGACGCATCACCCGTATCGTAAAACGTCCCGTCAGTGAAGTTTTATTATACATTATAGTAGAAACTTATTTTATTATTAATAGATCTTAATCAATTACCAATATAATATCCTTGTTCAATTCTGATTCTGATTAATAAACTACGTACCTACTTAGTGTTTACAACTTGTACTCAAACTGTTTATAATTCCCACCTTGACCTCTTCGAAGTGAATTATTAATCACTAATAAGATCTTAAGTTCCTTTAACAGTTGAGAAGCAAATTAAGTACATATTTTTGTAACAAGTTAAAACTACCTGAGTCTCTTTGGCAGTGGTATAAAAGTATATTTTAATGCTGGCAACATGGCGACCGGTGAGGACAGACAGCGCATGCGCAAGCGTGGAGACTTCCATTCGCCCGCCTCGCCCGCGGCGTGTAGAGTAGATTGAATCAGCTGATTAACCTAGATAATACGTGTATCGTGTAAACAAACGATACTGAAACATGGACTTTAACGACAAAGTCGTGCTCATCACTGGCGCAAGTTCAGGTATAGGCGCCTCCACGGCTATCCATTTCTCAAAACAATCTGCAAAATTGGTGTTAGTGGCCCGTACTGAGAAAAATTTGAAGAGAATAGCTTTGTATTGTGAGAAAAGTAAGGGGGTCAGTGCTCACAGCATTGTCGCTGACGTAGCAGACGACGGAGACGTCGAGCGAATAATCAATGAAACAATTGAACGTTTCGGCAAATTAGACGTGCTAATAAATAATGCAGGCATTGTTGGAATGGGTGGTATTAAGAACTCGAACATGGAAGCGTATGATAAGATTATGGCGACAAATCTGAGAGCTGTATTCTACTTGACGCAACTAGCCGTTCCCCACCTAATAAAAACCAAAGGGTGCATAGTAAACATGTCGTGTGTACTAAGCTCAAAGCCTAGTACTATGACGTTGGCATACAACATGTCGAAAGCCGCACTGGACAATTTCACAAAGAACATCGCTTTGGATTTGGCGCCGGACGGGGTTCGCGTCAACTCAGTGAACCCTGGCTACGTCAAAACAAACTTGTTGAAAGCGCATGGTCTAACTGAGGAACAACTTGAATTAGTTACGAAGAATATTGTAGGGAATATGCCCTTGAAGACACCAGTGGAAGGGGACGATGTAGCCGCTTTGATCGCTTACTTGGCAAGCGATAAGGCAAAAGGAGTAACGGGTTCAAATTTCGTCATAGATGGCGGTAGTTCGCTACGAACTTGATTAATGAAAACTGTACATTTAAATACCACAGAGTTGTCAATTAATCCGAATAAATCAAGTAGCTTATTATAATTATAATATTATACTTAGTTATTAGTAAATATATAGTATAGGTAAATAAGTTGATATTAATGATTGTTATTATTTGATTTTTATTTCAAAATTAATTAAATGTAACAATAGTTTTTAAGAAGAAAGAGAGGACAGATAATTTTCTAAAAACTTTTTCTCTGCCAATGATTGTGTTATGTTTGTAGAAACTGACAATAAAATCGTAACAAATTGTTAATTTGTTTTATTGTAAACCACTAGACGTACTTACCTGCAGAACTTACCGATGACATTTGTTGTGACGGCAGAGTAGAATACAATTGTCACCACCCCAAATCTCTCCCGTGGGTGTCGTACAAGGCGAATAAGGACAAATTAGCGATGAGGAATGGGCAGCAGCGTTCCTCTTATACCACCTAGCAATAGCAATGTACTGCGACTTTTGTGCCCGATAAATGGCAATAGGCTCGCCACCTATGACATGGGACCTAACATAATTGTCGAGACGTGGGTGCTAGTTACCTCTGCCTACCCCTTCGGGGATATAGGCGTGATTTATGTATGTATGTATTTGTTCATAGCGGTACTTTTGTTCAGTATTAATCTGTTCCAAATTTTGTAGACTTGCATTTTTATTTACATCTGTGTGGTAGATTTTTCGTGAGTAGGTACTATTTAGGCCCGAGTTCACCAACACTAACAGACCGGTGATTATTATCTATCCGTCGGTTTTCGACATTTTATCGTATGGAAGAACTGTCAAAAACTTACGGTTATCTTTTAATCGCTTGTTTTCATTGAACTACTATTACTAGCGTTTACCTTATAACTCAATGCTTGTTTTACGTGTTGGTGAACTTCAGCCTTAGAATACATGCTTAATATGACAACTTTAACGGCTTATTTCAGAACCGATAAATGAAGTAGGTATTCAATGGTAGCTACCCATACTTTCCTAAATAAAATCTCAGAGAAATGGTCCCCAGTATTACAGCAATACCATATTTAGGCATAATCTTGGTGGGGGATGTAGCTCAGTGGTAGAGCGTTCGCTTTGCATGTGAAAGGCCCCGGGTTCGATCCCCGGCATCTCCAATTTTTTGTATCTTCATAAACAGTCGATTTCTGAAGTCGATTTAAGTCATTCTGAAGTCATTCGGTTACCGCGTAATATACGCGGTAACCGAATGTTTTTTTTGTAACTGAAGGTTTTAAGGCAAGGTAGGAAGATTTTAAGACCAATTGTGATTCTTGAAACTAGGAAAGAATGAAAAACTTTCAATGTCAAGTCTAGTCAATGAAATGCATAACTTCAAAAAAAATTAACCGGTAGGTAAGGATATTTTCTACTAAAAAGCCTTTAAAATCATCTATTAGTGAATTTTTGTGTTCAATTTGCAAGATAAACGAATAGATACAAAAGTGAGAACATAAAAGAAAAACATATAGAAAGCACACAGAGCCTATAAAATGATAATATAATTATGTATATTTATTTATTAAAGTTTATAAAAAAAAAACATAAATTGGTGAAGATCGGATCATACTCATAAAAAGGATCGCATCATTACTAAATAGGCTACGAATTTTCCACATTTTAATAGATTTCATGAATCGGTTCAAACTATCCAGCTATTGCAATCAAATATACAAAACAATACATATATTGACAGGAATAATGCACAAATAAACCTGTTTAAATAATGGGATGAGAGCGGTCTAATTATGTTATTTATTCTTTGGTTAGATACCTACCATTCCAAGTATCGTATGCCTTGTTTTAATTAGGTACAGTGAATCGCATTACGGTAAGCAGAAACAATTATCTTCCATTTCACCCTCAACGCGTATGCATTATAATCTTTTGAAATATTATCAGTTTTTGTAACCTGATACAAAGGCTGGAAACGTCAGAGGAGCATAGAACTAAAACCATGACGCAACGCCATAATAGCCCATTTATCAAATAAAACAGTCAAGTTTCGAACAATCATTTATTTTACCATGAGATTTTATTTTATACGGTAGTCACAATAAATTAAATATTCCAAAACGACATTAATCTGTACATACATATTATGACCCTCCAGGTCGAGCAAAATATTCAAAGGAAACACTGTCCGTTGATAAGAAGAATGGCCTAAAGTATAGAGTCGACAAATGAAATGATGGGAAAGAAGTACATATATACAACGAATTTTAATCGATCTATTAGAAAACTTGAACACTAATCAATTACAATATTGATAATCAACTTACCAGGCAAAATTCTACTCTAGCAACACTAGGTATACAATGAACACATTGTAAATTCCAAAATACCTAAAATTATCATTAACATTGTTAGAATCTCATGATTAATCATTAATCTAAGGACACCGTTTGGAGATAGAACACTAGACTCTTGTATGGGTAGATATCCAAAAGGGTTATACATAAACGTGACTGGTTTCAATCAATATACTCTTAGTAATTTGGTTCCGTTTCCCTTGGCATTTCGCCTTGGATACGTGAGTTATCGTGTGATTTTACATTTCATAAATTTATTGTAATAATTATACTAGATAAGATAAATGAATTTTGATTTTAAGACTAGGGATTAAACATGATCATCGTGCTTGACATTCTCATAGAAAATGTTTTTGTTATATTATTGGACATGTCTGTCTTCATAGTAATTATAGATACCAAATTCAACTGTCAAATTGTCAGTAATTTTTTTTATTATAAATTTAACGGCTTTGAACGTTATCCTTAAAGCCTATTTTGATGCAAACAGACTTGATGAGATTACCTTTCCGTCTTAAATCTGCCCTTTAATATCTACCCTCACACGAATCTACATTTATCCTAACAAGAAAACTAGGATGTCTAATAAATTACAACATACAGCTCAGACCGAGAGTAAATTATACACAGTAATAATAAAACAAATGTTCATAAACGGATTCGATTACATTGTAAGTTCTACTCTAATCGCTAAACAGTATTTTGCACAAGAGATCAAAATTATTTTTCCCGCTCCGATTGTTTAATAAGATTCACAGTGTAGCAATTCTGTCTCCATCAAAAAAAAATACATACAATATTTTAGAAAATAACACCGGAAACCATGGTATTGTCACGACAATAATGATGTGATGTATATTCAAAAGCAACTTCAATGCACAGAGATTCAAATAACCATATTTCTCACAAACCAATATTAAATTACGAGCCAATAGTAATTGAGTTTGTAATTTAAACCAGAATTGATTGGTCTTTAGCCGAGATGATAACATGTTATTTTATAATCATGTTCTAGAAACAAACCCCTTGCAATCGTTCAAAACAATTTCATTAACTCGAGTACAATTTTATACAATACTTTTAAACAAAGTCACTATCATGCATGTATGTATTGAGCCGAAATATTTCTCGGTACACGCTCCTAGGTTAATATTACATCTGCTAATCAATACAAAATACAGTAAGTTCGAAATTATCACCACAAACACTGATACAACAATTATATAGAAATATCTTTCTTCCTATTTACGACAATCACATTGAACATCGAATTACTTTTACAATATCTAATATAATTATGTGTTATACTTTTCTTTGCCCTAGTTCTGTAATTAATTACGTAGATTGCACTTCACTATTTTCTTAATGAGAAAGCTTGAGCAGTGGGGCTACTTAATTACATACAATACCAACTCATAAAAATATGCTCATTCCAACCAAAATCTTAGGTTCAGTCAAAATGTTTTTTTGTTTGCATACTTCAATACGTTAATAAGCAAGAAAGTGAGTTGATATAAGTATCTAAGTAACCCGAGGAATGTGAAAGATAATTAATTTCAATTATATAATTATTTAATTGAGCGTGATAATATCGTATCATAAGAAATAATGTGACCCGCCTCATGATATTGCCTTTTCCTTTTTTATGTAATGGCCGAGGGACATATTGTATAAGTGTACCAAATAACGGTTAGATCTACATTTTGGCTGACCACAAATTGACTTTTTATACTTAGATCATTTTAGAATCAGGTGTGTCAATTAGATCGCGAGCTCGAAGTTTTTATTCAGTACACAAAAACTTTTGTTTGCAATTTTTCGAGTTAGGTCACTTTAGATCAAGGAGTGCGAATTATCCACTACAACTGTACAATCAAACAAGTTATTGTTTATAACTGAAATAATATATGTTTTGCAACTACTATATCGATATTTGGGGCACCGTTCTTTCATAAGTCGTTCTGGAACACTCACATAGTCACCAACAGCAGTATCGTTCTAAGAAGCCAACTTATATTATTTAATAATTTTGACTAATAAAAAGCAAAAATCCAAGGTGTTGAAATTAATTTATAAACCCGTCCTCGTCTATGGCAATACGTAAAGAAACTTTTCACAAAAGAAAGGTGCACCAGTAACAATAGAGTACGGTAATGTTTAGAATTTTTCTATTTCAATCATCAGAGTTATTGCAGTCTGTAGATGGTTTCTCCGATGCGTTTACACATATACCGTCTTTGGCTTTTTCCGTAGCTGGGTTATAGCTGGGGTTGGCTCGCATTAGAGCACTTTAAAGTTGAAGCTTGGCTCCCCACCAACAGTAGTGGTCTTCTTCGAGAATAACCCGACAGTGGTGACGTCATTTCTTTAATATCACTTCGATACGACTGTCTGGCTGCAGAAAAAAGTTTTTACACAGAAATCGTGCTTTATGTTGCTTGCTGTTTAGGACGAATAGTTGCACTTGTGGCTTGGAGCGTCAACGATGTAATGTAAAAGGCAATTGCTTGACGCGTCTCAGGGTCCGGCACTAAACGTTCAGGGTCAGAGGAGAGTCAGTTGAATCCTTACACCTCGAGAATCCAATCGCACACGTTCTGTCCCGACGTGCACGCAGGCTGTGTTTTGGAGAGTCACCAATGTAACGTGAAAGGCAATTGCTTGACGCGTCTCAGGGTCCGGCACTAAACGTTCAGGGTCAGAAGAGTCAGTTGTTCGGAGAACCCTTACACCTCGAGGTTCGGCACTAAACGGTTAGAGAAGTCAGTTGTTCGGACTTGGAGCACTTGAACCCTTACACCTCGAGGTTCGGCACTAAACGGTTGGAGGAGTCAGTTGTTCGGACTTGGAGCACTTGAACCCTTACACCTCGAGGTTCGGCACTAAACGGTTGGAGGAGTCAGTTGTTCGGACTTGGAGCACTTGAACCCTTACACCTCGAGGTTCGGCACTAAACGGTTGGAGGAGTCAGTTGTTCGGACTTGGAGCACTTGAACCCTTACACCTCGAGGTTCGGCACTAAACGGTTAGAGGAGTCAGTTGTTCGGACTTGAGCAATTGAACCCTTACACCTCGAGGTTCGGCACTAAACGGTTGGAGGAGTCAGTTGTTCGGACTTGGAGCACTTGAACCCTTACACCTCGAGGTTCGGCACTAAACGGTTAGAGGAGTCAGTTGTTCGGACTTGGAGCACTTGAACCCTTACACCTCGAGGTTCGGTTCGGCACTAAACGGTTAGAGGAGTCAGTTGTTCAGACTTGCGAGCACTTGAACCCTTTACACCTCGAGAACCCAATCGCACACATAGCCGATCAGGTGTCGGCCTGTCCCGACGTGGACGCGGGCCGCTCGCTAGGCGCGGGGCTGGAGCGGGGGCGGAGGCGCCGGCGAGGGGGCGGGGGCGCAGCCCCGGGCCGCGGGCGCGCACTCGGCCAGCGACGCGAAGCTAGCGCCGCCCAGGGAGGGGCGCTCCGACACGGCCGGCGACGGCGCGTCCACATCATTCTGGAACGATCCAACGCGCTCAGCTGAGGCGCCGCCCGCTACAACACGAGGACGGGACGGGACGGGAGGGGGACGGGGGGCACCGTTACTCACTCACCACCGACTACTTCGCGTTACAAACGGCCCGCTGTCTCACTACGACTTTAGGGTCTGGCTACGACTTTTGTCTCACTACGATTTTTGTCTTGCTGCGACTTTTGTCTCGCTATGAATTTTGTCTCACTGCGACTTTTGATTGCGATTCATACCTGACCGTCTCATTAATAAACTGGTGGTAAACATGGTATAGCTATTCCGCGTTTTGTCTTCGTCTCACAAACATGATTTTGTATGGCAGGAAAAGAGACAAAACCCCGAGTAACTAGTCTTTAGTTAAACCGTGTTTATTAATAAGGCCGTAGGTGTATTGAAATTGTACCAGATATCAAAAATCAAATTTCGATTTGACTTTGTTTGTTTCTCATTTAAACGCCTTCTGGGACAAATCACATATCATATCCAGTATAAAACTGCAATTGGCAACATTTCAAACATTTTAATCCCCTAAAATAAATGGTATTTTTAACCATTTCTTTATTTTCCTATCCTTACTTCGAAATATTTTTTTTTTAGTTTTTTGACTACTTGATAACAGAAATAAAAATGCAATGATGTCACAACTACTTTATGACAATACGAAGCAAGTCTAAAAACGCCTATTTGACGGTTTCTATTTTGGGTAGCTCTTTTCAGCGCATCAAAATGTCAGAATTTTAAGATACCCATTACTATGCATAATGGTATTTACCAACAATACGCACTGCGCTATTATTTGGTCACTTTACTGGTTGATTATAATATTTATTGACTTGAGACAGTAGCAGATGTTTGTAATGCGACGGGGGCGGCATGTCTTACTGTGCTGATCAAATGGCATGGCAAATGTAATTGATGTTCTATGAAAACAAAATTCTCACTAAATTAAGTATATTTTGAATATATCTGAAAAACATGTGACAAAATGACTAGATTTACTTATAAGTTTCATCTTAAAATAAATGGTGTTAGAGATTTAGTTGCTAAAGCGTGGAACTATTATGAATGAATTGAAGATTTTTTTAATAATATAATCTGTGGTTAATAATGATTATTGTATTTCAATGAGATAAATTATTATTGAAAAGTCAATAATTAATGCTCAATTTTTTATAATAATACTAAAATTATGTTTATGTCAGTCCTTATGATAAGACAGTCATAAAAAAATTGTTTAAGCTCTTGTAGGATTGAATTACACCAAAATCATTTGAATTTTGTTTAGCCGTAGGCATAAAATGAATATAGAATATTCAAGGCTGGCCATATAAGGTGCAATTATATTGTTTATTGTTATAGCCAATCATCGCTTGACCCTGATTTGTCTAACAAATTACATATATTTTTAAAAGAATTCATCGGGCAGTTTTTGCTATAAATGTAAAAAAATCAACTGCTAGAGCTGTTAACAGACTTTTTGTATTAGTTTAATGATCCAGCCAGCATCATACCTATCTTAGGAAGAAATGCATTAGCATAATTTTAATAGATATGAAGATAATTGAAGAATCTGACTTCTATTACTAACGATAGTATGGTTGTTCACTAATTCATAGAGCTACGTCAGCACAGCACGTTTTCATGTACAATGCGAGTTGACTGGTGCGTGGTTAAGGCTTTTAGAAATAGTAGCATGCATGTTAACATGTGACATTTACAATTATTAACCAAGGGCTCATTAAAAAAGGAACATTTTAAGCAAGAAACAGATCTAATGGTGATAATATAAAAAAACGTGCATGCATGATTTAATTTTGAGCTGTAGATGTCATCATAAAATATAATAAAATCTCCTAAGTATTTATATAGAAAGAGTCGTTATCAGTATACTAGTCTTGTGAAATGCTGGCATATGGCTGAAGCAATGTGGTAGAAAGCTGTAAGTGTTATAACTTCGTTAATTTATCATGAATAAATACATAACAGAAAAATTCACATAAAACAAATAAATAACATAATTAACTATATAAATATGTTTACATTAGACGTCTACTAGCAAAAATTCTAACTTCATCATTGGATCTAACCAAATAAATACAATGATCTATAAAAATGTGGACAAATATGAAACGTACACATAAAAATAGCCTATTACTACATTTTAATATTTGTATAACTACATAATGCCAACAAGATACAATATCATAGTAAATAGTAAATACATATACCTGTGGCACCGTAAAATAGATTTCATTATTACCGCTCATAATGCTGTTTCCAACCTAGATTGTAAAATTGACATCATGATTAATTTCTAGTCATAAGATAGCTCTACAGGTTTCTCTTAGCCGCCTAACATTAAAATTAATAAAATACTACACATTTATATAAAAAAATCCTAATTCTAATTATTTAAACAACAATAACATGGGACATTAATTTTGTAAAGATTGTTTATAAAAATATACAGCATTTGTATCAAAATTTATAGCTTCTAGAGTGTTCGACACATGCTTATACTGGAATTAAGTATAGAACAGTAAATAATTTATCTATTTTCGTACAATTTCACGAGAATCACAATAACGTAATCATCTCATACCTAACATCCAAATATTATATCTATCGAAACATCTATGGTCTGAATTGGTCCTGTACGTCATCTATAATCAAAAGGTTCGTCTAGCTCTAACACATAGCGTAAACTCTAGCACTTAACGTCTTATACAAATTACGCTAATAACTTGTTAATTAATTTGGAACCGCTATTGTTCCTCTATGGGGTCACAGACAAGTTATTTTAATCTGATCTGATAGCCAAATACACTGGCATCTGTCCACTGTACTACGCACTTACTGTGGGCGACCTGCTTACAACCCAAGTACGCACGCCTTAGCGCGCTTGTCACTTTGCCCTGACAACCATCCAATCCGACAATTTAATACAAAGAAGAAATTATTCATAAACTAAAAAAAAATATCACACGAAAAAATAGCTATGATGAATATTTTCAATTGTAATTTTCAAAAATAAGGATTTGATCAAAGACATTCCAAGAGTTATTGACTAACGTGGCTGTTGCAGTTTGCAATACGAATTCCAGTATCAAATCATGACATACCCATCTGTGAAACCTACAGTATGGACACTACCGTGAGTACTAAATATTTACCCTTCCAGATAGAGTACCTATTCTAAGTGTTGTTCTGATGTGTGACAACTGGTATTTTCAAAATGAAACGTAAAAACAAATTGATAGTATAAGAAATTCCATTGAAATTTGAAACAAATTATTTAAATAGAAAAAACATGCTAGATTAAATTATATATCTCACCACACTAACTCCAGTCTTGTCCTGCAATTCACAAAACCGGTTGATTCCAGACCCTATTCGTTTACCTAACATCACTTGAGCGAAATGGCAGTGATATATTGACGACCATATTTAAAAAAAATATACATCGTACTAACTCGTACAACTTTCGTTTCATTAACAATAAAAATATAACATTAATAAGTAAGTGTATGTGTGTTTTATAAATACATGAAAATAATACAAAGTAAATAATAATAATTGATAAACCCTATATAAACAATAATGAAAAGTGAAAATTATTAGCAACCTTCGCGACATAGAAGTAATTTTGAAAAATAAGATAAGCAATCATAGCTAACCTTTTGAATGAGCAGTTATTATTAAATCGATACCCATGAATTTGCCAATTAATTAAATGAAACGTGTTTATTGTTAATTAATACATATCCCTGCATGCAGCGCACCTACTGACAGTGCACAAGTACTTTTAGTGACTCAAAATTCTGTCTGTATTACACAATTGTAAGCACTGTAACCAAAATTAAAGCTCCGATGAGTATAAACTCGCTTCATTATGGAGCTCTAAACGTAAAGGCTTAATTAACATTTTACCAATAATAATGGCATTTAGGCTTGATTTCACTAAGGCCAAGTTCACCAACACGTAAAACAAGCGATTAAAAGATAACCCTAAGTTTTTGACAGTTCATCTATACGATAAAATGTCAAACACCGACGGTTAACTAATAATCGCCTGTTTAAGTTTCGGTGAACTCGGGCCTAAGGCTGGAGTTCACCAACACTTAACCTCCAGCCCCAGTCAATTAGTGACAACAAAAACGACAATTCCACAGGTAAAGACAGTCAATGACCTCGTCAAAAGAGAATCACTAGCCTAGTCTGGTAAGAGAAGAAGACCAGAGAAACTCTAGTCTATTAAGAGAAGCAGATAAGAGAATACGCCTAGTCGCGAAGGCGTCACCATCACCAAAGCGGCGCGGCGGCCATCAGCAGGCACATGGACATGAGCGCTACGAACAGGTGCAGCCAGCGGGCGAGGGCGCGCGCTGGCGCAGTTACCTTGAGCGGGACCGGGGGCACCTCCAGGTGGTAGCCGATGTCGCACAGGTTCCGGAGCAGCTGCACGCCTGCAATGTTAAAAAACGCGACTTTTTTTTTACACTCACCTATCAACTAGGCCAGAGTAAGGAGCTTAATCTTGCTCTTTATGTTATGGATACTAGATGACACCAACCGTCTTTGGCTATAATTATAAGGCATGTAATTAGGTTAAATATTAAGCTTGTTCAATTAAATTTATCATCAATGTATTCAAATAAATCCCCAAATCTCTCCCCATATGTCATACAAGGCGACTAAGGATAAACAGTGATGAGGAATGGGCAGCAGCGTTCCTCTTATACCACCTAGCAATAGTAGTACTGCGACTTTTGTGGCCGATAAATGGCAATATGCTCGCCACCTATTACATGGGACCTAACATAATTGGCGAAATGTGAGTGCTAGTTCACCTCTGCCTACCCCTTCGGTGATATAGGCGTGATTTATGTATGTATGTAAGGTGATTTATGTATGTATGTAAGGAACAAACGCCACTCCAGATCCAGAGGTCCCGGGTTCGATCCCCAGGGGGTTACAACTTTGTGCTCGGTTTGGTTGGTGGTAGGACTTCTTTGAAGTCCGCCTAGCTAGCTACCACCATTCTCATCAAAATCTGTCGCCATAATAACAATGTTAACAGCATTATTGTGTTCCGTCAATTGTGATAAGATAGCCAGCCCCCCTGTGGTTGAGGGTTCCAGGTGAAGCTCGATTCCACCTTCAGCCCTTTTCGTCACTTACCATCAGGTGAGATGAAGGGCAAGAGCTTCTATGTCTAACATAAAAAAAAACTCACCAGGCTGCCGATCCCGATGGTAGCGCGCCTCCCACGCGTCGAACAGCCGGTTGTAGTAGCGGGGGCCGGCCAGGTAGCCGAGGTACGAATGAGTCGCGTGCGTCGGGAACACCCGTTCCATGTCCCGCGACTGGGTCAGCTCGTCCTCGGCCTGGAGGAGATGTCTCACGTCGTCCGGCGTCAATGTCGACAGGATGTCTCTAAGGTACTGAAAACAGATTGATACAAATGGTAAATTCAAGACGCGATTCTATTAAGGCAAGTCTTGGTATGATGTCTGACTCTAGCTATTATAGCGAGATAAAAAATGTAAACAGTTTTATTATGTCTCTTTATCGACGAAATGTATTTGAAAACAATAAAGATGTATTTAAAATACATCAACCTTTAAAAAAATCAAAATGATTAGCTACTTTGGGAATATACAAACATTTATAATAGGCAGCCGCTCGGACTGTTGAAGACGCGGGTTTAAGTCCCGTTGAAGGTCATAAATATTCGAAATTTACCTGTCTGCCTTTTCTTTGAAAAAATAACATATTTATTGCAATAATATACATACACGTACTTATAAAAAATTACATACATACATAAATCACGCCTATATCCCCGAAGGGGTAGGCAGAGGTGAACTAGCACGTTTCGCCGATTATGTTAGGTCCCATGTAATGGGGGCGAACCTATTGCCATTTATCGGGCACAAAAGTCGAAGTGCATTGCTATTGGTAGGTGGTATAAGAGGAACGCTGCTGCCCATTCCTCATCATTGATTTATCCTTAGTCGCCTTGTACCGACACCCACGGGAGAGATTTGGGGTGGTGACAATTGTATTCTACTCTGCCGTCACCACGCGGCATACTTCAGTAAAATTATTCGCGGCCTAATTCAGTAAAATTATAAAAAATTACTTCAGTTTATTTGGGTTAATTTTCAATAGCAAAATAAATTCAAATGGATTATACATACATAAATCACGCCTATATCCCCGAAGGGGTAGGCAGAGGTAAACTAGCACCCACGTTTCAAAATGCAAATGGATTATAATTATAGGAAATATTATGATTCAGAAAATGTATTTGTATAAGATTACCATATCCCGATCTTCCATGTTTGTATAGATTATATGTTTATCTCTTTCTTCTTTTGACAGGTACACGGTGTATAATCGGCTATCGTAGAGCAATCCCGCCTGTAAATATAATTAAGTAACATAACAATCAAAAGAGTAACATATTCACAAAATTTCAAAAATAATATTATCTTAAAATTTATATTATATTAATTTAAGTCATGTTTCCAATGTTAATAACTCTATTATTCGACAGCGTACAAGCGCAGCGTTGTCCTTTCGTTTACGAATGAAACATAAGAGTTACAAATGTGTATTGTAACGAGATTATTCACAAAAATTATTTAAAAAAAAAAAGATACTCAAAACGTTGTAGTTTATGAGGTTAACTAGTGCTGCGAGTTTGTTGGTGTGTTACAAATAACCCTGTATAGAATCCTCTAGCTATCTCATTTTGTAACTTTTCATATCATCATTCATCCGAGAGACGCCTTGTGGAGGTTCTTCCAACGCTGCGTCTCCCGGTGCGCGACCGCCATTTGAGAACCTTTCCGCCCCAACGGCCGTCCAGTGATCTCAAAGAGGCGTTTCCCAACTCTTATTCACTCAAAAGGTTGAGAAAGGTCTCCTAAGACCAATTTCGCGTCTGGTAGCAGAGCTTAATGCTACATCTGAACCTTGCACCCTGTATAGAACGCCGGCTAAAATGAACATTGCCCACTGATACTGACCAGCTTCTGCGGCTTTTCCTTGCACAGCGTGTCCAGGTTGACCTTTAGCGGGACTTGGAACTGCGCGATGTTCAGCACCGTGCTTACCAGCGGGCCCTTCACGTGGATGTCCAGGGGCGACGCGCTGTGCAAGCTCGGCGATATGTTCACCTGCCAACGGACAATTACCATTTGTTAATGTCTCTTTCAAAAGATTTCAAAATCAATCAACTAGAAGACGGGGTTAAACTTAAAGCCCCTTATTAACAAAACATGGACTTAAGTTAGTCATAGTTTAAAACTGATGCTGTCACTTTTATTTGCTGAATGAAAGACAGAGTTGGCATCAATTTTTAGCCATTACTAACTTTAGTCCATGTTTTATAATAAGCAGGAAAATAAAGGGCTTCCCTATGGATGGAAAAATATAGGGAGAATGGGCCTTAGTCCACCATGCTGGCTCAGTGAGGATTGGTGAGTATTAACGACTGCAGATGCAGGCGGGATGGCTTAGCGTGCCTTCCACAGCACAGAGGAGCACGAGAAAATATTTTTTGGCCACTACTGTGAGGCCTGGGAGTGAATAAATAACGTAGATGTGCCAACCTCAAAGGGATGTCGTAAAAGTCGACTGCGGCAGATAGACCAATAAGAGTGGACAAGCATATAATAATTGTTACCCCCATCTCTTCCGTGGTTGTCGTACAAGGCAAAGTTTCGCCAATAATAGTTGATCGCGAACACATGGGACCTAATATAATAGGGATGATGACACTAACAAAGAATCACTGATATAATTATTAATAATAATAATTTAGGATGAGGAGTTCGTTAATAGTCACTTGTTATCAGATTATACCTGTGATTGATATTTATTTTATAAAAATAAAACTACAAAACTTAGCAATCCGCCATATTTGCTAAATCGTGAAAAAGTGACGTCATTATTTAGTTATCTCCATTTTGACATTTTATTTGCCAATTAAATTCACTATTTATGATAGAAACTGGCCTTTTTACGGAATAGTGACGTCACACAGACGCCATTGCTATTTTGGGGGCAATTTTAAATTGGATTAATAAAAACATGATTTTTACATCGAATTCGAAAGTTTTTACAAAAATATAATTTATTCTGGGTAAAGCAGACACGTAAGAAAAACATGGTGTAGTTTTTCAAAATTAGTCATCATGCTTATTAGCGACACTTATTGCGTGTTACCTCTGCTTACCAACTATAAAGATAGATTCGTACCTCCAACAGCCACGGCTTCAAGTCTTCGTCTAATAAAACATCGATACCGAACAGCTCGTAGCAGTTGTAGCGAGACGTGACGTTCGCCTTGGTCAGAGAGCTGATGCTGGCCTCGCCGGATATTATGGTTTTGATCACCAAATCCTTCATCGAGTCCCACAGGGCGTCTGTGTCGACGCTCTTTTCAGTCTTCAGGTAGTGGAACAAGGTTTGCAACGTCCTGGAAATTGAACGAAAGTTGGTATTGGATTTTTAATTAAACATTAATGTCAATTGATAGATAATTTATATACAAATAAAGTTCTGAAAAATTTTGAATAATATTCCAAATAAATCCGAACTTTTATTAGTACTATTTACATACATACATAAATCACGCCTATATCCTCGAAGGTGTAGGCAGAGGTGAACTAGCACCCACGTTTCGCCGTATATGTTAGATCCCATGTAATAGGTGGTGAGTATTGCCATTTATCGGGCACAAAAGTCGCAGTACTATTGCTAGGTGATATAAGAGGAACGCTGCTGCCCATTCCTCATCACTGATTTATCCTTAGTCGCCTTGTACGACACCCACGGGTGATTTGGGGTGGTGACAATTGTATTCTACTCTGCCGTCACCACGCGGCGTCGAACTTTTTCTAACCAGAATATTCTTTGTATACTTATAATACTGCTGGTCGAGTTATACATGTAGGGCAAGGAGACTCAAGGCGGGCATGGTGCCTGAAGTGTGTATGTCTCTTGTTTATGAAATTGATTCCATATACCCAAGGAGAGAGAGATGGGAACTTAATTGCCCACGTTTACAGTTGTTAATGAGAGTAACAGGAATATATCGATTTTGACATTTTCTTTTAACATAAGAGTAGCCGCTTTAGGCAGCATCATGCCCGTTTTGTTTTAAGTCGGGTTTTCACAGTCCGAGTGGGCTCGGATGACGACTCGAACGTCTCTGATTGGATGCCGGCATCCGAGTGCGCTCGGATTAGGTGTTTATACGATACGAGTAACGTCCGAGTAGTCATCCGAGTGCACTCGGTCCAAGCCAACTCGGACCGTGAAAACCTAAACTAAACCGTGTAAATCTAAATTATAAAAAAAATTCTTATAAATGAAAATAAAATAACCCTTCCCCGCTTACCACTTATGTCCTTCGCACGCGGCAAAATCCTCGTTGGGCGTGTAGTTTTTGGACAGTCTATTGATTGAATAATTCGTCAAGTGCATGTACCGGTCGTTCAACGACGCCAATTCGTCGTTGTATTTAACTGCAAGGAGCACATTATTTAGTTGTGATCGAGAAAGTTTAGTTAGGCGGAGTGGTCGACAATCCATCGTATCGGCGCCACTAGGTCTCGCGGGTTACAATCCCTGGCAGAGGAAATGTTTGTGTGAAAAACACATACATTTGTTTCTCGATGCATGGTTATTTATATGTTTTAGTGGTACATTATTGATATTTAAATTTACGTATACTCCAACCATTATAGAGATAAAAAATTTAAACAATTTCTATACGTTTCTTTAGCAACTTTTTGGGATAATCAGCCCCCGTAGCACGGGACGTGGACACATCTCCTTCAGGGGAAAGAAAATCTTTCCCTCTCGCTTTAACTCCCACTAAATCCCGAGACAAAACACTATCAAGTGGTAGAGAGATACTTGTTCACGTCCCCGTGGTAGGCCCGCTAGGATGATTGGAGTAGGACCATATAAGGAGACACGCACAATGACCCAATCTGGAGCTAAGTGCGGAAAAAACCCAGCCAAACTAAACTAAAAGATTCTTTACCTAAAGAAGAAGCCCAGAATGCAGAGAGATTTCAAGAATTTTCATTACATCAAGGTTGTTTACATTTAGTAAATATTTCACTAAGCACAGGCACAGAGGACAGTCGGTAAGACAAAGCGGGTTGAAAATTACATTCAGCGCTGCCGTCCTAGACTCTCGTTCCCCACAAAGCGATCCATGTCTTACCTGAAGCGAACCTCGCCAAGCCGTCCTTGTACAAGTATATCCTGAGCGGGTGCACCGAAGTGACCAGCACGTACAGCCTCATGTCGAACTTGTTGCCGTTGATCAGATACGGCTTGGACACGTACCGCTGGACTACAACGGGCCGCTTCTTCGGTATCTGCGTCCAGCGGGATACCACTTTGATACCGGTGCCGCGGGCTGACGCCGGCTGGAAAGGGAAACAGACAATATTAATATTACAATAAATCACTGACCTCTATTCTACAAGTACGCTGGACGGAAGGTTGTCATCCAAAAAATTATGCCAATTTGATAATCGCCATCTTGGCGCTGATGGCACTGGTGTACAGAGGTGAACGACCACGGAACTAATATTAGAGATGCATTTGTAATGTCAAACACAAGAACCAAACGTCAAATTTAGTACCCTTGCCGCTCGAGGGGGCGCTTCAAAGCGGCACAAGAAACATTTTACATTTTATAGACATATTCAGTCCAGAGTACTTGTATAATATAGGTCAGTGCAAAAAATACATTCACCAGCCATTTTTTTTTATAAAAACCGTCTATTTTGGACATTTCTCCCATACTGTTAAATGTCAAAAAGAACCGGTCAAATAATAATCGACTGTTTACGTGTTGGTGAACTCCAGCGTTACTTTGAGCTAGATGATAGGTGTGAGTGTCAGAAATATTTATTTATTTATTCACTGGTCTAGAGGGTCCGTCTCTCTGTCCCCATATATTCCACTCACCGGCTTAATGATCCACTTCTCGTTGTTCGCCGCATACTTCTCCCAATCATGTTTCAGCTGCTTCATGTCGTGTGGCAGCACGTACGTCTTTGGCATAATGCCGAACTCCCCCACTCCGTATTTCGCGGCCAACTTCTGAAGGTTCCGCCAGAGCCGATCCTTTCGGCCTATTTGGAAGGTGCCCGGAAAGTGATTCATCTTCTGGCCGTCCTTTATGGCGCGGAACATGAGCGACTTCATGTGCTTGCCCCATATGCCTATCCAGTCGACGGTCTCTGGGAAAGGCAGAGGTCACTTCGTGATAACAAAGAAGAAAAATCACATAATATGCATTTTTAGCATTTATTTATATAACTAGCCGTGTGGTGACGGCAGAGTAGAATACAATTGTCACCATCCCAAATCTCTCCCGTGGGTGTCGTACAAGGCGACTAAGGATAAATCAGGGATGAGGAATGGGCAGCAGCGTTCCTCTTATACTACCGTCCTGACAATGTACTGCGACTTTTGTGCCCGATAAATGGCAATAGGCTCGCCACCTATTACATGGGACTTAACATAATTGGCGAAACGCGGGTGAGAATTCACCTCTGCCTACCCCTTCGGGGATATGGGCGTGATTTATGTATGTATGTATGTATTTATATAACGTTCAAATAAAAATAATATACCAAGGGCCATAGAACAAGGAAAGTCTCAGATCGCAAAGGCGAGGGCAATAAATAAGCGATCTAAGGCTTTCTTTTTTATCACCCCAGGTAAGATCATAGTTTTATGTCACGCTCTGACCAGGATGTAGGATTCCACACTCAGGTGTGACATAAATAATATTTCAAAATAAAATCCAAGCCTATTATCCGTATGGACAGTATTTGTAAAAATGCGTGCTTTGGATGCTAGAAATGTATTTCTACATTGCGAGGGTGATGTGTAAGGATACATAATCATGTAATGCACAGAAAGTTTACTTAATCTTATATTCAATCATGTGACTCGACAACAAACGTGTGTGTGCATAAACATTGATCCCGGGTTCTAATTCTGGTGGGGAACCGGGAATCGAACCTGGGTCTTCTTGGCTGATAGCCAGAGATATGACCAGTCGACCGAACAGGCCGCAAATTTTTAATGTTGAAAACGAATATTTATCCCAAGTCTACGTTTACTCATTACAAACCAAAGCAATGCGAGTACAATGAACACTGTGTAAATAATAACAGGTGCAAACTAGAATCTCGTGTGGAAACGACTTCTATCTAATATGACGTCTGGAGTCACAGCGTTATTTATTTGCCGGTGTCAAATAGATAACTACGACAATTAATAACCAATATTATTACAAGCTCACAAAATATTTACGAATTAAACTGCTGCTGGTATAAATAGTTGAAAGCTTTTTACACCAATATCATAACAAAAGATTATTTAAAATTGACAATTTAAGACACTAAAAAGAACCGACTCAAAAAAGAAGAAAATTAACTATAAAAACTCTCCACCTAAAAACACTGAAAAGTGAAAAATAAACTGCTTACAATTTGACAATTCTTATGTAAATCTAAATATCTGTTAATTTAAATGAAGTATTATTATGTATGCTAGGTACCTACCGATCTCTTTGAAGTCGGTGCCTAGCCAAATAGGTAATGTATTATGTACCTGCGCCCCTGCAATATCACATTCAGTGTTCTAACTATTCGATCGATTGTGACCGAACGTGCCTGAACGGAACGCGAATGGCACCGACTTCAAAGAAATCGGTAGGTACCTAGCACACATTATAAAAATACTTCATTTAAATTAACAGATATTTAGATTTACAGAATAATTGTCAAATTGTAAAAAGTATATTTTTCGCTTTTCAGTGTTTTTAAGTAGAGAGTTTTTATTCTTAATTTTCTTCTTTTTTGAGTCGGTTCTTTTTTGTTAAAAAATATTTATTTTGAACTATTTTGTGGTTGTAAGGCTCATCTATACATATTAATCAAGCCAATAACAAGTTAGCTACTGTAAACCAGTGAGGAGTTCTCTTTACTGTGCTTGGTCTTCATCATCAGAGACGGTAGCAACCTATCTAGGTGTAAAGCTCTCGTCAACACAAATCAATCAAGCCCAAACACAAGGTAACTGCTATAAATAGTTTACGAGCTCCCTCGACAATCTTTCAGTTCCATCATCAGATCGACTCCAGATCTTCATTATTATGTAGTAGCTTATAATACCTATTTAAAATATCATCAAACACACTAGCCGGCCCTACAATTTTCGAAGCTCCACGCGATTTCTCCAGGATTCCATCATCAGATCCTGGTTTTCTTTATCATGGTACCAACGTCGGAGTATATACTTTCCAACAAAAAAAGAATTATCAAAATCGGTCCATAAACGACGGAGCAATGCGTAGTCGAACATAAAAAAAAAACATACGGGTACGAATTGAGTAACCTCCTCCGTTTTTTCGTCGGTTAAAAAATTAAACATTCTTTTTCTGTACATAATAACACTGACCTCTTCTGTCACTCGTCACGACCTTATCCACACCTATCACATCATATCATACCTTACACAATCACACACATACGTATGTCACGGCTTTCTTCCACAGGGGTAGGCAGAGATCACTTCTTTTCACTTGCTAAGATCCTTACATACATTTTTCGCTTCATTCAATCTGATTACTGTATACGCATGTCGGTTTCGGGTACTCTTGACCTTCTTTAATATGCTTTAAATTCGCAATTTTTCCAATCACGACATAAGAAAACTTTTTGTCACTCTCCTTTCACTCATAGGTACTTTCTACATAGAATATTTTATATACACAAGTATTACAGATGTAAATCATAAATGTATAACAAAATAACTAGACACCAACCTTCTTGGGGACACTCCGCTGTATCACACTCGCTTTTCACTAATCTAAAGCCCGAATTGGTTAGGGTCCTCTTAACAACTATAGGCGTGATGGTGGTCAGTTTCCACTTGAGATGCTTCTGAATTGGCAGCGGTATCTTGAGGGGAGTAGTCTCGTCATGGCTAAGGAACTTGAGGTACGGAGGCACTCGCGGGAACAACGATGGCCGGAGACAACTGTTTATTGCCTCTGGTAGACTTAATGGAGATTCTGTAAAAAGTAAAGTATACAAGTTTAATGTAGTCGAATTAACTAAAAATAATTTTATTATTATAGACACGGAAACTAGGGTAAAAATAGCTAGCTTTAATGAGAAATGGCTGTAAAGAAAGAGATTTTTTAAAACATATACATAATACTGTTAAAACAATCTACTATTAAAAGATATACAAAAAAAAGAGAAAAAAAGAGAGAAAGAGAGAAAAAGAGGTCAGAAAAATTTTGAAAAATTACTGTCCATCACCAGACCCCGTATTATGTAACTAAGCCAATTTCAGTTGCTTTGCTTTACCCGTCACTCTCACACTTTCCTACTATTGTCAATGAGTGAGAGAGACGGGTAGACTCAAACTGAAATCGGGTAAACTATAAAATAATACAGAGGGGCAGGACAATAATATTCTTTGTAATATTTTTTGTTTATTTTTTACAATAAATTAGTACCACTGACGAGCACATACAGGTAGGTTGTTAATAAATGGAATTATTTAACTACAATCTGGGTTCGATTCCCGCATCAAGACCATAATTTTTCGAAATTCTTTTTCTAACCACCAAAATCTTTCTACTAATTTTTCTAACATTTATATAATGTTGAAATTAAAATCGAATAGTGTTAGATTATTAAATATAGAACTTTATAATGTAAACAGTTGGTGTATTGACGGATAGTCAATGTAATGAATTATAGTCTGTGTTGGCGCCATTTGCTGTCGGAAGATTGAGAAGGCGGTGAATGAGTTCAATTGAAATGAAGTTGCTGCGCAAGCGCCCTTGATCGATCTGAAGCATCTTAATTCGTAGCTACATTCATACTGGACATCATTCATTCGATAGACGCAAAATGGAGGACATCTCGAAATTGTATTGGGATATACAATAAATATTGGAAAAGTGTTACTTATTGGTTTTATTTCAGCCGATTGCTTATATCAGAAGTGGGATAATACAAAAATATACCATTTTTGTAGCCGTACGCCCAGTTATTGGAAGAAAAAGAACACAGGTGACGTACTTTTTTTTTCCGTCTTAGTAAGTCTTCGCAAATCAATTGTTGATACTTAAGAAACATCCAGTTAATAACAGTAGAAGGTTAATATGTATATTTATTTATTTTAATAAGGCGGAATACAGATTTCGCAATGAAACATAGCTAGTGAGTGATAAACACATTTTTCATACAAGTTTAAAATTACAATGCTGCGGAAATTGTTAGGTGAAAAAAATAATAATTTATTTTGAATTGACAACTATTGTTACAAATCCGTGGAGTTAGTGAAATGTAACAAAATATAAAAAGAAATAGTCCATCAATGTTGTTTACATGTTATTGTTTTAATTCTTCCTTTTTTTTAGGGAAGGCAAGGGGATTTGGCTCATACAGCCATGTCTTTAGTTATGGATTTTTTTTTACTTACAAAAAAGAGTGTCTTATATTTGTTAATAAAAACACTCTCCATGTCGTTTACAGTTTCAGCTGCTATAAAATTACATGAACTAGAAAACTAAGGCCTAAAACGCATTCGGCCAAGACTTTAAAGTTGTAATTTTCTTCAAAAATGAAAGTTAAATTGCATTATGAATTTTACTGGCGTAGTTATTCAAATATCACTTAACTTACTTAAGCGAAGTGTCTATAACTGTAACATTGAAAGTTAGTGAACTAGTAAACATAAAAGTCAGTTTAACATTTTCTTTAATTAATGATTGCTGGGATATCTTATGATGAAAAGTCGCAGAATAATTAGGATATAAACGAAATAATAATTATGTATCTACTTTATTTCCAAATGACAGTTGAACTATAGTTTAATTAACACACAAAAAAAAAGAGGAATATTGAAAGCGGTAAATGTTGCTTCCTCTAGTTATTTTAACCAAAACAAATATACAGTTGGATTAAATCTGTGTGCTTACTTTAATATTTCACTTGATTCTTTCGGACCGACTCCTTGTAATTTTTAATCTAGACCTTTTACATAGAGGCTTTTCATTTCAAGTTCCAGAGACATAGAGGAGGATCACAGTGGCAAACGGAGAGAGCTAATAAACACCACGGAGCGTCTGTCCCAGTGAGACCAGACAGAGACCTGCTGAGCGGCGTGGCCGAATTCGTACCCGGCGCCGAAGATTGATATGACTGCTAATAATTCTCGAAATGGGAATAGGGGATTTAGTGATGACATTGTGTGTGAGAGACTGCTTTTTTGGATAACGAATTGTATGCAGTGAAAGGAATGGATGTTGGTGGTGCATGAGCTTCTGAATTGTTTCATGATCTTCAATCTCACAAACTAAACGCTGCCAATCACGTTATTTCTAATATTGACAACACCGTTATGTCCTAACTGTATAATTAATCCAGGTAATTCTCAATAAAGTTTTTGAGAATTTAACGAGATTCTTCAAAACAAAGACCTTGACATAATTTTTCCTAATTCTGTCAACGCTGACCTGATCTCTTAAAGAACAAGCAGTACACTATGCTCCACTGAAACTTGTTGGTAATGCCAAAACCTGCTATCAGGGTACGCCTTCTATAAAAATAAAAGAAGTTTAATAGAAGAATCAAGTTAAAAATTATACATGTCGATATCAATGAAACAAAAAAAAAAACACAATTATATAATAACATTTTCACAGCACCTAATGTCAATGTCAATAATAAACATAACACAGCTTTAGAATAAAATTATCAAAGCCCCAACGATGACAATTTAAAAGTTATCACAACTATAAATATGTCAATAAATATGTAGTTATCAATCTTAATTTTTGTAACATTATGCAAGCTATGATTGTCATAATCAACCTTATTCTTTGCTATCAATGTATTCGTTTAGGGTGTAAAAGCAATTTTACGTCAGACATTTTGTTATTCTTAAATCCTATACCTTCCAGTAACTTTAGGCTTTCAGGAAGCCTATTATATATTATGATGCTCATATTGTATACACTCCTTTGGTAGATGTATGTACGACTCGGAGGTTGATGTAGCATATTTACATATTACGCTCCAAGAGGTCTGTGCGATACGTTCGAATAATGGTTGTAGTAGATGAAGTGAGATTTTGAGAGAGACAAAGACGCATATGTCTCGTATGTACGTATGTGCAAGGTAGTGAAAGGAAGTTTGATTTGATGAATAATAGTTTGCAGCTGTCTAACACCCATGCATCGAATATAGCTCGAATACATTTCTTTGCAGTTTGAATGCCCTTTCTATGTCAACAGAGACTCCCCTTAAGATCAGTCCATAGCCAAGAACGGAGGGAACGTAACCATGGTATGGAACTAGTACGATTTCAGCAGATATAGTCTGCCGCATTCGTCTTAGAGCATCAACATACCGCTCCAGTTATTACAAAATAGATAATTAAGCGGAGTAGTTGACCGAGGGGTTCAATGAAAGAGCACGTCCTGGATAATTATTACAACTTTACTATTTTTAAAGAGAACAAAACATAATTTACCGAACAGTAGTTAAAACAGAATTCGTCGAAATTAGTAGGCTAAAATTATAGGAATTGTAATAAAACATACATATAAGTAAACCATACGATAATGTTATTTGTTGTAAATTATAATGGATGGACATCTTAGCTATAAATTCCCAAAACCGATAGTATAATGTGTAAATCTTTGTAATTTTATGGAAAACAATTCGAATATCTGTTCTAAAAGGGCGAACAAATACTTTCCTAAATTTTTTGGTAACCAATTATGCGATATCAATTTGGTTGTAACCTTCCAATAAAAATGTCTCAAAATATGCTTTTGTCCCGTATGTGTCAAAATTGTATAATAATAGGTATATTATTATGTGCTAATAGTAATGAAATTTATGTAATCTTTTATCAAAGTGCTAGTAGGTTTAAAAAAAAAAATATAAATAATACAATAATATAATAATTATTATAATAACAATAAATAACAATAATGGTGGAAGAATTACTTAGTTTCCGATCTGAAGAAGTAAACTTGCTGAGCGTTGTAAAATGATGTCACATGTCGTCATGTGAATGTTAACGGGCCTTGATATTTATCGTAAGTGTAAATGCATGTAAAATCAAAACTAATGGGTATTTTTGACTACAACAAAACTAGTGTATTTGTAGTGTATAAGCTTGTATGTATAGCTTTACTGTAACAAACTAATAAGAGATCTGGCATACCTATTAACATTCTCAATTTTTTGACTGTTGTTTGCCACTATGAAATAAATGAATAACAACGATCCATTTAGAATATCGAATTTAAACTAGCTGTACTTTTTCATACAATACATGCCTTTAAGACCTTTCCCACTTACAAACACGGCAATACTTATATTTTAATAATATAGATTCTTTTACGAAATACTTACATTGGGCGGCCTTACCCAGTACCGAGTTTGAAGACATTATAGTATTTAGTATTTGAAAACATTTTATTTTAATTTGTTGGGGTCACCATCTACTGATTACTGACAGACAAGAGCAACAAGCTTTACAAGGAAAAGTTGAAAACATATTATGTACAGTCACTTGTGATCAAACATGGTATCCTATAAGTATTTCACATGCACGTTCACGATCTATCGATAACTTGAGCAGACATTATTCCTTTGCCATATATAAATTGTTAAGTTAAAACATAAAATGTAATAATTTGCACAATTAAATAAAATTAGATAAAATGAGTAACATAAAACCACAGAACACACGTTAAGATACAAATAAAATGAATACCCAATGTTTATTTGAATGTCAGGAATAATAAATAAAACAAACCAAAAAGAGGAACACAACCTACATTCATAATGTCAATCCAATTAATTAGCATTGTAGCTATAACAATTCAGAGGGCATTTTAGTAGGGCAAAACAGGAGGTCATGGACAACATTTAATAAGTTTATTAATATAAAAATAAAAACAAAATTATGAACAGTCATTTTAAAAATGGATAGTGATAATTTTTAAAGACTTAGGACGTCTATTTACCGGACATTCGATTAGGCATTAAAACAACTGTTCATTATCATTAAACTAACACCCATGGAGTTACTACTATTAATTACAGGGTAGTTTGAACAAGATATTATTATATTGAAGGATATTAGGGATCAAGAAACATGTTAAAACAATTGAGAAGATTAATAAAAATAAAAAAATAAAACGAGTGCGTGTAACGGAAGTGCGAATGTCAAGGTGAACGTGGGGGCTGTGACATGTAAAGATATGATGCGGGTTGAGCATAGAAACAGGAAAACTTTGAAAATCGCGCCAGTGACTAAGAGACCCCAAAATAATGGACTTGGATTGGTTAGTAAGGTTATGAGAAGTGATGAAAGCCATGTTGGCAGAATAATATTATATATGAATGGGAAGGACGCAGAAGTAGAGGAAGATCAAAGAAGAGATGAATGGATTGTATAAAGGAGTATACGGAATGGAGAATAATAAAAAAGAGCGGAAGAAGAATACAGGTTCTGCCGACCCCTTGAAAGCGAGATAAGGGCAGTTATAAGAAGAACCGAAAATATAAAAATCGATAACTTAGTTATGTATTATGGCTAATTGGTGCTGGCTCGCCTCTGCCTACCTCTTCTGGGATGTAGGCGTGATTTATGTATGTATGTATTATGTTTAATAATGTTAAAGACAAGTGATTGATATTGGGAAAAGGTTGCTTCCAAAAGACTAATACGTGAACATTATCTCAAGTCTGATTGAGTTGATGTCTCTCGTTTTATATTCAATATAATGCCATAGGAAATAGTTATTTATTTATTATTATGTATTTATATATTTATGTGTGTATGTGTTTACGTTATACCTCATTTATGTATTTTATTAAATTTGTAGCTAATTAAGCTTTGCCTCTTTATTATCTCTAACACACCCTACTGATTGACTGGTAGAGGATGCCATATGGCATTAAGTCCGCCAATTGTATAGTTCATATAGTTGTCCAATAATGTTATAATAAATCTATGAGTATAAACAATACTTACATATATCTGTAATAGTAATGAATTGATTGAGATAGTGATTTGTCTATGACGTGGAAAGCCATGCATGAAATTAAGTGATGAGGTTTGCATAGCATAGAGCAGGATGGTAATGATGCCGCCCAGAAGTGCTATGCGACACGCAGTCAAGTCAAGATGTTGAAAGAAATTACCAACCTTGTTTCGATATAGTTATAATTTTGGGACTTTATTGAATAAAATAAAGGGACTCATTTTTGTTACGGACGGCCGACGGCTACACATAGTAATTATTCACAAGAATAATAATTATCATGAAATAATTAGATAAATTTATTAAATCAGTCGAGTCCCTATATAAAAAATAAATAAAAATAATAATAAGTAAAGATAAAATAAAAATAAATTCGAATTGTCAAAAGTATCATGGCCGGCCATTCAAATCATACCGCAGACGAACTAAATACTTGGTAACAACAGCTTTTATTGTACATGTGGTAGTCTGATTATATGTTTAATTTAATTTATTTGGGGTGTCGATAGATCCACCCATTATGTAGTTGTATGTAGTTGATGAGTGTCGATAGATCCACTCCTAGGTCTTGGGTGTCGATAGTGTCTATAGTGACGTCGTTTACTTACTTTGTAGACACCTATTTGTCTACAAAGTAAGTAAACGACGTCGATGAACCGTCGAGAGCGATGTTCATATGAATGTGTTGGTTTTGGGCTTAAGAGACGGTTGTGTCTCTTAAACTTAGAATGATTGCGTTCATTGAATATCAAGAGAGAATTTTATTGAATAAAGTTGATTAAGAGTGTCGATAGATCCACTCAATCGACTCTGTTTGGGTGTCGATAGATCCACCTATTATGTAACTGATTAGGAGTGTCGATAGATCCGTCGAGAGAGATGTTCAAATGAATGTGTTGATTTCGGGCTTAAGAGATGGTTGAGTCTCTTAAACTTAGAATGACTGCGTTCATTGAATATTAAGAGAGAATTTTATTGAATAAAGTTGATTAAGAGTGTCGATGGATCCACTCAATCGACTAAAGTGATTTGGTGTCGATAGAACCACCTATTATGTAGTTGATTACGAGTGTCGATGGAACCACTCAATCGACTAAAGTGATTTGGTGTCGATAGAACCACCTATTATGTAGTTGATTACGAGTGTCGATGGAACCACTCAATCGACTAAAGTGATTTGGTGTCGATAGAACCACCTATTATGTAGTTGATTACGAGTGTCGATAGAACCACTCAATCGACTAAAGTGATTTGGTGTCGATAGAACCACCGAGAGAGATATTTATTTATTTAATTTATTTATTAACATCACTAACAAGTTCATCCTATTCAAATGATTGAGTCGATTTTAAGCTTAAGAGATGACTGAGTCTCTTTAACTTAAAATGATTGTGTTCATTGAATATCGAGAGAATATTTTATTTCAGGATAGAACATTTTATTTCAGGAAGTGAATGATAGATCCGTCGGAAGAGATGGTCAAATGATTGTGATGAATTTAAGTTGCAGAGATTGTTAAATAGAGAACATTTTATTTCAGCAAGTAATGATAGATCCGTCGGAAGAGATGGTCAAATGATTGTGATGAATTTAAGTTGCAGAGATTGTTAAATAGAGAACATTTTATTTCAGCAAGTAATGATAGATCCGTCGGAAGAGATGGTCAAATGATTG
The DNA here is from genome assembly GCA_963931975.1 of Cataclysta lemnata. Lineage (NCBI taxonomy): Eukaryota > Metazoa > Arthropoda > Insecta > Lepidoptera > Crambidae > Cataclysta > Cataclysta lemnata. Next base: position 5,017,450 of record OZ008358.1, on the reverse strand, counting down.
TGATGAATTTAAGTTGCAGAGATTGTTAAATAGAGAACATTTTATTTCAGCAAGTAATGATAGATCCGTCGGAAGAGATGGTCAAATGATTGTGATGAATTTAAGTTGCAGAGATTGTTAAATAGAGAACATTTTATTTCAGCAAGTAATGATAGATCCGTCGGAAGAGATGGTCAAATGATTGTGATGAATTTAAGTTGCAGAGATTGTTAAATAGAGAACATTTTATTTCAGCAAGTAATGATAGATCCGTCGGAAGAGATGGTCAAATGATTGTGATGAATTTAAGTTACAGAGATTGTTAAATAGAGAACATTTTATTTCAGCAAGTAATGATAGATCCGTCGGAAGAGATGGTCAAATGATTGTGATGAATTTAAGTTGCAGAGATTGTTAAATAGAGAACATTTTATTTCAGCAAGTAATGATAGATCCGTTGGAAGAGATGGTCAAATGATTGTGATGAATTTAAGTTGCAAAGATTGTTAAAAAGAGAACATTTTATTGTAAGAAAGAAAGAAAAACGTTAATTGAAACAACATAAACAATAAAAGAAGAAGTAAGAAGTTATGATTTAAAATGATAGCACTTCTACGATTAAGTTTGAGGACAAACTTGTAGTCAGGAAAGGCCGAATGTTAGATTATTAAATATAGACCTTTATAATGTAAACAGTTGGTGTATTGACGGATAGTCAATGTAATGAATTATAGTCTGTGTTGGCGCCATTTGCTGTCGGAAGATTGAGAAGGCGGTGAATGAGTTCAATTGAAATGAAGTTGCTGCGCAAGCGCCCTTGATCGATCTGAAGCATCTTAATTCGTAGCTACATTCATACTGGACATCATTCATTCGATAGACGCAAAATGGAGGACATCTCGAAATTGTATTGGGATATACAATAAATATTGGAAAAGTGTTACTTATTGGTTTTATTTCAGCCGATTGCTTATAATAGTTTATAAAGCAAACCCAGGCTAAACCGAACGCACGGTATTTGTAAAAATATCTGCTTTGGAATGTTTGATAAATAATTTATATATATTTATATAATAATTTATTTCTACATTGCGAGAGTACCCGTTGGCTTACAACGTGAAGTATAAAGGTTAGAAGAATTTCGGCAAGTTAATTAGTGTCTTGATTGGCCGAGCGGTCAGGCACCTGCCCGGATAGCAGCGGACGCGGGTTCGATTCCCGCATCAAGACTTTTTCGAAATTCTTTTTCTAACCACCAAAATCTTCTTTCTTTCTACTAATTTTTTAATTTTTATGATATAATGTTCAAATTAAAATCGAAAAGTACAATCTACATTAATAAAAAAAGTTGATAAGGTGAAAATGATGATAGTGCACATTGTAATAAGGCTAAACTAATAGCTCTACATGTCTATAAAATTTACACTCATAATTAGAAAACTTAGCAAGCATAGATTTTTTTGAAACTATTTGTTTTTTTTTTTAAAGGTTGCTTTGGAATTCCATAAAAAAACGTATCCGAAACGAAACATATTATGTATAATTTTAATAGAACATAATATAAGCTTTTAATAAATCGTCATTATAATACCTGTCTTTAAAGGAATAACATACTTACATACATACATAAGTCACGCCTATATCCCCGAAGGGGTAGGCAGAGGTGAACTAGCACCCACGTTTTGCCAATTATGTTAGGTCCCATGTAATACGTGGCGAGCCTATTGCCATTTATCGGGCACAAAAGTCGCAGTACTATTGCTAGGTGATATAAGAGGAACGCTGCTGCCCATTCCTCATCGCTGATTTATCCTTAGTCGCCTTGTACGACACCCACGGGAGAGATTTGGGGTAGTGATTGTATTCTAATCTGCCGTCACCACACGGCTCAAAGGAATAAATAACCATGTTAATAGAAACGCAATCCTAAAGACAGTGAGTGATAGACTCAGGATTTCATGTCGTAAATATTCGCACGCGATCAACTTAATTGGTTCCGTGGCCCATTAAAAGTTATAATTACTGCAGTCAAGTCGCCAGGCAGTACTTTGAAATGGTATCAATAAAATTATTAGCGAGCTAAGACAAATTATTAGTTGACAAGTCAGCAATTACGAATATTACTGTCTGTCTACCAATCATAATTTAACATTTAAGCTTTCATGATTATTGGGTAGTTGTTTAGTTTGGCATAATATATTTGGTAGGTGGTAATTATGTCTCACTCTTTTTCTTGTTTCTGCCCTGTTCCCAGGTAATCGGGGGTCGGCGCAGTATGTTTCCTTGCGTTGATTAGAGATAACATATGTGTTTAGACAAGAAAATGAGGTAAATATTGCTATTTTGTTAGTTTTCGCGCGGTAAAATTTAAATCTACACAGATGACATAATTTTTAGAGTATACAAACTCTTTAGTCAAGCAATGATAAAATAAAAACTTAGCAACAAATACTGGCTTGGACACATTTAAGGAAAATATTTCTTTCACACATAGCAGAAAACATTTCTAGATATTGGTGTTCAATATGACACTAAGCCGACCATCTAGTTATTACGCCGTTTTTATAATGCATATCTACGCAAACGCAATGAATTCGAAAGTTTGTTACGGTTACGATCAAGGGAAAACTCTACTTAAAGTGTAATGAAATGCATAATTATATAAACAACGAGAGCGTTGGGGTAACCTTTGCGTGTCAGTTGAATTTTGAAGGGATTTGTCGTGTGCAACGCGGCAAGGAACAGTTGTTCCTTGCTTATCTTCTCTGTAAACAACAATGAATTCATCGTGAATAGTATTAAAAGACAGTTTGTAGCACGCCGCGTCGTACCAAGCTATAAATGCGGATTTCGGAAACATTCCTTGGTAATTGACTCTAAGAAATAATAACACAGGGGGGAACCGATTCAAATGACGAAACTTGTTAATTTTTTGGATTAATAATTAAAACTCCCCTGCCTGCGATACGATAAGTTCCTGCGAGAGACGCTTACATTTACTTCTTAAGTTGTAATTAAGTCTTTAATGTACTGTTAGTCAAACACACCCCAGTAAGTCACTGTTATATCAAACGGGGGCAGTCCTTGTTAGGTTAGTGTATCCCAAAACGGTCAGTTCAAGAAATAACTAATAGAGAATAAAAATAGGAAATCCTATCGGAATTACGAAGTCAGCCATAAATAGGGGATCGTACAGTAATCAAAATCTAAAATGTACTTACTTAGTTAAATGAAATATACTGCTTTACGATTTTGTAATTTACAATATTTTTAATCAGTCAGTACTGAAACACTAATTACAGTGCGTGACGTCATTTACTACCTATTAGTTTTCTCATTGGAGATCACGACTGTCAGATTCATAACGTGGCGTTTTGGCGGCATTCTTAACACGTTGCGTGCCTGTGACGCAATATTGCATAGAGCCATATCCACTGTCTATGCAAAATTGCGTCACGGGCATTAAATGTATTAAACAAACAAAATTAAAACATGAATTTGCGTACCTAAAAGACTGTAAATAAAGTTTTATTTTTAGTGGAATAAGTACCCATGAACATAAATTTAAAATACTTTCTGAAAATTTTTCCGATCCCCTATTGTTTATTAGTGGTTATTTTGGACTGGATTTCTTGGCATCCAATGTATTAAATTCGCGGCTTAAGATAGGATAGTGTAGTGATCAATTGAACACAACCCTTACCTTTAGAAGGCACCTTTTTAGGAGAGACCACTGTCCCGTTGAGCTTAGTAGATAATTTGCTAATGGAGCTAGGGTCAGCCAGTTCTTTGGGTATATGAAGTTTATCCGTGTCAGTTACGGCATCCGTGTCCATTTGCCACGCGTCCGATATTGGGTCCGGCGATGGAGACCTACTGTGGGCACTGGAAGAAAAATTGTATTTAATACTTATTTATTTCAGCTTAAATGCATAATCAGATAGAATGACGCGAAAGAAGTAGGTACATAAGGATCCGGAAGGCACGTTAAGCCGTTGGTCACAGCTGCATCTGCAGTCGTTAATATTCAACAACCTGCACTGGACCAGCGTGGTCGGTTATGGCCCATTCTTCCTATATTCTTCCATCCATAGGGACAACCTGGGCTCCAGCAGTGGGGCCATAAAAAGGCCGGTGATGATGATGATGATGATGAATACATACATTATACATACATCGAGCCATTCTCCCACAGGGGTAGCCAAAGAAACCTTTTTTCCACTTTGAAAATGTGCTTTTTTAATAAACTTTGAATATAAAATAATCCCTTTCCTTTAATATACAAAGGGGTTAGTGGACAAAGGTGTTGTCGAACAAAACGAAAAAAAAAATTAAGATCATAGGTTTTATGTGACGGAATATCGACTGATGAGCTCAAAACATCCAATTTTTTTATTCGTATCCAAAATATAGACCAGACTGAGAAACATGCATACATTTCAGGCATTTCAAACACTCATAACTCCTTTTGAACTTTTTCGTTAATTAACACCTTTGCTTTGTCCACTCACCCCTTCAATACATTTTATGCACTTTAACCAACTTGAGCCGCCCTGTCGGCCAAACAACTCAAACTTTTGGTTGGTGGTAGGGCTTCTTTGAAGTCCGCCTGGCTACAGGCTAGCTACCACCATCTTATCAAAATCTGTCGCCATAATAATAATGTTAACAGCATGTGTGATAATATAGCCAATCCCTCTGGTGGTTGAGGGTTCCAGGTGAAGCAACTCTTATCGTCACTTACTATCAGGTGAGATGAAGGGCAAGAGCTTCCCTGTCTAACAGAAAAAAAAAAAAAAAAACCAAGCCACACTCACTCATCAGCTTCGCCGTCCGCCACGGTGCAGTCGATCTTGCTGGTATTCGTCTTCATCTTGTTGATTTTAACTTTCGGCTTGGCCTTCTTCTTGACCGTTTTGACTGGCTTCTTGACAGAGATGGCGGTGACGGAGCTGACTGGCAACGCGGGGCTCACAGCGGGGCATGTGGGCGTCGGTGTTTCTTGGCGACGCTGGAACGAAAACAACGATCACAATACAGCTTATCATACATAATACACATACACGTACTGCCGCACTCAGAGACGTCAAATAACGATAATGAGTACTTAATGTCAAAAAATGACAATTCAAAACTAGTCGCTATTCTTGCCGGGTCTATGGTCTAGATTTAATTGAAAATTTTTGACATTAGGTACTCATTAAAGTTATTTGACGTCTCTGAGTGCGGCAGATAGAGTATTATAAATCACGCCTATTTATAAGAGGCTTTGGTCAACTGATCGCGCTCGATCTCATACCGCGGGATGAGTTGACCTAATGCAATTTTTGAATTGGACATCTCATCCTGCTGATGTATTTTACGCCTTGTACAGACATGAACCGAAAGGGTAGGCATAGGTAAATTAACACCAACGTTCCGCTAACTGTTAATACCATAAAATAAGGGGTGAGAGCCGTGTGGTGACGGCAGAGTAGAATACAATTGTCACCACCCCAAATCTCTCCCGTGGGTGTCGTACAAGGCGACTAAGGATAAATTAGTGATGAAGAATGGGCAGCGGCGTTCCTCTTATACCACCTAGCAATTACAATATACTGCGACTTTTGTGCCCGATAAATGGCAATAGGCTCGCCACCTATTACATGGGACCTGACATAATTGGCGAAACGTGGGTGCTAGTTCACCTCTGCCTACCCCTTCGAGGATATAGGCGTGATTTATGTATGTATGTATGTACCATGTAATAGGTGGCGAGCCTATTGCCATTTATCGGGCACAAACGTCGCAGTACATTGCAAGGTGATATAAGAGGAACGCTGCTGCCCATTCCTCATGAATGATTTATCCTTAGTCGCCTTGTACGACACCCACGGGAGAGATTTGGGGTGGAGACAATTGTATTCTACTCTGCCGTCACCACACGGCAAAATGTATAAAAGCAAATGGGTGTTAATTCACCTCTGCCTACCCCTTCGGGGATATAGGCGTGATTTATGTATGTATAAAAGCAAATTATTTATAAAACATTTTCCTCCTAATTGTAATTGGTTTTAGTTCAATATTAATTTATCTCAATTAATCTCGAATAAATTTATCAATCAAGACTACATTCTCAATTATTGAATAAGTAAAAACGTTGCGTTTTCGTCATAAATCTAATGACCATAGAAAAAGTTCGATGGGGCAGTGAATCAGAGAGTGCGCTTAGCCTGCGCGATTGCGCAGACTAAGAAATGTTCGCTAGGGCCGATCATTGGATGGGTGACCAAAAAAATTTATTATCGAGTTCCTCCAGGCGAAGGGAGATCAGTGTCTATGTATTTGGCAGTACGAGAACAGGGTTGCGGTTGGTATTTAATTATGCTGATGATCGGTTCCCAAGCAGGTGGTATATTCCAACTGTTACCGGTATTCCAATTTGGATATTTCTTTATTGAATAACTTGCCTTATTTGAGGTATTATGTCTCGCTCGACGCATATATAATGATATACTTATATACCATGTTATTATACCATGACTCGGGAACAAACATTTGTGGTCATCACAAAGTTTGCCCCTACCAGGATGCGAACCCGGGACCTCTTGGCCAATACCCAGCAATATGAGCATTCGACCAAGGCGGCCGAGTTAATTGCGTTAAGTTTTATTTCATATTTTAATGTGTTGTGCTCGTGAAAATATACAAGAACATTAATAGATTATCGTATCATAAATAGTATCGAGTTAACAAGTAAAAGAAACCTTTCTATACTTTATTCAGGCATGCCAGCCGAGCCATAAATAACACCGCTAGAGAGAAGGTTATGAAACTTTGCGAAGGTATTTATAACTTCGTTACCCCACAAGACTTAATTGGATGGAAACTTCTTGCGAACCGAAAATTTTTCAATAATATATTTATGGGTATCCAGTACAGTTTTAAAATAAACTGATATTACAAAGAGAAACCCTTTTAAAGTACCTAAATATACTTATGAAGTAGTTACATTATTATCCCCATCGCTCCCGTGGATGTCGTACAAGGTGACTAACGGTAAACACAACGATGAGTAATGGGCAGCAGCTTTCCTCTGATATCACCTAGCAATATACTGCGATTTGTGCCCGATAGATTGCAATAAGCTCGCCATATGGGACCTAGCTTAACTGGCGGAAATTGGGTGTTTCCTTCACCTCTGCATAGCCCTTCGGGGATATAGGCGTGATTTATGTATGTATTATTACGTGTAAAGAGATGATACAGGGCAGGTATATCTAATATATAAAAATCTCGTGTCACAGCGTTTGTTATCCAACTCCTCCGAACCAGCTTGACCGATTTTCGCGGTATTTTATGTAGGTATACCTTTTATGTATATTTGGTGTGTCTGAGAATAGGTCGTAGGGAATTTTTTATATCACTAGGTAAAAAAAGGCAAAACAAAAAGACAAGAGTAACATATATGCATTCAGAAGAAACAAATTGAATGCTACTTAAGCGGGGAATTCACTACACGGACATGCCCGCTGGACCTATTTATTACCTATAAGGTCTGTGCGATGTTTGCCTAGTGTAGGACCGACACAGTCAGTCTGGCCTATACAAACGAGGTCTGCGCGGGCATGTCTGGCAGGCATGCTCGTCTAGTGAATTCCCCGCTAGAGTGACATGAACAATAATGGGTGTTACGTACGAAAAACCACACTACTGCGATTGCAAATTGATTATAAGAAGAAAACAAGGCAGAACAGACCGAAAGGCGTAACTACTGCGCCGACCCGAAATGAAATAGGACAAGGGCATTGGAACGCATTGATTTCGAGTAAAATCTTCATAACGATATAGTATCTATATCTACCTAATCTTTATATACTTCCATCCATAGGGAAAGTCTGTACCTCAGCAGTGAGGACATTAAAGATTCATCACCAATAAATCTTTGAAGAATATTTAAAGGGATCAGAGAAGACAGTGCTTTGAAAAGCTTTTGAACCTTAGTTTACCATTTAGACTCACCTTTATAGAATAAAATATAAACCAAATAAATATGTATAGGTAGGTACTAATGCAGATATGCAAATTACCGAAGAGAAACTACTATTATATAGGTACTGTATAATAGTCGTTTCTCTAGGTACTGGTATTATTACAACTTTTCTAGTATAATTTATAACAATCCAGTTTCATCTCACAACCTCTTCTATTAGCCGTTTTGTCTATCAAAAATGGATACAATTACTGATAAGCTACATTGGAAATTATTAATAATAGGAAGAATGAAATAATTCAGTATGTCTATCATTACACGCTTGTTTAGACTTAGTCCTCAATCAGTCTCTCAATCCCAAACCAGAACTAAAATGATTAAATATCCTGGCAAAACGTTAGTACCAAGATAGCATAAAATTACCTCTACTTTCACTTGGACCATACTTGTACCAATTATTGTAGAAAACTTCACCAAGTTTCTGCTATCCTAGTCCCTTGCGGGGAAATTAAGCTGGTTTTGATGTACTGAATACGACTATCCTTGTACGGCGGGTCCCAATATTCTATCAACAGTTGAAGATAGACGTACTATAGCTTAGTTGTTTAGCAACTTCTGTTATTTAACGTAATATAAAAAAATGCCAGGCAACTAAACTTCAGTAAGTTTACTTTTGACAGTAGATAGAATATTGGGACCCACCGGCGCCGTTAGAAGGCTCGTGACGGTATCATTTATAAGCAGCATCGATGCCGCCAGATAATTATAAACTCAACAATGTCATCCCCCAGTTTATCCCTTCAGTGGAATTTACCATCAAACTGGAATTGCTGAAGTCGTCTTGGCAACGAGCGCAGCAATTTATTCTTAAAACACATTCTTGTTGCATCTCCTCGTGCACACCTCAGCCACACCTGAACGCCGGTGCGAATTCAAATATAACCGTTAAAGATGTCAAGGCGAGCCGATGTCAATAAGGCGTCCACTTTCTATTGTCGCAGATTCACGTGTAACTGCACCAGCTAATTATACATTTTCCATGCACACCAATCGAAACCACACTTTCCTACCCGCACTTAGGTCAAATCAAGCACAAAATATCGATCTCGAATCGATACCGAGCACCGCGGTACATACAAGTGATAATAATGCATCGCGTATCGTATTGACATTTTGTAAAAGTTGGCTTAATGCCCAGCCGAGTGAATTGGAGACAATAAAATCTAAAGAGCACCGAATTGAACAGACAATAAGACAAGGTTGAGCGGGATGTGTCCAGTTGCAATTAATACCGTTCTCTCGGCGGCGGCTGCCGCATTTCGTAGACTGTTCCAAAGTAATTTTGATTCTATTTTAAAAATCGCAACACTGGCGAATCGGAGACGGAAGCGCTTCGGAGAAACTCTAGGTGTAATAAATTAAGGTCAGTTGGAAGCACTGCTGCACAGTTCACATCTAGCTGAACCCCATCTTTATGGATTTTGGTGTGTTGTCCCCTCCTAAGCGAACTATGCGTGGTTAAAACGCAGATAGTTAAAAGAAGAAGCAAGAAACAAAAAACTTCAAAACAAATATATTTATTTATAAGCTTAACACTAGAAAGACCTGAGGCAAAATTATCGAACAAACAATAGGTCAGTTGATAAGAATACATATTTTTAAATAAGTGCCAACAAGAGATTTCCGCAATCCGCAGCACACTATTAACAAATAATTATTGATTTCAAGCTGGCTTTCGGGCCCGCAGTCCCAATCCCATAAGCCCTCCCTATTAAAAAAACTGCTGCTGAAATAGTTTAATATCTTCCTTACTTATTTCTATTTAAATTAAAAAAAACAGGCAGTCTTTAAATATGAGGTCAAATTACGAGACTTGAAAAGAGATATTTGAAGAAATTAGAATAGAAAACTCATTTAAACTCGTAAAGGATGGCAACTTATAATTTCGAAACTTTTACATGGAAGCATGATAGTTTACAGCACGAAATTGTTAGCAAGTAGGTCAGTCACTTACAGAACGGCATAGTTTCTTGAGAGCTTTTTTTAATTTGCGCATGTCTTGTGAACTTCTACCGCAGAAATTACGCCCACGAGCTAGCACGTGTCTAACTCATAGCCACTTATTGAATCGCCTCGTCACACCATTAAAATTAGAGGCTGCCTCAAAATAGAAAATTCCGAATATTCCGTTACGTTTGTTTCAAGAATTTACACACACTCAACCAAAAAAAAAAACAAAATACAAATATCGTATACAAATATTGGTTTCAATGCCATACACTGAGCGTGTTAGGAAGCTGTAGAAGCGCACACTTAATGACAACATCGGCTAAATGGATTTAGAATTTACTCAATGCCAGAACAGAGAGAAAAAACAATAATAACTATAGGTGTTATAAAACTTTTGCAACATCTAAACTTATCAATGACAAATGCGTATGGTCGCGCTACCGACCGCCTCCAACAAGAGTTGGAAGAAATTGACGAAACGCTTAACCTACAAGTATTTAATTATCAGCACTGATAAGGCGATTATAAATGCCGAAGAACAATGATGCGGTAAACGACAGAGATTTTGTTTATAATTTACAGATAGGAGGAGTTTCGATGTCGACGCACGTAATCCAGCGAGTATCTTGAAGCTACTGACTGATAAAACTAGACAAGGGTTTGTGGTCTGATGTATAACAAATGAAAATACATATTATACAAGGGAATTCGTTTTATTTCACTACGACGACGATGACCTTATGTCTGCACCAACTCCCTTTAAAAGGTCCCCCCAATAAGACACTTTATTTGCTTGATACTTTGTCTACATAAATTAAAATAAACTCAGTACCTACCTACCTAGTCTGTTTAAAGCTATATTATAGTTGTGTATTATTTTATACCACCGGAATTAATTTACTGGAAATTCGGTATTAAACTAGTTATAAAAATAAATATTTAATTAAGAGACATTTACAATAAAAGAGTCGTTGGTGAAACCAAGCATTAGCCACATAACAATAAAGATTATAATTATGAAACTGCAATACCTTTACAAGGCATCGATATTTATATTGATCTTTAATGAATAGGGAATTAAAGGGAAGTCCATATAAAAGACACTTTATGTCAGGAAGAAAATTGCTAATCTATGCTTCAGTCAACTTCGAGAGAGATTTCATGGAAACGGGCGGTTGTTGCCTATTGATTGATAGGGTGAACCATATTGAACCATATTGATTAGGTTACTTCTTAATAGGGTTATTAAGAAGTAACCTAATCAATATGGTTACCCTATTCATTGGGTTTCTTTATAATTTTGGTAACCCTTTGAATGGGGTTTAGCCACTTATCATTAATTTAAATGTTACCCGACTGCCTTTTTTTTTTCTTGCGTTCGACTGGACAAGAGATAGATCTGTCGAAGCCGAACCGAGCCAAATCCAACCAATCGGTAGCCGGCTGCTAAGAAGCGCAATAATAAGTCTAATGATTGGCGCGTAGAAAACAGCTTGGCCGCATTCTAAACTCTTTACTTTAGGGAAACCCTATCAAGGGGTTTTCAGTGACGTAAGTTCCTACCGCAATGAATTCATTAGCATTATGGATTAGGTAAGCCGATGAAAGGGTTTTTGCCAACAAGTCTATCAAAAACCTGAACACCCTTTTAAGGGTAAGCGGTTCCAGTGTGTGATTGGTGGTAGGGGATTTTTCAAGTCTGCTTGCGAGAGCGGGTCAATAAGTGACTTTTTGAATTTTTTGAACCTCGACAAATAATATTTTTTGGAAGGGATAAAAAAAATTGAAGAAGCGTTGGACAAAGTGTATAGAGCTCAATGGAGACTACGTTGAAAAATAAAATGATTTATTTATCAAAAAATCTGTGTTACTCCAAAAGTCACGGACTTATTGACCCGCCCTCGTACCACCATCTGATCAAAATCTGTCGCCATAATAATAAATTTAACAGCATTATTGTGTTTTGACATTCTGTGATCTTACCCCCTCTGTGTTTGAGGGTTCCAGATGAAGCTCGATTTCATCTACCGTCTAGCACAACAAAAAAGAACCTAGGAGCATTGAATACTAGACAGCAAAATTGCTTTTGCAACATCTAGCCACACTGTGGTCAACTTGACTTGCAACCTTCAATAAAATGGAGAAATTTACACCTTTACCTAACTATTTACACAGAGTATTTGTATTTGTTATCTCGTCGTATTTAACTAACCCCCATGATGAGTTAAAAATGCTACGTAAAAATATGCAATAGTTCCCACGCGAAAGGTCACGGCGGCAGTTGGCTCCCCAAAAACGGTAGTTTAACATTATTATTTCCATGACGTTATAGACGTCTATGCTACTCGTCGGACTCTGTTTCTTCACAATGCCATCAAAATTGCAATATCATAAAAATATGATTTCATTAAAAATTTTAGAACTTATTAAGAAGAAGTAAACTATGTTTTTTTCTTTTCTGTATATATATGTAGAATTGGAAAAAATTATCCGTCAAAAAAAAAATGATGGCACTAAACTCTTCATCTTCTCAATTTTTTATATTTCTAACTTTGAACATGTTCCAAGTTACATTTATTCAGATAACAATAAAAGACATGTAATATGATAAAATGCCTATTAACCCATGTAAATGAAACAGATACAAAATTACATCAATAAGAATACAGTGTATATTGAGCAAATAAAATGTACAGGAAGAATAAAATCTACAGCCAATACGACCTTGTCAGATGTAGCTATCATCTACAGTACTTAAAATGTAACATGATTAGGATGACACAACCCAAAGAGGGTTGGTGTCAGGTTGGTATCTGGCTGTAAAATCTAAGCCAAAACCTTGAGCAGTATGGATTGGAATGTTGCCATTCCAATCACTCTCTCCATTCATCAGTCTCTCGACATGGTCCATTCCGTCTCTTTTCTATACATTCATTCATCACTAGCACCTTCACTGTGTGATGGATGATATGAATTAAAAGTGAGTGACGTCTGAACAATATGAGTGAATGGAAGAGGAAACATACTGCGCAGACCCCAGAGAGACTGGGAACAGGGCAGGGAGAAGATGATTAGAATGACAGCAAGCAAGAAATATAAAAATGCGAAAAGGATAGACAAAAAAGTGTATGAGTGTGACAGCTGTCGTATGAATCATACTATATTTTACAAACTTACTGTGGGAGCCATTAAAGAAAATCAACTTTTACAAACTATAGTATAGTCAAAAATGTCTCTGGACACCAGTGTGCAATAGTTGAATTAAAATGAGGGTTCGATTCACTTACCATCTCCACAATGGGTGCTTCTCCCACTGTTTCGCTATTGATGGCGCTTGTTCTTAAGATGTGCATGTTGTGAACTTCTTCCTTGCTCACCACTATAACTTGGTCTTTGCAAGTACACCGCTGACACTTTGTGTAGTTTGCACTTTTTATTTGACCGTTACTAAGGGTGGCAATTGCTGTACCGTAAGAGTAACCTGTACCAGAATTGTCTTTTACCCGCTTCATGTTACTTGATAAGTATGACACACGACTGAAACAATATTAGTTTTTAATAAATAAACAATTTCTACTAATAAATTTGGTAGATTGATCTAATAAATTAATAAAAAACTACACATTTTTATAAATATAAAGTTAGACACTAAACCTTCTTAGATAACAAATGTTGTGATAAGGATCAACTTATTATCTCAAATCGCACAGCATTTTATCTCAAAGTGAAATTTTCAATGTAAAATTCAATGACAAACTATACTAATAATATAATAGTAAGAGATATTAAAATAATATTGAGTTTTATGAATATTGTAAGAAATCCCAGTGTTTACGTAATACATACATGATTTACACAACCAACCTGATTTTAGTAAAAATGGCAAAATAAAGCTTAAAAAATATAAACAAATATTTATTATTATATTACATTAAAAAACTAGTTGATACAAAATTGTCACAAAACACCTATTGTGGGTACTGCCCTACACTCATAGATTGCCTAATCTATTGCTATATTGTTAATAAACTTTACATGAAACCTTTTGGCCATGTGACGAATTGAATTTTAATTCGCACATGTGGTAAAAATAAACATAAATAACCTAACTTACTTATCATACCCTGGTATAGGAGATCCAACATGATAATTACAAAATAAATTGTCTGATTCACTAGATGCTCTCTGTCTTCGGCGACCTTCATTAAATTTACATTCCTGGTATGACCTGTTCTTCGGTTTTTTTAATATTCCTTGTGGTGGGGATTTTGGTAAAGGATTGTTGAGTATTGATTTCAGTGGTTGTTTTGCCATTTGAACCTCCATCATTTCTTGGTCAACTTTTTCAAGTAACTCTTCAACCTTAGGTAATCTATCATCAAGTTTCGAATTAGATAATGTAGAAATTAGTAATGGTCTAGTGGGACTCTTTCTATAAATCTTTGACCTTCCTGGCTGGTATCTGTTGACAAAAATAGCAGTTAAAAACATATCAATGGTTAACAAAATGTAATAAATTAACTGGTTATTTAGAAATAATGTAAAGTATACATTATATCAATTGGCTCTTTAACATTTAAGTTATACCATATGGGTAAGTGAGGTTATGTTATTGTACATTCTCCCTTACCCATGATGCCTGTTATGTTCATGTGTCATGATATAATCTCCGTTCTGGGCGGCTGGCAATGAACATTCATGAGACAAACTGTTCAGGAAACTCTCGGTGTTATTTATGGTGAAATGACTTTTATTCGGCAGCGCTCGATAGCGAGGATAGCCGTCCGCGGAGCGGTTAGACTCCCGACTAGCATCCTCGTAGGGCGACCGGTCTACACCCTCGCTGCGGCACCTCCGCCGCAAGACGCGCGCTGGCGCCCGCCCCGACCACTCCAACACCGATCCCACTGGATCGCACACGTCAAACCCGGCTTCGTAACTTGGGCAAGAGCGCCTGCTATCCATATCCGACGCACCTACTCGTGACGCATCTTCCAACGTCCACATCGATCGAACACCACCAATTTCACAATTCCACTGCTAATTTTACTTCGTAATAACCACTGAAATATGAACTCAAAACGGCGTTGACGAGGCCAGAGGGACGACAGGTGACAGGTCGTTGTAACGATGGTCGGCGGTCGCACAACGTGCCAGCTCTCCCGCCAAAATTAAAGGAAAAATAAGTTCTTCTTTGAATTAAAACTCAATGAACCTCTTTAGAAGGCTACATACATACATTTTTACGTTAAAGTACAGTCAGTAAAATTATTTTGTTACTGATACCCAGGCGTAGAACACTCACTAGTATGAATAGTAATGGCGATGGAAACCATTCAATGTTTTGAACCTTGATTGACATTTAATACACAAATACATTACGAATATTGATACTTTTGGTTACATTTTCTCGAGTCAAAATTTTAAATGAAACACTAAAAACAAAAATTTGTACAATAATTGTTATTGATCGAATAGGTGAGCAAATTTTTACTACGAAATTTTCTCCAATCACTATTAAATTATAAAGCAACTAAACAAAAAATATTGTTTGTAAAACTCAATCCTTTTTGTCGTAACCGGCTCTCTAGCGAGTGCAAGCGAGACTACCATTTGTTGGTAGCCTTATCATATGACCTTGTCAATATGGTCGTGTAATAAAAATACGTTCATTGTATTTTGATATTTCTTCAATGGAAGTCATGGCTCCGTTTTTGATCTATGGCAATTTCTAATTTTTGTGCTACTATTTTTATTTTATTTTTTTAATTCTCCCTATACTTTAAGGAAGGCAAAGGGTCTAGCCCATACAGCTAAGTCTTTAGTGTATATTTTATCTGTAGTCTTATGAAATAATGAGTGGGTGAAATGTATGAATGAAATGAATTTTACGTTAAAATATGGGTGTCACACATTTTAACGCATCTAGGGAGTGCTTGGAGCGAATTTAATGGTAACAGATTTCATGATGGTGCCTGATGAAGTGGACAAAACAACTTTTCAATTGGTTTTCACCACAACATCAAACACATCACAAGACTTGTTTTCAATGATTCTGTATAATTGCACATCAACGCGGATGCTTGTGCATCAAAATAACACCACTTTCACTGCACAAAATCCACTCTGAACCAATTTTAGAATTATCGAAAAAAAATCTGACTGACACCACGAAACGCGCCAAACACCCCCTTCGCTACTATTTTTATTACTTTTTCTGTCTGGGAAACCAAGGGGATGTATCCGATACAGCAAATTATGTCCTAATAATAAGAGTATTTTGCATTTAATTAAATTTTTTAAGATCTTTTCATAAAATTTTCAAACTTTTAATCTCTGTGGATTTATTATCTTTGAGATTGTCGTTCGCCAACAGTTTGTTCAGTTTTCGTATTCCAAAAATTTACGTGTTCGTTACGTATTCCAAAAAATTTTGCAGTGACCAAAAAGAGTGCGGGCCAGAATAAGTCCGCGCGCGAGGGGTGGCGCTGCTCGCTAGAGTGCGTTTCATCTTATAGTTCCTAGTAGTATTGTATTCTCTTTGGTTCCTATGCCGTGATGGTGGTAGTAATGCAAGAAAATGATACCATGTCAACTTTATTGGCTTACCTTTCATTCAGGGAGATTTAAAACAATTATGCATCTATCTTATTATGTTACTTATAATTGCTCGCGGTACTAAGTAGTAGTTACATATTAGTTTTTTATGAAAGTCATAAGCCAAAGCTCGTCAAAATTTGCGAGAGCAGTTAGTTCATGGCATTATTAATATGATAGAAATTAGATAGATAAATATAAATTGTAGTGACGTCTCAAGCAAGCAAACTAGACTCATTAGGTAAAAAATGGTTAAATTATAATAAAATATTATATTTATAATCACTAACAATGTTGTCGGCAAATTGTATGCAAAGATTCTGATTGAAAGGATTATGAAAGAGACTAATGACAGAATATGGGACGTGCAAGCAGGGTTTGTTGTACGGATCAAGTTTTTTCTCTACGATGCATAACTCAGAAATCTCTGGCTAAAAGCCAACTAGAAAAGGCTTATGACCGTGTGGTGAGGAATGAACTATGGTCGATTTTGTCGATGTATGGGGTGAGCAGTAGCCTGATCCAAGCATTGAAATTTCTCTATGAAGATTCCAATGCTTGTGTTAGGATAAATGGCGCATACACAGAATCGTTTCGCATCGGAACAGGTGTGAGACAAGGATGTGTAGCGTCACCATGGCTGTTCAACTTATACATGGACAACTGTCTGACCCGACTGAAAGAATTTGATTGTGGACTAAGAATGAACGAGTTACTTATCAAATGCCTGCTGTACGCTGATGACCAGGTTATATTAGCGTCATCAGAAACAGGTTTGCAGGAGATGGTAACAGTCATGCATGAAGCTTTAACTGAGAAAGGTATGAAAGTAAATGTAAGCAAGACAAAGGTCATGGTTTTTGAAAGGGATGAACAAATGACGAAGTGTGAAATTAAGATTGCGAGTGAGAATGTTGAACAAGTAAAAGAGTTTGTGTATTTGGGATCTGTATTTACGAGAGATGGAAAATGTGATAGTGATATTGAAAAGAGGGTGAAAGCTGGGAATATGATAAACGGGGCTTTGCACACTTTTATGAACAGCCAAAGCGTGTCCAGAAAGGCTCGTATGGCTGTTCATAATGGAGTGCTGGTCCCGACATTAATGTATGGAAGTGAAAGTTGGGTATGGGAGAAGAAGCATGAAAGTATAATAAATGCAGTAGAAATGAGAGCGTTGAGGAGCATGGCTGGGGTAAGGCTGAGCGATCGATTGTATAACAGTGTGATAAGAGAAATGTGTGGTTTGAAAGAAGATGTAATGACAAGGATTGAGAAAGGGATGCTCGCATGGTTTGGTCACGTAGAAAGAATGGATGAAAGGAGACTGACAAAAAGGATATACATGGCGAAAGTGAATGGAGAAATGGGAAGGGGAAGGCCTAGGCGGATCTTTCATAATCAAATTGAAAGTCTATTAAATAAGGGCCAGGTCAAGAGTACCCGAAACCGACGGGCATGCATGAAGAGATTAATGAGATTGGATGAAGCGAAATAAGTATGTAAGGATCGTAGCAAGTGAAAAGAAGTGATCTCTGCCTACCCCTGTGGGAGAAAGGCGTGATGTATGTATGTATGTATGTATGTACTAACAATAATTGTGTTCATCTAACATGTCTACATTTGACATTTCCTCACTCTTGTCAGTCGTTAAATCGTTATTAGTAACAGTTATAAAACTGAAATAAATATATTTAATTTATTAATCAAACACTTAATAAAACTGATACTAGTAACCCAATTTAATGGCGGCAATCCGAACTTGTACACACTAATATGGATTAAGCGGGACCTCTTTACGTTTTTCACGTTCACAAAACACCTCACCTTTTAACACAATTAATCTTTCATCACTTTTCTATGTTTTGGACATGATTTTCTTAAAGATTGTCTATAAAACATAAAAAAAACCTGCAACTATGACTTACGGGTTGATGTTGTTGACAGACAGCCATCATCACGGCATAGGAACTATAAGATGAAACGCACTATAGAGGTAGGTTTGGGCGGGTCTTTCATGAGATTGGATGAAGGTTGACATCACTGTACAAAATTAAAGGGAATTTGCAAAATAAAACAATTATTAGAGAATCAGTATTCTTTTTACACTTCAGTAATCTAGAACTTAAGACGCCTTATACACTAATATTCTTAAAATATAATACGAATCTGACTCTTTTACTAAGCTATTCATTCTTTAATAAAAATTCTATTTGAGATAATAACTGTTTCCCGATTTCATAAAATGAATTATTCTACTATAACACAAAAAGTGCGTCTTCCACTAGAAATTGGAATTTTTCGCTTATATCCTAGTTAGTTAACCTAATAATAACATTCAATATTACATTTGCATAATAAAATTCTGCGATCTGGCGCACTGTGGAAGTTCAAGCCACCATTTTCAAATACAATGACACAAAACAATAATTATAATAATGTGTGCAAGTCGCTTGGCGTATATACAACTCTGAATAAAATAACCTAGCAAAATTTGGGATATTCTAAATATATTCATGTGTTCTCTCTGTATCATGCCGACAATTTCACATAAAATCATAAATTATTAATTAAAAAGAACATTTGTTTCCATGACAAAACTAGTACCATTACAATGTGTACATACTAAATAGTCCCGTACAGAAATCTTAGCCTAAAACATTGCAACGACATAAAAAATGACATCTATTATAGACTAAAATTAATCCTCGACGTCCATACGCAGACTGATATACAAAGTAGAAAAAATATACACTGTTACCATCTTTACAACAATAAGGTGACTGTTACACTGTGTGGATTATACAACCGTTCACTTAGCTACCCAGCAACTAAAGTTCCATTTATAACAAATTGGTGTAAAACTTTATATCTTATTCCACAATTGTTCTTCAGGGAATCTGAAAATAAACAATTCATTACTAAGAATGATGTCCATAACAAAACACTTTTATACACTGCTATGGGGAAGAATGTCTATGAATAAATAAATATAGAGCAGTTATTCCAACAAAAAAGGTTATGACTTCTATATTTTCTTAATAGATTTTTCAAGTTTTCATATTTAAAAATGTGTACAAAAGACAAAACCTTAATCTGTAAAAGTGATGTGATGCTTAAAGTGGACCAATATGTCTCATATAGGCGATAGTTGTTCTGGTATAAAAATAGTATAAAAATGTATGAAACTGACGTATTACTGAGAAAACAAGGCCACCATCGTGTCAAATAAAGGAGTAGTAGTCTAAAATTTATATTCGTTGGATAGAAACGTTGGATCGCTTTCCACTTCGCTAGGCACCCAGTTTGTATAATCGAAGGTATCGAATCATCATCACCAGCCCTTTAATGTTCCCACTGCTGGGGCACGGGCCTTCCCTATGGATAGTAGAATATAGGGAGATTGGGCCATAACCCACCACGCTGGCCCAGTGCGGGTTGATGGGTATTAACGACTGTAAATGCGGCCGCCGCCAACGGCTTAACGTGCCTTCCGAAGCACGGAGGAGCTCGAGATAATGAATTTTTGATTACCCATCCAATGACCGGCATTAGCGAACATTACTTAGTTTACACAATCGCAGGCCTCAAATCGAAGATGTGTCATGAAGTAAATATTTTTTTTCCTATTTTATTTAAAGAACTTTTATCCATTGGATATGTCGACCCTATCGAAACTATCTACTAATTTATACACTAATATTAAACTATACGCTGACAGAAGGGTCGCGGCGGGTACAAATCATGATATAAAACCATTCTAGCTTCAGCAGACATTGGCTGAGCCAGAATCTTTTGGACAACACCAACGTCATTTTAGTTAATCTTGTACTTTGTAATAAGCGCCATTCAAATGTTAATTGGCAGGGTAATTAATTTACCTTAGCTGGTGAGCAGGGCTATATTGATTTCCTTGACCATCTTGACGCGATGCAGCATCTTGGCGAGCGCAGCTCGACTCAGCGGCTGCGTGGAGTACCAAACGGGCGAGTCAGGCACGCACGACCGCTCCGGTTGCAGGTAGAATACATCGTTGCGCGTGCGCACTGATTCGGGGCTGTGCAAATAATTAATTGTTAGTTTATTTCCTCTCGGAAACGATTCCAATTACATATTACCTCAATCCCAATCACACAGTAAAATATAAATACCGTAGAAATAGACACATTTAAAAAATATTCACTTCACTTATTATACCATAAACTATTTTACTATTGTGGTGGATCTCAATGCCAAAACTATCCAAAAAATCTTAAATTTTACTAAAACAAAGTTAAACAAACGAGGACAAATAAAAAAAAGGTGGTTGGAAGAAGGGAATACACAATACAATATATATAATACTAACCATTTTGAAATGTAGAATTCATATAGCTTAACAGGACATCTAAGTGGGTTCTCTTCATTTTCTTGCTGCTCGTACACTTTCTTTTTTCTTGAATTGGCTTCTGTAATCGAAAAATGTGGAACATGGGATTAAATTACGTATTTCGTCTGATAATATAAATTTGCCACCACTAAAAATGTACATACCTAGTGCTGATTGTGGAGGGTAAAACCGTAATAATACATTTCTAGAGCCTGGTATCT
Organism: Cataclysta lemnata; assembly: GCA_963931975.1. Taxonomy (NCBI): domain Eukaryota; kingdom Metazoa; phylum Arthropoda; class Insecta; order Lepidoptera; family Crambidae; genus Cataclysta; species Cataclysta lemnata. Next base: position 4,996,302 of record OZ008358.1, on the reverse strand, counting down.
TAGCTTGACCAGGCTGATTAGGATTTCTTTTCCAATGCTTCATTATATGTGAAAATGATAGCTGCATATGCTCTTCTACGGTCTGAAAGATAAGGTGTCGTTAACGTTATGGCAAATATCTTTAAAACTTAACACAGTTTTGCCGTGTTGGTCTGGGAGGGGGAAAAAAAGTCGAATGTACCAGCTCCAGGGGTGTCTTAAAAGTCGACTAAGGGAGATTGTCCGATGTATATTAATAACAGCTGTTTTGAAAATACATCTTCCATAAAGTACTTACTTTACACAGTACTTCTTTTATCTAAATTATAGTATAACAGAGTATAAATAATGAAATTAATCATCATATTATATAAAATATAGAAATATCGATTTAAACTTACCACTAAGTTGAAATGTTTAGTATTGAAGAACATTAATGTAGAGAGCAATACATGTGGAGAATGCGCCCCTAACTGCTTGCTTTCCCATAAATGTTCCTCTTCAACTCTTGTTACAATGTATTCTGAAAGAATTATGAGAGCTGTATTAGAAATATATTCTTTTTCTTCTTCATTATTTTCAAAACATTAGTGAATACCTTGAAATAAATAAAAAACATAAAATAATTTACAAAAAAATTGTGTCATATACTCACGTGAGTCATTATATAATACAGAAAATTTTCTAGCAACCTCATCCAAGCAGTCTGTGAACTTTTCATAATACGGATCTGTAAATATGTTGTCTATCCTACCATTTTCAAAAAGATACTGTTGAATTCCTGAAACAAAAAATACAGTATAATATACAGAATGCTATACAATTTAACATAGAGCATATTCATGGTCGGGAACACAACATATCCATTGACCTAATTAACTAGTTTAATATTTTTTCTGAACTGTTTTCATTTGTGAAATGACTACAGTGCATTAGTAAGAGTTACCGTCAAAAGTTTTTTTTTGTTAGACAGGCAAGCTCTTAATCTGGAACCCTCGACTACAGAGGGGCTGGCTATCTTATCACACAATGTCGGAACACAATAATGCTGTTAACATTATTATTATGAAAAATTGGCAAATAGACTTACCTAAAACTAAATAATATATTGTGTCTGGCGCGTATTCGCTGTTATTAGGCTTTCGCACCTCTTTGACGAACATACATAGCGAATAGTTGAGCTCGTCCGCTGTTAGCTGCATAATTTCCGACTTGAAAGGTTTCCGTCGCGTACTTCCCTTTTCCAGTTCAGCGTTTTTAGTCATAACCCATTGTTTCCATGCATTGACGCCGAAAGTGTACTGGAATAGAAGATTTAGCATTTAAGATAATAAATTAGGGCCTTTTATAGCTCTCACAGATTGTCAGCTGATGTCATGATAATAGGTGGAATTGACAAAATTTAATTTTTTCAACATACTTCTATTATGATGTTAAATAAAAATGAAGACACCCTTTTTTAATTTTTTCTGAATTCCGTCGTTTTCATACAAAAAAAAACCTGATTAAAATTCCGGTCATTCTAAACAGACGTCACAGTCACGAAAAAATGGCGAAATGACAATCTGGCGTTTCCGGTGGCAAATAAAAACATATTAGAGTAAAATACGTTTTAAATTAGATAAAATTAAAGTCTCAGGAGGATTTTAAATTTATTGTTACTTTATTAATGTTATTTTCGACGATGACAATTAATGACAATGGATTTGATTTATGACTGACAGACATGATATTGATTAACTTCGTGACTGTGACGTCATCGCATTTGTTTACATATTTTTTTCTCTGTAATTAAGTGATAAAAAAAATGTAAAAAAAAATATTTTCGAAGTCAGGATTGGAAAATAAAGAAACGAAATTTTTATTTTGGGGGGTGTGATGACGGCAGAGTATAGAATACAATTTTCCTATTACAACATTTTTTTAATTTCTTAATTACAAAGAAAAAAATTTGATCGTATATTACGTGCATTGACGTCACAACTAATGCAATCTGCAGTAGTAACACCTTGTTATGGGAGAGCAAAAAAAGCTACTTGAAATTAGTTTCAAACATTTTTCATATTAACAAGCAAAAAATTACACAATCAATTCAGTAGTGTATTGTATTGCCATCAAACAGCTTTCAAAGTGTTCATTTATTACAGTGAAGAAAAACGAATTCATCACTAGCACCTTTCTGGTTGGATAGATGATATGAATCAAAAGGTAGTGGATGGCTTGATGACGTCTGACCGATATGGATGGAAGCGGAAACACTGCGCCCACCCCAGACAGACTGGGAACAGGGCAGGAAAAAAGAGATCGTCAGTTTAACAAGCAAAAATGACAGAAATAAATGTGTATTGTAGTGTATTATATTGTAGTGTGTATTGTATTGTGTATTGTAGTATATTGTATTCTCATCAACTTTCAAGGTGTTCATTTATTATATCGGAGGGGCTAAGAGAAGCTCGCTAGCGCAGTGGCATAGCGCGTTAGGCCTGCGATAGCGTAAACTAAGCAATGCCGATAAGACCGGTCATTGGATAGGTGACCAAAAATTTAAT